>PIJE02000630.1:213395-269250 GCA_002895965.2 Coryphaenoides rupestris
GAGCCTGCAGGATCATAAGGCATCCTCACCACCCTGCGCAGGACCCTTACTCCAGGAGGTGTGAGAACCAGAGCCTGCAGGATCATGAAGGATCCTCACCACCCTGCAGGACCTGTACTCCAGGAGGTGTGAGGAACCAGAGCCTGCAGGATCATGAAGGTCCTCACACCCTGCAGACCGTACTCCAGGAGGTGTGGGAACAGAGCCTGCAGGATCATGAAGGAACCTGCAGTCACGCTGCTAGAACAGAGAGAGACTAAAACGGAGTATTTTCCGCAGACCATCAGGACTGTGACTCTGACCTCACTAGGGCCCCCTCACGCCCCTCCCATGCACACAGTTAGTACACAGTACATGCACCCACATAGTCTTACTACATATAACTTGATGCCTACTTGTTTATATGCCTTGCTGTTTTATTTGCCTATTTGGTCATATTGCTCCTGTTCCTTCGTCTGTAAATAGTGTGGATATTTGATTCTTTCCCTTCAATTTGTGATATTTGTATTTTCTGTTGCACATTCCGCTGACGAAGAGAGTACAAATAGTCCGAGCGACTCTCTCTCTCTCTATCTCTCTCTATGTCTCTCTCTCTCCCTCTGTCTATCTCTATCTCTCTCCCCCCTCCGTCTCTTTCTCTCTGCTGAATGTTTTGAATGGAGAATAAAGATCCACGTCACACCTGCTGGTTTATGAGCAAACTGCGGCAGCGAGAGGCCACTCAACCCACACCTGCAGTACTAGTGTTGCACTGCAGGTGTTGCTGCTGTTTAGCTAACCGTTCTCTCATCTCAAGAGTTCAAGAAGTTTATTTGTCACGTCCACATACAGGATGTGCAGTGAAATGAAAATGTGCCGATGCCCAGCGGAATGTGCAACAGAACAATACAAATATCACAAATTGAAGGGAAAGAATCAAATATCCACACTATTTACAACAGAAGGAACAGGAGCAATATGACCAAATAGGCAAATAAACAGCAAGGCATATAAACAAGTAGGCATCAAGTTATGTAGTAAGACTATGTGGGTGCATGTACTGTGTACTAACTGTGTGCATGGGAGGGGCAGTGAGGGGGGCCCTAGTGAGGTCAGAGGTCACAGTCCTGATGGTCTGCGGAAATATACTCCGTTTTAGTCTCTCTGTTCTAGCAGCGTGACTGCAGGTTCCTTCATGATCCTGCAGGCTCTGGTTCCTCACACCTCCTGGAGTACAGGTCCTGCAGGGTGGTGAGGATCCTTCATGATCCTGCAGGCTCTGGTTCCACACCTACTGGAGTACAGGTCCTGCGGGGTGGTGAGCTGGTGGACAGAGCTGACTGAGGTGGTAGAGGTGCTGCTTCGCCTTCCTCACCAGAGTGTCAGTGTGTGTAGTCATATCCTCTGTGATGTGGACTCCCAGGTGCCTAGCCACCTATCTGGCCACACAGTCATGTGTACAGTAGGGGGCTGAGGACGCAACCCTGGGGGGCCCCTGTGTTCAGGGTGAGGGGTCTGGAGGTGTGTCTGCCCATCCCGACCTGGGGACTGGCGGTCAGGAAGTCCAGGATCCAGGCTCACAGCGGGATGTTCAGTCCTAGCTCAATCAGCTTGCCAGCCAGTCTGCTGGGAACTATGGTGTTAAAAGCAAAGGTAAAGTCAATAAACAACATTCTCACTTTGCCCACCTTCCGATTGTCAAGATGAGAGAGGGTGCTGTGTAGTACCTGGGAGACAGCATCGTCTGTGGATCTGTTTGGCCGGGAACAGCAGCGGCTCCATGGAGGGAAGTTGCGAAGGTGCAGTTGCTGAGGGTTCGAAGTTGCGAAGGGTTCTGAGGCAACACCAGAACCCTTCGAACACGAGATGGCAGAAATCACATTGAAAATAAACTACAAGAAAACCAAGGGTCTGTAACTGTGTGTGTGTGTGCGTTTGTGTGCGTGTTTGTGTGCGCACACACACACCTACACATACATCCACCACGCAACACACAACAGCGAACACACGTACATCATAAGAGATATTATGTTACCCTACATAGGCGACAGTACGCATGACATATATTCTATAAACACTGTACATGTAGTGTATACACCTGTACCCTATCTTAGCTTGTATTTATATATACCTGTCTACCATATAAAGATGCTCTATATACAGTATATATATACCTGGTCATCATGGGGTCAAAGTGAGGGTCATAGGTCATGCTTTCAAGGACTTTCCGGGACATTTGAGAACTTGGTCGGCACACCACGCCCTGATATAAATAGACCGTTTCTATGGTAACCGAGTCGCCCAGATTGATTTCCTGTGTCTTTGGCCAAGGTGGAGCAGCCGCCTCTTTCCTTTTTCTTCTATTTAACAGATTTTCTTTTTGAAAGCGTGCAGACGAGAGGCCAGAGCATCCCAGCCCCCCCCCCCCCCCCGGATGAGGTTCTCCCTGTGTTCCCTCGTGTGTTCATGGGGGTCACCCTCGGACATTTTGGGGGTTATTTCTATTTCTCCTCACTAAAAAACATTGATTCTAGTAAAATTATACGTGTTATGAAAGACGCATCATTTATAGATATAATTGGACACTTTACAGAGAAGAAGATGATGATGTACTTGTTTAATCCTGACAGCATAAACTGGATCGTCTTACAATCTCAACGTCCTACAACCTTCTCATGGGCAACACAACATCGTTCATCAACATCTCAGGTGGAAAAGCAGTTTGCTTCCCCTTTACAAAAAATAACATGTTAAAAAAAACACTTTTCACAACAACATCTCCTGGAGTAACATCGGAATCCTCCCATGGAATCAAACAGAACACGACGCCACAATACCGCTTAAAATAGTGTGTATGGGCCGTGTGTGTGTGTGTGTGTGCGTTTCGATGCATGTCTGTGTGTGTGGTGTGTGTGTGTGGCTACAGTAGCTCTTGCTATAGGTCTCACCTTACAAACATCAGCATATATAACTCACGTGAACACGACAGACTTAAGGCGCTGTCGTCGTCGTCATCAGGGTAACGTCTGTGTACATATCTTACAGGGATGGAGGAGGCGTCAGTCACAGCACGTGAGTCACAGCGCTGTGGCCCTCACAGACTCCTCCTGGGAGTCCCACAGCGCTGGAGGGCCACAGCGATGTGACTCACGCGCTCCATGGGCCCTGCGCTGACGGGACTCAGAGTTCTGCTCTCAGGTCACATGGTGGGTCTGTGTCCGGGGGGGTCAAAGGTCGGCTCCAATGGGGGGCGGTTCCAGTCACAGTCAACACCTGAACCCTGAACAGCAGAAAACCTGGAGGGCGGCTCCTGATTGGTCAAGATGGGTGCCAGAGGTGATGTTACCTCGCAGGGTAGATGACATCATCAGGCTGTAGCCAATCAGACACATCGGTGCGTCTCTGTCTCGCTACAAAGCACATCACAATGTCTCTCTCTCTCACTCTCTCTCGCTCTCTCTCTGTGTGGAGGACTCTTCATTTGGTAACTCGGTGGTTTCCTGTATGAGTCTAAAGCTTTAGCAGTCCTGTGTTTTTATATCTGCTCGCAGCTCGTAATCGGAAATCTGACAATCTGATCGTAATCCTTAATGATTGAACACTTTATTCCTTATTAAATGTGGTAAATATCTGCACTTAGTTTTATTAATGGGAAGAAAAGCTGGCGGTGACCTCGGGGTGTTTGTGCTCGCTCGTCAATGTGCTTCTATTCATATTATTCTATATTATTACACTAGAATAGGGATCTCTCTGCGATATTACTTAAAAGAACCTTAAATCTGTGCTCCTCTGAACTTATTTAATATATAAGTTGTATATATATATATATATATATATATATACATTATATATAACCACTGATTATATGTTATATATAACATTCATATCGGTATATAACCTGTATATACATTCCATGAAACCTTATATAGATAACTTTTTCTTTGTAACCTTTATAGATAACCTTTATATACTGTATATAAGTTCTGTGTAACCTTTATAGATAACCTTTACAGTATAAACTGTATAATTAAGTTCAATAATATAATCCTCTATTTCTTAGCTCCATGTTTTGGGGGTCTTGTGCTCAGGATGTGCTTCTCCTCGACTTCCTGTGTACTTCCTGGACGGGATGACGATGACAACCACGACGATGTCACTTCCTGTCACGTTGTGCGGTTAGACCACGCCCTGCCACGCCCGGCCGGGGGCGGGGCGCTCTGCTTTACCCGCTTCCTGTTCCTGTTCCCCTCTGGCCTGGCGACCGGCGGTCCCCTCCGTCGTCGTCGCCGCAGCGACCGGCCCCTCCCCTCCCGCCTCCGCCAGCTGCGTGAGCCGCAGGTGCACCGAGCCGTACGTCCGCTTGGGTCCCACGAAGCCGCCGCCGCCGCCGCCCCGCCCCCTGCGTCCCGCCGCCGCCGCCCCGCCCCCCCGGCCGCAGACGGAGGCCATGAGCAGCAGGGAGAGCAGCATGCCCCCCAGGGTGAGCAGGCCCAGCCCGGCGATGATGCAGCGGTCCAGGTGGGTGCCCAGCTCAGCGTAGTAGGCCTCCAGGCGCTCCATGCGGCGTGCGGACAGCGCCGGCCGGTGCATGAGGTGCGCGTCCCGCGGGATGCTGTAGGCCACCAGCACCAGCAGCATGCCGCTCAGCAGCAACACCAGCGCCACCGCCAGGCCGTAGTCGGCCACGCGCTCTGCTACGCCCGCCCGGCCCGCGCCTCCCCCACCGCCAACCCCCTCCTGCTCCTCCTCCCTGCCTCCCCCCACCTCCTCCTCACTGTAGGAGTGAGGAGGAGGAGGAGGAGGAGGAGGAGGAGGAGGAGGAGGAGGAGGAGGAGGGGGAGGACGCTGGGGGAGGTTCTCCTGGAGAGAGAGGGAAGAGGGGAAACAGGAAGTGAGCAACAAGTACATAAAGTGAGTCGGTATGTGTGTGCGTTCTGATGGAGGAGGAGGGAGAGGAAAGGAGGAGAGGAGGAAAGAGAGGAGAAAGGAGAAGAGAGAGGAGAGAATGAGGAGGAGGAGGAGGACAGGAGACGAGGAGGAGAGAGAGGAGAGGAGAGAATGAGGAGGAGGAGGAGGAGAGGAAGAGAGGAGGAGAGAGAGGAGAGGAAAGGAGGAGAGAGGAGAGAGAGAAGAGAGGAGAGGAGGAGAAGAGGAGGAGAGGAGTGGAGAAAACCACTCCTCTGAAACTCAGAACACAGAAACATGCTTCCTCCACGTTGGACAGGAAGTCACCTGGTTTAGTGCGAGGGTGGACGGACGGCCAGGCTGGCCTCTCGATGGTCCGCTGGTCGGCTCCTCGTCTTGCTGGTACGACGCGTTGTCGAAGCCGTGGCTCGTGGCCCCCACCCCGGTCCTGGTCCCGGGCCTGGTCCCGGTCCCGGTCCTCCCGACCTCACGCAGCTCTAGGCCGTTGAGAGACGCGTCCATCGGAGCCGGCGGGATGTGGTCATGTGATCATGACGTTCAGGCGACGCCTTCTGATGACCGATGACCACTAGGAACACAATGATCACACGTCAGAGGACCAGCGATGCACTCTCACACACACACACACGCACCACAGGGTGGGGGACAAATAATGTAATGAAACGGTAAAAGCAAGAATGCAGCAGTTTTAAACACTGTGATTCATACTAATAATAATAATAATAATAATGATAATGAGAGGCATATACAGCATATATGACATGACACCAAATCAGACTGCAGGCACATCTTAATGAAATATAAAATCTATGAACATTCAAGCTGTATGGTATTACATGTGTCCTTGTGACGTCATCACTAAACACGTGTGGTTCTGGTACCGATGATGATGAAGATGAAGATGATGAGAGATGGTGAGAGATAAGAGATAAGAGCTGATGGAGCTGGTGATGCTGATGATGGTGATGGTGCTGATGATTGTGATGCTGATGGTGGTGATGGTGATGATGGTGGTGATGATGGTGCTGGTGGTGATGGTGCTGATGGAGACGGACCCCCCCCCCCCCCCCCCGGCGCGGGAGTTCAGGATCACCCGCCAGACGTCGAAACCCGCAACAGACGGAGATGAGAGAGGAGACATGCAGACACACTTACCGCCTGGTGACCAGAGACGTCCAGAGACGCTTTGTATCCAGAGAGGGGGGAGGAGCGGAGGGAGGGAGACCTGCGCAGACTCAGTCCGCCGCCGCGCAGTGTGTGTGCATGTGTGTGTGTGTGTGTGTGCGTGTGTGTGCATGTGTGCATGTCTGCCAAATTCAGTCGACAATTTGCTTGCCGTTTGGAGGCCAACAGCAATTCAATAGTTTCATACTCATATTCATATATATATTTATAATGTATATTTAAAAATACATTATAAATATATATTTATGATATATATTTATTTATTTCCCTGGTTGCACAACGACGCCCCCTCCTGGCGGATGCTGGGTACTGCATCGCGGTGTCAGCCCTCTAACCCCGCCTAAAACCAGGTGTGGCCTGGTGATGTCCAAGAGTTCACTGTCCGTTTACCTGGGGGGTCATTCTTATACCCTTATCACATTTTGCTAGTTCCAAGACATCTTTAATAACATTGTAAAACGGTGACTCAACTTAATTATGGTAAATGGATCGCTTTAGATATCGCTTTTATCCAAAGAGCTTCACATTATTGCCTCACATTCACCCATTCATACACCGACGGCGGTTTCAACCATGCAAGGTAACAAACAACACGTCAGGAGCAGGTAGGGTTAGGTGGTGTCTTGCTCAGGGACACCTCCACACTTAGCTAGGAGGAGCAGGTAGGGTTAGGTGGTGTCTTGCTCAGGGACACCTCCACACTTAGCTAGGAGGAGCAGGTAGGGTTAGGTGGTGTCTTGCTCAGGGACACCTCCACACTTTAGCTAGGCAGGAGCGAGGTAGGGTTAGGTGGTGTCTTGCTCAGGGACACCTCCATACTTAGCTAGGAGGAGCAGGTAGGGTTAGGTGGTGTCTTTCTCAGGAACACCTCCATACTTAGCTAGGAGGGAGAGGCCGGGGATCGAACCAGGAACCTTCCTGCTGCCGGACAACCACTCTTACCTCCTGAGCTACTGCCGTCCCCAATTAATTATAGATATCAGAATTAAATTCTGACTCATAAGGTGGGTGATCTCCCGGCCTTTCTGTATGGAGTTTGCATGTACTTCCCGTGCTCCTTACAGAGTAAAAGAACCCCAATTAAAAAACGTGAAGATCGCCTCTCCTGTCCACATCCCTGACCAAGATGTGGACGTAAAACCTGGAGCTGTTGGTCCCCGGGCACCGTCAAAAATGGCTGCCCACTGCTCCTGGCTGCCCCTGGAGGGGCAGCAGGATGGGTTAAATGCAGAGGACAAATTTCTGTGGGCCACCCTCCCTGCATGCGCGTGTGTTTGGCGGCCACCACTTCCTGCTGTGTGTTGTGTGACCATTACATATGTGGATTAATAAAGATCTTCTTCTTCTTAAAGAACTCAGAATGTTCCTTAAGTTCTGCTGCATAAGTTAAGAGCATTAAAATCTGGCAAACGGCTGGACTAGCCAGCTCCATGGAGACGTTTCTCTCAGGAGCTCCAAGGCCCGTTGGCTTTTGGTCGAGTTGGAACCCGTACCTGCTGGCTAAGAGAAAATTCAGGTGCTCGTGTCACACACACACACAGACACACAGACACACAGACACAGACACAGACACAGACACACACACACACACACACACACACACACACACACACACACACACACACACACACACACACACACACACACACACACACACACACACACACACACACACACACACACACACACACACACACACACACACACACACACCTCATCAGGGGAAGGTAGGGCTCAGGTTCGACACAAAACAAATACAGGTGACACCGGCGTCTGGTTCTTACAAACATTTTTAGTTTGGATGAAGTGACGTGAGGATCAACACACGGTTCTACCGATCACACCAGCAGGCTGTACTGTGCAGAACCAAGGCCCCGGTGCAGCTGGAGGAACACTTTTAATAAACACTTCAGTGATTTGAGTTTCTCTCTTCTTTACAAAACGATATTTTCTTCTGAAACATAATGTCGGCCACGGGAAGATGATGAATATCGATTATTGTTTTTGCTTTGTGGCAAAATAATTTTAAACTAAAACTCTTTGGAAACGACCTCCGACCCCTGAACATACAATTAAAAACCACATTCCCTCTTTATCTACAAATGCTGGCAAGTAGAAATACGTCAAAATAAAATTAAATTACAAATCGTCAAATAAATTGTCTGACACTACGTCCTGTCTGTCTGTCCCTCTGTGCCTGTCTGTCTCTACAGACTCTGTCTCTCTGACACCACGTCCTGCAGTCTCTTCAGCAGCACATCGGGGCCGCCGCCCCCCTCGGGACACGCCCTCTTGGTGGGGGAGTCGCACGCTGATGACATCATCACCTCCCCCTCCATGGTGAACGCCCTCTTCCTGCTCACACAGCCCTGCTGCAACATCCTGTTGATGTCTGACAGCTCCTGGGGGGGGGAGGAGAGAGGGGGAGAGAGGAGAGAGAGGGGGAGACATGAGGAGAGACAAGAGAGAGGGAGAAGGGAGATAGAGGGGGAGACAGGAGAGACTTTCAGCGAACTTCATCCACTCATTGGTTTAAGCAGCAACGTGTGTGTGTGTGTGTGTGTGTGTGTGGTGTGTGTGTGTGTGTGTGTGTGTGTGTGTTGTGTGTGTGTGTGTGTGTGTGTGTGTGTGTGTGTGTGTGTGTGTGTGTGCGTACCTTGGAGGGGCTGCGGTTGAAGCGGTAGGTGTAGGGGTTGGGGGAGGAGCAGGACGAGGCCTTGTGGGGGGAGACGTAGAGGGAGTGTCTCTGGGAGACGCGGCGAGGAGAGAGAGGCTGGGCTCTCATGGAGGGGAAGGGCGAGAGAGGAGGAGGAGCTTCCGTCTGGTGGACACACACACACACACACACACACACTATACATTAAACACACATATCCTTCCCAGTTTTCCCTGTGTGTGTGTGTACCCTGTTGTCATGCGTGCATGTGTGTGTGTACCCTGTTGTCGTGTGTACCCTGTTGTTGTGTGTGTGTGTGTGTGTACCCTGTTGTCATGCGTCGCGTATCTCAGAGCGAAACTCTTCATCTTGACGACGAACACCGAGTTGTAGAACTGGATGAGGTCACCTCGCTCCTCCACGCCTGATTGGTCAGGACCCGCCTCCCCTGAGCCCTGATTGGCCTTCTCTGCCGCTGGGGACAACAAACCACAGAGAGGTGAGTGTGTAGGGAGGGAGAGGGAGAGGGAGGGAGAGAGGGAGAGATGGAGAGAGGGAGAGAGAGAGAGAGAGAGTCTTACATTCTCCACCAGATGCAGGGTCCACCTCCATGTTCTCATCAGCTCCCAGGTCTTTAGAGGTGCGACGCAACAGCACACTACGGTACACCTACACACACACACACACACACACACACACACACTTTATTTATCCCCGAGGGGCATATATATCTATACATCTATATATCTATATTTATATCTCAACAGTATATCGATATATATATATCTCTATCTAGCAGTATGGCGCTAGCATAGCGTGTGTGTGTGTGTGTGTGTGTCTCACGTGGCTATGAGCTTGCGGTTGGATGCGGTAGCATTTCATGATGTCCAGGAAGGAGTGGCCCTCCTTGGTGATCTGGAGGAGGAGGAGGAGGAGAGGAGGAGGAGGAGGAGGAGGAGGAGGAGGAGGAGCGGAAGGGGGAAGAGGATCGGAAGGGGGAAGAGGAGGAGGAGAGATGTTCTGTACTGGTCAGACAAGATAACACACCAGTGTGTGTTCAAACATGTGTGTTTGCACCTGTGTACCTGTGCGTGTAGATCTGTCTACATGTGTGTGTGTACCTGTGACTGTATCTGTGTGTGTGTGTGTACCTGTGACTGTATCTGTGTGTGTGTGTGTATCTGTCTGTGTGTGTGTGTGTGTGTACACCTGTGTACCTGTGTGTGTGTGTGTGTGTGTACACCTGTGTACCTGTGTGTGTGTGTACCTGTGTGTGTGTGTGTGTACGTGTACCTATGTGTGTGTACCTCAGTGTGCGTGTACGTGTACCTCAGTGTGCGTGTACGTGTGCGTGTGTGTGTGTGTGTGTGTGTGTGTGTGTGTGTGTGTGTGTGTGTGTGTGTGTGTGTGTGTGTGTGTGTGTGTGTGTGTGTGTGTGTGTGTGTGTGTGTGTGTGTGTGTGTGTGTGTGTGTGTGTGTGTGTGTGTGTGTGTACCTGGGAGATGAGGAAGACGCTACAGAGCAGCAGCTGGTCCAGGTGTCGGTCCTTCATTAGGCAGCAGCAGCCCTGCACCACAGCGTGCTCAAAGCACGTCCACACCCTCCCACGCTGCTCCGCGCACACGCCCAGACGCACACACAGCTCCCGCAGACGCACACTGGCCAGGTGGTACACCTGGGCCACACACACACGGGTACACACAGGTGTAGACAGACAGAGAGGTACAAACACACACGCACGGGTGTACACACACACAAGTACACACAGGTACACACACGCATACACACACACGCATGCACGCACGGGTACACACACACGCAAGCACAAGTACACACATGTATGCACAGGTACACACACACACACTTATTACAGGCGTGTAGAACAAGTTCACCATGGGCCACTTCTACACCAACGTTTGCATAGTGTGACCTCTGGTGACCTTTACCTTCATAATGTGAAGATGATGACGTCTCCTACTGATAAACACGCGTGTGAATCTCCTTGACTAGCGGGACCCCTGGAGTGTGTGTGTGTACCTGTGTGTATGTACCTGTGTGTGTGTGTAACTGTGTGTATGTACCTGTGTGTGTGTGTACCTCTGTGTGTGTACCTTCCGGAAGAACAGTGCCAGGGATCCTGTGCGTCGAGGCCTGGTGCTGCCTGGCTGGGGGTCGGAGGGCGCGGGGGCGGGGCTAGCGCGGCTGGGGGAGGTGGTCAGTAGAAGCTGGGCCGTCATTGGTCCGTTCTGGGGCCCCGGGCCGGGATGGAGCTGGATCAACGTGATGTTGGTGTCACCGTGCATCCCTGGAGAGAGACACACACACACACACACACACACACACACACACACACACACACACACACACACACACACACACACACACACACACACACACACACACACACACACACACACACACACACACACACACACACACACACACACACACACACACACACACACACACGATTTATTCCCGGTACCTTGGGGGCCTCCAGACCCTTAGGGCCCCTGGACCCTTAGGAAGCCCCCAGACCCCTAGGAAGCCCCCAGACCTTTGTGGGGCCCCAGACCCCTAGGGGCCCCAGACCCCGGCCATAGAGCCTCTGCTGTGTGGTGATGTGGGGCGTACCTTGCAGCAGGCTGCTTCTGTTGACCGTCAGCAGGGTGGTGGGGCCCCCAGGAGCCATCGTCAGGGGCCCCAGGCAGCCGAACATCAGCTGCTTGGCGGGGGAGGGCATGGCGGCCGTTGTCCCCGACGACGATGGTGTCGCCGGGGGGTCGTCGCCGAAGAGCCGCCGCTTGGCGCTGCCGGCGGCGGGCGAGTTGAAGCGGTCGTGGACGGACAGGGGCGAGGGAGGTATGTCTGGTTGGGGGAGAGAGAGAGATGGTATACATATATCCTGTATGTATATATATATATATATATGAGAGAGAGAGCGAGAGAGAGATATGTTGTTTAATATCAAGCTGCGTGCGTGCGTGTGTGTTTGTGTACCTTTGCGTGCGTGTGTATGTGTACCTTTGCGTGTATACCTTTGCGTGTGCATGTGTACCTTTGTGTGTGTGTACCTTTGTGTTTGTGTACATTTGCGTGTGTGTGTGTACCTTTGCGTGTGTGTGTGTGTGTACCTTTGCGTGCGCTGCCCAGCCCGGTGCGCACCTGGCGGATGCGGGGGTGGGCAAGAGGGGACAGTGCCACCAGCGGGAGGTGGGAGGGGGGGTGGGCGGGGCCCCCAGGTGCACCCGGACCCCCGTCCAGACACGCCGAGAAGTTCACCTGGACAGACAGGTATTAGTATATATTACAGTATGTGTGTGTGTATTAATGTGTACATTAACGTGTAGTATCTCCTCTATATTACAGTATTAAATGATATTATATTACAGTATTAATATTTGACAGATCAACAGATTTACACATTTACAGTAAGTCTAAGTCCTAGGAGAAGTCTAAAAATATATTATAAGTGAAAATGTATAAGGTAAGGTAAGATAATATATTCAGTCAGTCTGCAAAAACTATTTGGCAATAGTTGAAGTGTAATAAAAGGGTAATAATAATAATATATATAATATATATATATATATTAGGGTGTATAAGTACCTCGTCCAGGGCGTGTATATTACGTTATTAATATATGTACATTAGTGTGTATATTCGGGCGTATAAGTACCTCCTCTACGGTGGGGACGGTGAACCCCGCCTCCTCCAGGGCGCTCCACAGGGCGGAGTCTCGAGACCACGCCTCCTTCTCCAGAATCTGCTCCTCGATGGAGTTCAGGTGTTTCACCATGTCCCTGGAGAGCCCCTCCTCCGCTCGGATGAACACCTCGATCACCTGCAGGTAAATATAGATATATAAATACATCTAGATATATATAAATACATCTATATACAGTATATATAAATACATCTAGATATAAATACACCATATCCGCAGAGAGACCCTCCTCTGCTTGGATACACCTCCAGATAAATATAGATATCATGTACTGTGTACTGCAGCAGTAGCTCAGGAGGTAAGAGTGGTTGTCTGGCAACAGGAGTGGAGGTGTCCCTGTGTGGAGGTGTGGAGGTGTCCCTGAGCAAGACATCACCTAACCCTACCTGCTCCTCCTAGCTAAGTGTGGAGGTGTCCCTGAGCAAGACACCACCTAACCCTACCTGCTCCTGATGTGTTGGTTGTTACCTTGCATGGTTGACACCGCCGTCGGTGTATGAATGGGTGAATGTGAGGCAATACTAAAGCGCTTTGGATAAAAGACCTGTATAAATGCAATCCATTTACTGTGTTAGTACTACGTGAGTAGTGTGTACTGTCTGAGTAGCGTACCTTGAAGAAGTAGAAGGGGGGGAGGCGCAGGGCGGAGGTGACCCAGGGGAAGGTTCTCTGGGAGCTGTAGGAGAACAGCACCACCTCCAGGCAGCAGGCAAGCAGCGAGCCGTGGAACAAGTCCTGACCCAGAAGGACCTGCGCACGTGCACACACACACACACACACACACACACACACACACACACACACACACACACACACACAGAGAGAGTTAGAGAGGTCGTACAGACAGAGGTAGGTAGACGGGTACAGTAGAGCTATACAGGGAGGTTGAGGTAGGTAGAGAGACAGGTCGATAAAGAGACAGGTAGACATACGGTCATGTCCTACATTGAGGTAGGTAGAGAGACAGGCAGGCAGGCAGAGAGACGGGTAGGCAGAGAGACAGGTAGGCAGAGACAGGCAGGCAGAGAGTGGGGCATAGAGACATGTAGGCAGAGAGACAGGTCGAGAGACAGGTAGGCAGAGAGACAGGCAGGCAGAGACACAGGTAGGCAGAGAGACAGGTATGCGTACGCTCATGTCCTTCCCGGGGTGCCTCTTTGTTTCCTGCAGCATCACGTTCTCCAGGACCTTGAAGTACAGGATCTCTGCCAGCTTCAGGCGCTTCTCCGCAAAGTCTGCAAAATAACGAGATACTGTGTGACCCAGGTGTAACATGGCGTAGTGTTACCTATGTGTGACCCAGGTGTAACATGGCGTAGTGTTACCTATGTGTGACCCAGGTGTAACATGGCGTAGTGTTACCTATGTGTGACCCAGGTGTAACATGGCGTAGCGTTACCTATGTGTGACCCAGGTGTAACATGGCGTAGCGTTACCTATGTGTGACCCAGGTGTAACATGGCGTAGCGTTACCTATGTGTGACCCAGGTGTAACATGGCGTAGTGTTACCTATGTGTGACCCAGGTGTAACATGGCGTAGCGTTACCTATGTGTGACCCAGGTGTAACATGGCGTAGTGTTACCTATGTGTGATCCATGTGTGTTCTCCGTGTCTCTGGTGTAGTGGTCTTTGAAGGTCTGTCCCAGGGCCTTCACCCGGCTCAGGATGGCCTCGGTAGGGTCACTGGAACATGACCTTTGGGGGGGAGGGGGGGGGTGAGAGAGAGAATCAGTGAGAGAGAGAGAGAGAGAGGCAGTGGGAGAGAGAGAGTGAGAGAGATAGAGAGAGAGGCAGTGGGAGAGAGAGATGCAGTGGGAGAGACAGAGGGAGGGAGAGAGGCAGTGAAGGGGAGAGAGCAGAGGCGTGAAAGGGAGAGAGAGTGGCAGAGGGGAGAGAGACAGAGGCAGTGAAAGGGAGAGAGAGTGGCAGAGGGAGAGAGACAGAGGCAGTGAAACGGAGAAAGAGAGGCAGTCTAAGGGAGAGAGAGAGGAAGTGGGAGAGAGAGAGGCAGTGAAAGGGAGATGTGTTGAGAGAGAGAGACTGACTTGAAGATGCTGATGAGAGGCTCGCTGGGCGTCGTCCGCAGCCCCCCCACCATGCTCTGCAGCCGGCTGACGCTCTGCGTTGCCAAGGAAACGGGCGTGGCCAGCAGCTCCTTCTCCTTCAGGTAGCCACGCCCAGTCAGGGGGGTGGAGGGGGTGAGGGACGTTGACTTGAGAAAGAGAGAGAGACAGAGAAAGAGAGAGAGACAGAGACAGACAAAGAGAGATGTTAGATGTTAATATTTCATGCCTGAGACATTAACGTAACGCGCGTGTGTGTGTGTGTTGTGTGTTTGTGTGTATACCTTGTGCTGCTGCAGGGGGTTGTGGGCAGGGGCCTCCTGGGGAGCCTTGCGCGGGGTTCCGATCTCCTCGTCGGCGTCAGCCCCCAGGAACACACGCTCGTCAAAATCACCCACCGACAGCACATACACCTCGTACTCCCTGTTGATGGCCTTACTGCAGGCAGACAGACAGACAGACAGACACACAGACACACACTTCTAAACTTAGAAATTGTGATTCACTCGTTCAAAGTTGTGACTTTTTAACTCGAGCGCCGACTTGCGTGTCGATAACATTGTGACGTACTTGTTGTCGATAAAGTTCTGGGGGTCCAACAGTTCGGTGAGCAGTTGCTCGTTTCCTTTCAGAATCTGTCGCAGAAGAAGAACACGGACGACGTGACGCTCGCTGCACAACACCACGCACATGTGTGCGTGCGTATGCATGTGTATACGTGTGTGTATGCGTGTGTGTGTGTGTGTGTGTGCATGTGTATACGTGTGTGTGTGTGCATGTGTATACGTGTGTGTGTGTGTGTGTGCATGTGTATACGTGTGCATGCGTGGTGTGTACCTGTCTGCTGAAGAGCCTCTGGATGTAGGGTCTGAAGTAATGCAGCTTGATGCTCTTTGCCTCCATCAGCAGGCCGTCATGCTGTTCACACAGCCTCTCCAGCACACAGGGGGCCCTACCTGGGGAGCCTGGCCCCTGGGGACCAGCTGGGCACCACGCACACATCAATACACACTGATCAATACACACTGATCAATACACACCGTCTCTTGCTCCATGTGTGCTTTTATGTGACTTATGTGTCTTGATCTTGTTTTACTATTTTGAATTGAAAAGTTTTACTATTTTTATTGAAAAGTTTCAATTTCAATTTAAAGAGTTTTATTGGCATGGCAAACGTACATTTACATTGCCAAAGCGAGTGGTAAATAAAACAAAAACAAAACAAATCTAATTTACAATTGTAGATATTCTAGAACAAAGAAATGTGCAAACAAAGCTGCAATATTGCAATGAAATGTATAAATATGAGTTTCTAAAGTATACTTATAAAGAACAAAATATATACAGGTAAGTCAACTTAAAAAAAAAAAATAATAAATATATATATATATATATATAAAAATTACAAAAAAATACTATAAAAAGTACATATAAAGTTTCTCTCTCTCTCCCTCCTTCCCCCTCTCTCTCTCCCTCCCCTCCTCCCCTCCCTCCTCCCCTCCTACCGGTGAATGCAGGGTTGATGAGGAGCTCTCGGTGGGAGCAGAGGCTGGCGTTGGAGAACACTAGGTCCAGGCAGCACAGCAGGAGGTGGTACGAGTTCACCAGGTCATCGCCGATCATGCGGAAGTTACCTGCAACACATACACATACACATACACGCACACACTGAGGTGACGTTCCTACTCCAACATCCCGTCATCACCACGGTTACCTCCCAGCATGACCTCATCACCGTGGTAACCTCTTGACAAGTCAACCGTGGTGATATGTGTGTGTGTGTATGTGTGTGTGTGTGTGTGTGTGTACCTTTGGTGTAGACAAACAGAGTCCAGCAGAACTTGAACACATCCGTGATGTGGCAGGGCAGCCGTCTGGAGGGGAGAGAGAGAGGAAGGGGGAGAGAGAGAGAGAGACAGAGGAAGAGAGAGGGGAGGGGGGAGGACAAAGGTGTTGCTGTTTATACCTGTAGCACAAGGAGTGTGTGGAGAGAGAGAGACAGAGAGAGACAGGGAGACAGAGAGACAGAGACAGAGAGACAGAGGGAGACAGAGAGAGAGAGAGACAGGGAGACAGAGAGAGAGACAGAGAAAGAGAGACAGAGGGAGAGAGAGAGAGAGAGAGAGAGAGAGAGAGAGAGACAGAGAGCTCTTTATGTGTGCGTGCGCATCCTCCACCTGTGCTTCCTGCTGCGCGGCGGCCTGGGAGGCTCCGCCCCCTGTGGGTTCTGGAACACGTCCATGAAGATGGGCTCGAACTTGCGGAAGATCACGGTGGAAACCTCAAAGTTGCGCTCCAAGCTGTCCATGCGCAGACGGAAGTCCGGTGGCAGGTTGGACATGTCCGCCCACTTCCTCATCTTAGAGAAGAACTGGATGAGACTGGGAGGAAGAGGAGCACAACTGGATGAGACTGGGAGGAAGAGGAGCACAACTGGATGAGACTGGGAGGAAGAGGAGAACAACTGAATGAGACTGGGAGGAAGAGGAGAACAACTGGATGAGACTGGGAGGAAGAGGAGCACAACTGGATGAGACTGGGAGGAAGAGGAAGAGGAGCACAACTGGATGAGACTGGGAGGAAGAGGAGGAGGAGCACAACTGGATCAGACTGGGAGGAAGAGGAGGAGCAGAACCGATTCAGACTGTGTGTGGGGGCGTGTCTACCTGAGCTTGGCGGTGCGCAGGATTCTGGTGAGGGAGACGCAGTTGCCCTCCATCAGGCCCCGCCCCACCGTGGGAGTGGAGCTCTTCCTGCACGCCGCGTACAGCGAACACGCCAGCCAGTGGACCACCTCCCCCTGGGGGCGGAGTCAAGCGGTTGGTCAACGGGAGTCAGGTGTTTCCTGTGACTCGTCCTTGAACACTTGATACACGGTGGACGGTCTGTGATTGGTTGTGTTTGCATGTCAATTAAGACCCTTCCTGACAAGTAGGCGTTACCTTGGCACAGTTAATCATTAGCATGCTTTACCTGTGGAAAGTCTTAAGTCAAAGGGCACTGTGTTTACATGGTTATGGCTGTGGACGTCAGAACAATGTGTTCATATGGCCACTATGGTGAGGTCAGTTGGGCAGTGACAGGTGCGCTAAACCATGAGCTTTTATGAAATTGTTATGCAATGGATCAACACTATAATTATACATTATAATACATTATTGTATTGTGTTGACTTACATCCTTAAGTTGATTTGCAGCACAAGCTGTCAGGTGTTACATAGCAGGTAAGATACTGGGTTATTGCTTCAACCAGGATACACTACATTCTGTGTACATGTGAATTACATGATTAAGCAACACATTAGTGCATATAATGACTAACCAGTCCATAACATTAACCTTATGACACAGGAGAGGGGTTTAGATAATTGCCATTTTCCGCCCGTCGTCCCTGGGCAGGTAAGTCAAATTAATAAATAGCACAAAAAATTACAAATGAAAAGAGTACAAAAATACTATGTTAATCAAATAAAAGTATACAAACACAATGATCGCCACCCCACCAACAGAAGGGAACATGTCTGCTGTCACAACATACTAGTCACCAGTCACACTGGGTTTAACACTCACAGCAGCATCAGTGTGAATGTGTTTGTTTGTTTTCCTTCTATTACTGCTCTGGACTTCCTACGTTGGTTTGCTCTTTTAAAGAAGACGAATAAAGCAGACATCACAGCTCACTAGGAAGTGATAAGTGGTGCTTTGCTGTATAACTACATTATATTTACACAGTAATGCAGCATATTACCTCCAGTGTGTTACAGATACGTTATTCTAATATATTTGGACAGATTACATATTTATCATTGGAGGTCATATTAAATATTTAATATGAGCCCCAGTGCATATGTATTCCAGATATTGTTATATATTTGTATATTTTACATATAAATTAATTTGTGTCCATGTTCCACATGGACGTAGATATTTATATTGGCAGTAATATAACTAGTGTGTAAGTGTAGTTATATACATATATATATATATATATATATATATATATATATATATAAAAACTACACATTGTATATACATATACATATATATATATATATATATGTGATATGTAAATGTGTGTGTGTGTGTGTGTGTGTGTGTGTGTGTGTATATATATGTGTAGCCTATATGTGTAACCTCCAGGGGTGTATGTGTATATATATATATATATATATATATATATGTGTGTGTGTGTATGTGTGTACCTCAAGGGTGTATGTGTTCCACATGGTGGTGAAGTCCTCCAGGGCTCCCGCAGACGTCTGCTGGTCCATGTTCAGCTCCCGGCACAGAGTCTCCAGGCTCCGGCGGACCGAACTCTCGTCCATCCGCCCGAGTCCGGGGAGTCCGCCGCCGGGGAGTCCTCCGGTGATCCGTCCTCCGGTGATCCGTCCCCCGCCATCCGCGGCTCCGGGCTCCGGGCTCCGGGCTCCAGACGCGGACTTTAAAGCGTTTCAACAGTTTGATCTCCAAACACAAACTCCACAGCTTGTGTCTGTGGCTCCTCTTCGCCGACTTCCGGGACTACAGCACCCACAGTGCACCGCGTTGGCGCGAAAACGGACTCGGTCGTGTCCAATGAGCGGCGAGTAAACAAAGGGGAGGGGCGTCTCGTCGCCCTGCCTCTCCATGTGCTCACATGACGCCATGGACATGAAATGATTCAGACATTTATATTTACATTACATTTATATGTACATACATTTACATTTACATTACATTTATATTTACATTTACATTACATTTATATTTACATTACATTTACATTAAATTTATATTTACATTACATTTACATTACATTTATATTTACATTACATTTACATTACATTTATATTTACATTTACATTTACATTACATTGAGGGAATTTATCAGACGCTTTTATCCAAAGCGACTTACAAAGAGTCTAGCAGGTGTTTTGGTAGAGATAGGATGATAGTTGGGAAGAGACAGCATGTTGTAGGGTTGTGGAGAGGAATGATAGGAGAGACACAGGTCTGTAGTTTCGGACGTCGGTGGTGTCCAGGGTGGGTTCCTTGAGGAGTGGCTTGATTCTTGAAGGCAGTCAGAAACAGGCCTGAATTGAGGGAGGTGTTCATTAGGGTGGTGAGGAAGGGCAGGATGTCGCCCGAGATGTCTTGGAGAAAAGAGGATGGGATTGGGTCAAGGGGGCAGGGGGCAGGTGGCAGCGTGGTTGGATGTCACAAGCCTGTTGACTTCTTCAGAGGAGAGGAGGCTGAAGCAGGTTAAACTGGCAGGGGTGGCTGAAGGGGGAGAGAGGGAAGCAGCAGGGGTGACAGAGGAGGTGATGTCCTTCACCTTCTTTGTAAAGTAGGTGACAAAGTCATCAGCTCAGAGGGAGGAGGAAGGGAGGGTGGGCTGAGGAGGGAAGAGAACATGGAGAAAAGTTTCCTGGGGTTGGAGGCGGAAGAGTTGATCTCAAGATTAAAGATTCAAGAAGTTTAATTGTCACGTACACATACAGGATATGCAGTGAAATGAAAAAGTAGATTGATCCCTGAATACACGGGCCAGACTGGGCTGTTCCAGTAGCACACACTGAGATCTAGTTCCAGTTGTAGATTTGTTTTTTATGAGTATTGTTTTGGTTTTAAGAGGTTATTTTTTAAATAGATGGTAAATGGTTTGCATTTATATAGCACTTTACAGTACTGCCTCACATTCACCCATTCATACACCGACGGCGGTGTCAACCATGCAAGGTAACAACCAACACGTCAGGAGCAGGTAGGGTTAGGCGGTGTCTCGCTCAGGGACACCTCCACACTTAGCTAGGAGGGGGAGCAGGTAGGGTTAGGTGGTGTCTTGCTCAGGGACACCTCCACACTTAGCTAGGAGGGGGAGCAGGTAGGGTTAGGTGGTGTCTTGCTCAGGGACACCTCCACACTTAGCTAGGCGGTGCCCAGGGATCGAACCAGCAACCTTCTGGTTGTCAGACAACCGCTCTTACCTCTTGAGCTATATTATTTGATCCTCTTTGTTAAAAATGCAAACAGAAGGCTTTATATTGTTGTGTAGTTTTTCTGTTAGTGAGGATGGAAGATAAAAAGATTGACTGACTGTCGATCTGACTGCCTGTCTGCCTTTCTGTCTGTCTGTCTTTCTGCCTGCCTCTCTATCTGTCTGTCTGTCTGTCCATCTCTGTCTGTCTGCCTGTCTAGCCTGCCTGTCCATCTCTGTCTGTCTGTCTGTCCATCTCTGTCTGCCTGTCTGTCTCTATACTAAGTGCAGTACAGATAAAGCTTCAAAGAAAGAACCAACCTTTTATCTCAGAGGTTTTATTATTTGCGTAGAATGATATCATAGTCATATAATATACTTAATAAATCACCATTTATTAATAGCCACACTATCACCCACACCAGGATACAGATCTAGAATACAGTATGAATTAGATTAGATGAATTAGATTATGTTAAGTCATTTGCACAGACTACAATGTTTTGATTAAAGACAAGCCCAGTATAAGAGTATAAAAGGAACCACATGCAATGTATATTAAGTATTAGTATTTATCAAATCAGAGTCCCACTATCAAAATAAGTCCTTGGTTTTTTTTATAAAGGTTAGTGTTTGTATATTGAGTCAATAGTATGTAATAGTAAATATAGTATGTATAGTATATATATATATTACCATGTCCTAGACTATTGGCTTCATTACACTTTATTGAATACACTTTTAGCCAAGAAGGGCCGGTTATTATCGGATGGCCTTTAGAACACTATTCTATACCCCTCCTAAAACACACATGCTGTGTTTGTGTGTGTGTGTGTTTGTGTGTGTCTGTGTGTCAGTGATAGGTGTGTGTGTGTGTGTGTGTGTTTGTGTGTGTGTCAGTGTGTTTGTCAGTGTGTATGTGTGTGTCAGTAATAGGTGTGTCAGTGTGTGTGTGTCAGTGTGTGTGTGTGTGTGTGTGTGTGTCAGTGAGAGGTGTATCAGTGTGTGTGTGTCAGTGTGTGTGTGTGTGTGTGCGCCCGCATGTGTGTGTGCGTCAGTGTGTGTGTGTGTGTGTGTCAGTGAGAGGTATGTCAGTGTGTGTGTGTGTGTGTGTGTGTGTGTGTCAGTGTGTGTGTGTGTGTGTGTGTGTGTGTGTGTGTGTCAGTGTGTGTGTGTGTGTGTGTCAGTGTGTGTGTGTGTGTGTGTGTGTGTCAGTGGGAGGAGTATCTGGTGATGTCTCTGGTCTCCGTGGTTTTGATCAGGAGTCTGGTTCCAGGAGAACCACCGTTACTATGGAAACCATTAGAACTCTTCGGACCTGGAGGAGTGGGACGGGGGGGGGGGGGGGGGGGGTAGATTAGGATAGCACCGAATGTGTGTGTGTGTGTGTGTGTGTGTGTGAGAGTGAATGTGAGTGATACTTACTGTAGTTGGAGATAGACTGGATGTTAAGAATAGACTGCTGTCCAATTCTGTGGAGAAAATGTTTTTGTTTAACTTGTTGCTAAACTACATGAACAACAATATGGCCTCCTCTCCTCTCTCCTCTCCTCTCTCCTCTCCTCTCTCCTCCTCTCCTCTCCTCTCCTCTCCTCTCCTCTCTTCTCCTCTCCTCTCCTCTCCTCTCCTCTCTCTCTTCTCCTCTCCTCTTCTCTCCTCTCTCTTCTCTCCTCTCTCCTCACCTGTCCTCCTCCCCCTCCAATAGTTTCCTGTAGGTGGCGATCTCGATATCCAACGCCAGCTTCAGGTTCATCAAGTCCTGGAGAACCAGAGGAAGAGTTATTCATGGTAGTACTGTACTGTGTGTGTGTACCTGGTACTATACTGTGGGTATGTACCAGGTACTATACTGTGTGTATTTACCTGGTACTGTACTGTGTGTGTGTACCTGGTATTGTACTGTGTGTGTGTACCTGGTAATGTACTGTGTGTGTGTGTACCTGGTACTGTACTGTGGGTATGTACCCGGTACTGTACTGTGTGTGTACCTGGTACTGTACTGTGTGTGTGTACCCGGGACTGTACTGTGTGTGTGTACCCGGGACTGTACTGTGTGTGTGTACCTGGTACTGTACTGTGTGTGTGTACCTGGTACTGTACTGTGTGTGTGTACCCGGTACTGTACTGTGTGTGTGTACCTGGTACTGTACTGTGTGTGTGTACCTGGTACTGTACTGCGTGTGCGTGTGTGTGTACCTGGTACTCTCTGAGCTGGCGGGCCATGTCCTGCTTGCCTCTCTGTAGGGCGTCCTCCAGGTCCCGGCCGCGGGCCTTGGCCTCCTTCACCGCCAGCTCCCCGCGCTCCTCCGCCTCCGCCAGGTCGCTCTCCAGACCCACACGCTGGAGGAGGTGGAGCGGGTGGAGCAGGTGGAGCGGGTGGAGTGGGTGGAGTGGGTGGAGCATAGGGACGTCAGGGTGTGTGTACCTGGTTCTTAACAGCCTCTATCTCTACATGTGTGTGTACCTGGTTCTTAACAACCTCTATCTCTACATGTGTGTGTGTGTACCTGGTTCTTAACAGCCTCTATCTCTACATGTGTGTGTGTGTACCTGGTTCTTAACAGCCTCTATCTCTACATGTGTGTGTGTGTACCTGGTTCTTAACAGCCTCTATCTCTACATGTGTGTGTGTGTGTACCTGGTTCTTAACAGCCTCTATCTCTACATGTGTGTGTGTGTGTACCTGGTTCTTAACAGCCTCTATCTCTACATGTGTGTGTGTACCTGGTTCTTAACAGCCTCTATCTCTACATGTGTGTGTGTGTACCTGGTCTTAACAGCCTCTATCTCTACATGTGTGTGTGTACCTGGTTCTTAACAGCCTCTATCTCGCTCTGCAGGCGGCTGATCAGCCGGGTGACCTCGGCCAGTTCGCCCTTCACCAGACGAAGCTCATCCCCAAACTGACTGGCCTGCACAGCCATCTGGTCAAACTACACACACATGCACACACACACACACACACACGCACGCACATGCGCGCACACACAAACGCACACACACACACGCACGCACATGCGCGCACACACAAACGCACACACACACACGCACGCACATGCACTCGCACGCGCGCACACACACGCGCACACGGTTCAGACTTGGGATTCAATTCTGTGAAAGGGTTTCTTGCATAACTAAGTCAGGGTGCCAGTATAGCTATGTAGGTCTCTACTGGTCTATACTGGTATCTACTGGTATCATTTCTCCCACTATCTACTGGTATCCGCTGGTATCTACTGGTTCCTCCTGGCATCTAACCATGTCTACTGGTATCTACTGGTTCTTCCTGGCATCTAACCATGTCTACTGGTATCTACTTGTTCCTCCTGGGTATCTCCTGGTCTGTGCTGCTTTCTCCAGACCTTGCGCTTGTACCAGTATCTCCTGGTACTTAACCATGTCTACTGGTATCTAACCATGTCTACTGGTATCTACTGGTTCCTCCTGGCATCTAACCATGTCTATTGGTATCTACGGGTATCTCCTGATCTGTGCTGCTTTCTCCAGACCTTGCTCTTGTACCAGTATCTCCTGGTATCTAACCATGTCTACGGGTATCTAACCATGTCTACTGGTATCTACGGGTATCTCCTGGTCTGCGCTGGTTTCTCCAGACCTTGCTCTTGTACCAGGCCTCTGCCTCGTCGCGGCTGCGGGCGGCGATCTCCTCGTACTGGGCCTTGACCTCGGAGACGATCTGCTCCATGTTGAGACTGCGGCTGTTGTCCATCTGGACGACCACCGACGTGTCCTTGATGCTGGCCTGCAGCTCCCGCACCTCCTAGACGGAGAGAGGAGAACATCTCAGGGGGAGGGGAGAGGAGGGGAGGAGAGGAGGGGAGGGGAGAGAGGAGGAGGGGAGGAGAGGGAGGTGTAGAAGGAGAAGGGAGGAGGGCTGACCTCCTCGTAGACGTTCCTCAGGAAGTTGATCTCATCGGTCAGTGCACCGACCTTATCTTCCAGGTCAGCCTTCACCAGGTAGGCTGAGTCTACGTCCTGCACACACACACACACACACACGCACACACACACACACACACACACACACACACATTATATCAACTTGTGCTGCGTGTATGTGTGTGTGTGTATGTGTGTGTGTGTGTGTGTGTGTGTGTGTGTGTGTGTGTGTGTGTGTGTGTGTGTGTGTGTGTGTGTGTGTGTATGTATGTGTGTGTGTGTATGTGTGTCTGTGTGTGTGTGGGGGGGGGGTGTGTGTGTGTGATCCAACCTTCTTCAGGATGACAAAGTCATTTTCCAGATTGTTTCTCTTGTTGATCTCATCCTCGTATCTGAGAGAGAGAGAGAGAGAGAGAGAGAGAGAGAGAGAGAGAGAGAGAGAGAGAGAGAGAGAGAGAGGGAGAGAGAGAGAGAGAGAGAGAGAGAGAGAGACAGAGAGGGAGAGGGAGTGAGAGAGAGAGAGAGAGAGAGAGAGGGGGAGAGAGGGAGAGAGAGAGAGAGAGATAGAGAGAGAGAGAGAGGGGAGAGGGGAGAGGGGGAGAGAGAGAGAGATTAATATACAATACAATAAAATGTTTGGTCCGACCCCAGTATCCTCTTTAAGAAAAAAAATAACAATATTTAACCAAAGACTACGAGTCTTTGGAGGGTTAGATCATAATATGAACTAACACTGTTGGACCATCTAACCCTGGTGACCCGTGCTGAGGGAGAACCTCCTAACCCTGGTGACCTGTGCTGGTGGAGAACCACCTAACCCTGGTGACACGTGCTGGGGGAGAACCACCTAACCCTGGCGGCAGTGTCTCACTTGTGCTTGAAGTCCTCCACCAGCGTCTGCATGTTCCTCAGCTCTCCGTCCAGTTTGGTCTTGTCGTTGTTGACCAGGTCCATCTGGCGCCTCAGGCCCGCCAAGTAGGCCTCGAACAGGGGCTCCACGTTGGAGCGGCCCATACCCTGGCCCTGCATCAGGTCCAGCTTAGTCTCCAACATCTTGTTCTGCTGCTCCAGGAAACGCACCTGCAGGGGGAGCAAGAAGAACCATATTCAAAATGGGACTCATTTGTAAGCCGAACCTGTGATGACGGAAAGATACTATTCACTGGCCAAATAGTCCGTTGTTCATGATCTGCAAAATCTTCCATAGCTAAACAGGTGCACCCCTCAGTGTCTCCGTGTGCAGGTGAACAGCGTGTTTGTAACGCAGTGTAGAGCTGGGAGCTCTGGAGCGTTCGCAGGATGAGCGTCGCCAGCCTGCATGTCGTCCCACAAGGCTATTGTGAGCTCTGGTTCGGACACAAAGCCTCCTTCTCTCGTGGCTCGGGGTGGGGGTGTGGATCATCTTACAGCCCTGCAGGACACCAGATAGCTCCCAGAGACCCAATACCCCTCCACCAAGTGGGCTTTCAACTTTGAATAGCGGTTTTAAACATTTAAAAAGCAGTTTAAGTTCCACACCTCGATGCTCTGTTTTGGTTTAGTACAGAGCCTTAGTATTGCTAAGTATCTTGCTAAGCTGTAAACACGGTAGAGTGCAGGTAGGCTGAGGGCATCTTGCTCCAGGATGCCAGCAGCTGGACTGCAGAGACGAACCCAGCACCTTTCTGCTGGGCGCCGAACGCCCTCACCACTAGACTGGACTGCCCTGCCTAACAATGACAATCTGTGTTAGGTTCACTGTCCAAGGCACCAGCAGTGGACCTAGAGTAACTGTACTGCAGTTCACCACTGCTCCGAGTGCTGCTAGTGATGCAGTGATGCAAGTGACAGGTCAAATGCAGTGATGCTAGCGATGGGTCAAATGCAGTGATGCTAGTGATGGGTCAAATGCAGTGATGCTAGTGATGGGTCAAATGCAGTGATGCTAGCGATGGGTCAAATGCAGTGATGCTAGTGATAGGTCAAATGCAGTGATGCTAGCGATGGGTCAAATGCAGTGATGCTGGCGATGGGTCAAATGCAGTGATGCTAGCGATGGGTCAAATGCAGTGATGCTAGTGATGGGTCAGATTCAGTGATGCCAGTGATGGGTCAGATGCAGTGATGCTAGTGATGGGTCGGATGCAGTGATCCTAGCGATGTGTCAGATGCAGTGATGCTAGTGATGTGTCAGATGCAGTGATGCTAGTGATGGGCCAAATGCAGTGCTGCTAGCTAGTGATGGGTCAAATGCTGTGATGCTAGTGATGGGTCAGATTCAGTGATGCCAGTGATGGGTCAGATGCAGTGATGCTAGTGATGTGTCGGATGCAGTGATGCTAGTGATGTGTCAGATGCAGTGATGCTAGTGATGGGTCAAATGCAGTGCTGCTAGTGATGTGTCGGATGCAGTGATGCCAGTGATGGGTCAGATGCAGTGATGCTAGTGATGTGTCGGATGCAGTGATGCCAGTGATGGGTCAGATGCAGTGATGCTAGTGATGTGTCGGATGCAGTGATGCTAGTGATGTGTCAGATGCAGTGATGCTAGTGATGGGTCAAATACAGTGCTGCTAGTGATGTGTCGGGTGCAGTGATGCCAGTGATGGGTCAGATGCAGTGATGCTAGTGATGGGTCAGATGCAGTGATGCTAGTGATGTGTCAGATGCAGTGATGCCAGTGATGGGTCAAATGCAGTGCTGCTAGTGATGTGTCGGATGCAGTGATACTAGTGATGGGTCAGATGCAGTGATGCTAGTGATGGGTCAAATGCAGTGCTGCTAGTAATAGGTCAGATGCAGTGATGCCAGTGATGGGTCGGATGCAGTGATGCTAGTGATGGGTCAGATGCAGTGATGCTAGTGATGGGTCAGATGCATTGATGCTAGGCTCATTTAGACATTCAGATGCTTACTGGTGTGGCTAACGCAGCCCTGAGGATAGCACGCTGTGTTCAGGGATGGATCATGTGAAGGCTGCAGTATCTCCCTCCCTCTGTCTCTCTGCGGATGTGCACAGCAACAATAGCTCTATTGTGGGCTGTGCCGCCGACTCCGTGGGAACCCAGCGATGTCCTCTAAGTAGGGTATCGGTGTCTCCTATCGGTGGGCGATCTGCCCGGAGACCTGGCGCTCCCAGCTCCAGCCGCCACAATACGCTCAAATGCTGCATTCATGTTCAGAAACTTAGGCTCACCTTGCAACCACAGCAAGAATATGAACTATATTTTTTGCGTGACAAAGTCAAAGTTGCATCTCTGTTCTCCATGTTTATGCTAAATATGGAGGCCAGCTTTGAGTTGAATTATTAATGAAAAAACCACACACAAAAAAACCAAAAATTATTATTATAATAATTATTATAATAATCATCATCACCATCATCATCATTGTTATCTCCAGTGTCATTAGTTACCTTACTGGTGAACCTAATCCTTCTCTATCATCTTTTATAACTATAATTATCTCTGCTCATTATCTCTGGTAGTTATCTCCAGTATAGTATAAGTAGTTAGTACCTTGTCTATGAAGCTATATCTTGATCTGTTCCTCCTCTATTCTCTAGTATAAGTAGTTATTCATGGTAGTTACCACTAGTATAACTAGTTATCCATGGTAGTTACCTCTAGGATAACTAGTTATCCATGGTAGGTTCCTCTAGTATAACTAGTTATCCATGGTAGGTACCTCTAGTATAACTAGTTATCCATGGTAGGTACCTCTAGTATTACTAGTTAGCAGGTTACCTTGTCTATGAAGCTGGCAAAGCGGTTGTTGAGGCTCTTGATCTGCTCCTTCTCGTGGGCGCGGCTCATGGACAGGTTGGGGTCGATCTCCAGGTTGAGCGGCGCCAGCAGGCTCTTGTTGATGGACAGCGCGGCCAGCGGGGCGGCCAGGCCCAGGTGGTGCCCGTTGGTGGCCGCGTACAGCGAGCTGCTGCTCAGGGACACGCCGCTGAAGCCGCCCGCCGGCCCCGGGCCACCGTAGCCGCTGACCCGCCGCTGCACGCCGCCGCCGCTGCGCAGCGAGCCGGTGGTGCTGATCCGCTTGGAGCGGCTCAGACTCATGGCGGAGGAGGGATGGAGATGAGAAGATGGATGGATGGAGAGAGATGAGAAGATGGATGGATGGAGAGATGAGAAGATGGATGGATGGAGAGAGAAGAGAGGATGGATGGAGAGAGATGAGAAGCTGGATGGATGGAGAGAGATGAGAAGATGGATGGATGGAGAGATGAGAAGATGGATGGATGGAGAGAGAAGAGAGGATGGATGGAGAGAGATGAGAAGCTGGATGGATGGAGAGAGATGAGAGGATGGATGGAGAGATGAGAAGATGGATGGATGCAGAGATGAGAAGATGAAAAAAAGTGGAAAAGTGAACCGAGAGAAAGGGAGTGAGAGCGGAGAGTCTGAAGCCTGGGAGGGAGAAGCGACAGGTGAGGACGGTGCGTCAGGTGCGTCCTGGTGTCCGCAACGCTTCTCATGTGACTGCAGAGACTTTTAAACCCCTCCCACCCCCCTCGGCAGGTGAGGAGAGGGAGGGGTGAGGCGGGAGGAGGGTGAGTGGTGAGGGGTGAGGGAGGAGGAGAGAGAAGGCCAGAGGTGTCATGTGTCAGGCTGGTCCTTCTCTTACCAACCCTCACAGGGACATAAAGCAGCTGATGTAGGTCACAGGCTCTCTCCTCCGTGAGAAATTTGAGGAGAATTGACGGAAAGGTTTTTCTTTTTATCTTTAACATTCCTTTTTTTTTTTTATTGAACACAAACATCCCACAATAGGGTTTTTAATTTCTGGAGTATCATGTTGTGTCTGGATGCCCATCAGTTTGTCTGACGGGACTCATACGAACGTGAATGACTACAGAATAGAAATCATTTACTTTCATAAGTATCCAGGGAACCCAGAAGTGATACCAGAGAGCAGGAAGAGAGACCAGCCACTCTTGTCTTGTCTGCATTGTACTCATTACTGTGGTGCTGAGAGATAAGTACACAGCTTTATAACCAGCACTTCCTACCATGTGCACAAATATGCGCGCACACACACACACACACACACACACACACACACACACAAATCAAGCAACAGCAGCAAAGACAATTGGTTTAATTATTTATTTAATTACATCGTTTATGAAAAAAGCCCAAAACCCAACCCAATAAAATACAATTAATTCCCTCCAAATGTGGGGGGGGTTCTGGTTCTGATGGGCTGGAGGAGGAGGAGGCGGTGGTGTGTTCACACTGGTCTGGAACCAGCTTTAGAACACGTTTGGTTCTGAAGGACATGACAGGCGGTGGAACCCACGACAAGGGATAGTGAAGCAGAGGGGGTCACATGGAATGGGGGGGGGCGCGGTGGTGGTGTGTGTGTGTGTGTGTGTGTGTGTGGTGTGTGTGTGTGTGTGTGTGTGTGTGTGTCACTGCTCACTCTGCTGAGTGTCTGTGATGGACGACACGGCCCCCTGGCCCTTGCTCACGTCGCTGATACAGGCCCACTGGCCGTCCATGGACTCCTTCCACAGGGTCACCTGGACAGGTAGACAAGACAGACAGGTGAGTGCTGAAGCGTTGGCTCCCCCCCGGGCGGTCCGCGGTACTGCACCTCTAATGACCATCACTAACCGATGGCGTCACTTTAAAAGCCTCTATTTAATGATCCCTCTCTTCCCCGGGGGACCTCTGTGGTTGCTATGGTTACGACGCTAGCAGTCACCTTGTTGTCGCCCCCGGAGACGGCCAGGATGTTCCCGGTGATGGACCAGCTGACGTGCCAGACCACGTCGTTGAACTTGTGCAGCAGCTTGGCCTTCCAGGTGTTCCCCGTCGGGTCCTCACATTGTCCAGATGTAGACCCGGCCATCCTGGTGAACCGCACACACTCAGATCAAACACCTAGCCCTCACTCAACTGCTATCTAACCTCACTCACATTACTATCTAACCCTCACTCAACTTACCATCTAACCGCTCACAACTACTATCTAACCCTCACTGAACTACATCTAACCCTCACTGAACTACTATCTAACCCTCACTCAACTGCTATCGAACCCTCACTCAACTGCTAACCCATGTCTTTCGAACCCTCACTCAACTGCTATCTAACCCATGTCTATCTAACCCTCACTCACTTACTTACTATCTAACCCATATCCAATTAACACTCACTCAACTACTATCTAACCCATATCTAACTACCCACATTATCAAACCCTAACAACATCAAATTAATCCTGGACTCATTAGCATTCCCTGTCAGTGTCCAGGGATGAAACCAAAAAAAAAGCGCCAGCGGTGCGGTTTTCCTCCTCACCTGGGAGCAGCTGGCGATGGTGCTGGTGGGCAGGCCGATGGAGGGGGCCCAGCCCACGTCTCTCACCCAATCACTGTGGGCCTCCAGCTTCTGGTCCTCCTTCCATTGGCCATCCTCCTCCCTGGGGGACGGACCAGAACAGTGAGTGACAGCTCTGACTGCCCATCAATGTGATGAAAGTGTGTGTGTGTGTGTGTGTGTGTGTGTGTGTGTGTGTGTGTGTGTGTGTGTTGTGTGTGTGTGTGTGTGTGTGTGAGCGCAGGGCCGTACTTCCAGAGCTTGACCAGGTTGTCGCAGCCCCCCGACACGAAGCGCTTCACGTAGTTTGGCTTCTGGCCGGACGGCTGGTCCACCAGGCTACCCGGGACCACGGCCGGGGCCCAGCTGACGGCGTTGCAGCCGATCTGGTGAGCACACACCCAATTAGAACAATAAACCACACCCCACATGATAATACAACATACCCTCATTTAGAATAAAACACACCCACATGATAATAAACCACACCCTCATTAGACTAATACAACAAACCCACATTAGAATAATAAGCCACACCTACAACTTAAGACACCATGAGAGAGAGAGAGAGAGAGAGAGAGAGAGAGAGAGAGAGAGAGAGAGAGAGAGAGAGAGAGAGAAATGCAGAAAGTGAGGCAGAGAGAGAGAGTAGGACAGGGAGGAAGAGAAAGATAAGTTATTCTAAACTAGAATGGTTAAATTTGGAGTTTGTCTAATTTCCGTTCTATTCTGTAACCTGTACAGAGACAGCCAGAGAGAGCGGTAGAGAGACACTGACTGTGTGTGCGTTGCTGATCTTCTTCACGTCCCACTGCTGTTCTCCGGTGAAGGTGAGCAGAGATATAGCTCCGTCTGAACTCCCGCAGGCCAGCACCAGACCCAGGTCATAGGACCCCAGCATACAGAGTTCACTACACACACACACACACACACACACTTATTATTGCCATAAAGTCTGACCAATTATTGAGGAACACGGGGTCAGACAGACAGGCCAGCCAGCCAGTAACACAGACAGGTCAGTAAGCCAGCCAGTAACACAGACAGTTCAAATAAGCCAGCCAGTAACACAGACAAGTCAGTAAGCCAGCCAGTAACACAGACAGGTCAGTAACACAGACAGGTCAAGTAAGCCAGCCAGTAACACAGACAGGTCAGTAAGCCAGCCAGTAACACAGACAGGTCAGTAAGCCAAGCAGGCTCCCCACCTGACGACTCGTGTCCCGTGTATTCGTACATCTTGTCCCAGGAGCCGCTCTCCTCCTTCCAGACGATGACCTTGCGGTCGTAGGAGCAGGAGGCCAGGATGTTGCCGTACATGGGGTGGGCCCAAGCCACCTGCCACACCGGACCCTCGTGGCTGCGAGAAGGGGGGTGGGGGGGAGGGAGGGAGAGACATAGGGAGAGCACAGGGTGGAGATGGAGAGAGAGACCGAGGGCAAGATGGATGGAGAGAAGAATTCAAACTCTGGTTAATAAAGCATTCAGCAGAGAGGTTTACCAGCATTTAACATAACTGTGTGTGTGTCTCTCACCCCCTCAGGTCCGCCACCAGTATCTGACCTCCATTCCGCACGTCGAAGATCTTGACCGTGCGATCCGAGGAGCAGGTGGCGAGCCGCGTGCCGTAGTAGTCCATCTGGGCATCATGCTGACGGAACAACGTCTCACATAAACTACTTGGACAACGACAACAACAACAACCACAGGCGGGAACATCCGCCTCACATGCTGGCGTTGACGGATCTAGACAACTATCTCTCTCAAATTACATTACAAAGTCATCTCTCCTGTAACCTTTAGCACGAGGCTAGAGGAGATACATTACCGCTCTACTGTCACCTTTTGCATTTTTTAATCATTTTAAAATCAGCACCAACACCTTTCTTTACGTTTACTCACAGTACAGAGACATAGTTTTAATTCCTAGAGCTGCTTTGAAATTTGTCCACCTTGTTTGTTGCAACTCCCATATGTTGTGATGAATGATCTGTTCCTCTCAGCCTTGTGTTAATGAAGAAGGTGCAGCAGATGCACGCAAAACACAATAATAATAATAATGTGCTAATTATTAATATCATGTTATCTATAAATATTATCTGTAATACTACCTCTCATCATCATGTGCAATATTCTTAATGTCATGTCCAATACCTCTCCTACATTACGTGCAAAATTCTTAATATTCTTTCTATCAGGTGCAATACGTCCCCTAACCATTATTATTATCATCATCACAGCTGTATTACACTTCAATTATGCCAAATTGTTTTCACCGTCTGAATACCTTATCTTGCCTCTATATTTTTATATGTTGACTGTACATTTGTAAATCTGTTAGTTTATTTTTATTGTTTTATTGAACTGTGTTGCTATGCAACCTGGCACAAGAATTTCCTTCGGGATTATATTATCTTCTCTTATATGGTTGGTGTCACATTAATCTGATTATTATTGTGTTTACTTCCTCCTGGAACACACACACACACAGACAGACTGTCGTCCTGGAACACACACACACACACACACACACACACACACACACACACACACACACACACACACACACACACACACACTTACAATCATGTCCTCATGGGAAGTGTCCACTGTGTTGATCACGGAGACCTGCAGTACACGACAGTACAGATTACTCTACAGATATATACAAATAAATATCTCTACTTAGCTGTTAGCTGTTAGCTGTTAGCAGAGCTAGCGGAGGCTAAAGGCTGAAGGACATCATGTCTCACCATGGCTGCTGAGTGGATATTAGATGAGGCGACTGGAGAGATGAAGAGTGAAGCTGTGACTCCGCGCTGTGACTCGGCTGTGACTCCGGGCTGTGACTCCGCGGCCCGCAGCTCAGATCCTCCGACGTGGCAACGAGTCCACAACCTGAAGCCGCTTCCGGGTCGGCAGTACGTCCGGCAGGACCGGCCGGAAACACCAGTCTCTGTTGATCGAAGGTTCCGCTTAGTAACAAAAGTAGAGTAAAAGTAGAATAAATGTAATAATATCATCATCATCATCATCATCATCATCATCATCATTATTATTATTATTATTATTATTATCATTATTATCATTATTACTACTACTACTGTACTACTACTACTACTACTAATAATATTATTATTATTATCATTATTATTATTATCATTATTACTACTACTAATAATAATAATGATGATAATAATAATAACAATAATGATATTATTATGATTATTATTATTATATTATTAATAATAATAATAATAATAATAATTTTGTTGTTTGAGATCTGTGCGAAGAATGTATCGCATTACCTGTTGATACTGTATACTTACCGGAGTATTTATATACCTATCTGCACATATCCCATACCTACTCCATTAAGTTATTACTACACTGTATCTCTGTACATAAATATACTGTATATACACCTATATATTATACCTAGTAGACTGTTCTACTATCCTATTTAACCACTGTACACTGTATATTACTATGCACTTTACTGCCTCATTTGCACTCTGGTTAGATGCCAACTTCTTTTCGCTGTACTGTACTTCTAACTGTACTTCGAATCTAATCTAATCTAATCTAATCTCTAATGTCTTGGTATAGGTGGCAGGTTGTTAGGAAGTGTAGCTGGGTTTCCACCTCCTGTTGGGTGCAGTGGGTACAGAGTCTGTCTTCTCTTGGTAGCCAGGTCTGCCGGTGGCGGCCTCTCTCCACGGCGAGGCTGTGCTCGCTGAGTCTGTATCTAGTCAACGATGTCCTGAGTTTGGGATCGGTCACAGTGCTCAGGTATTCTGCCGTTGTGTATTGTCTGTTTAGGGCCAAATAGCATTCTAATTTACTCTGTTTTTTGGTTGATTCTTTCCAGTGTGTGAGGTAATTTTCTTTTTGTTTTCTTATAATTTGGTTTATTCTCTCTCTCTCTCTCTCCCCCCCTCCCTCCCTTGTATGGAAGCTGAACATAAAAACAAACACTTTTTAAAAGGCAATGAGATTTTATTAAAGCCAGAGCAAGGAGAAACAGAACATGTTGTCACTGGACTCACCCAGCGAAGGAGAAAGAGGATTACAGCTGAGAAGTGACAGAATAGGACACAGACAAATAATACTGCTAATAATACTGCTAAAACAGTTTGCTGATTTAACACATTGAGCCGACCATTGGAGTAGTGGGCCAATTTCAATGTAAACCCCCCCCAACAAAAAACAACTTGGCGATTCCAAGCTGTTTCAGAAACTCCCCCTCATGACATCACAAGCGGGAACTGGCTAGATCAGCCTACCTGTTGCGACAGTCCAATGTGTAGGCTGGTCGGCTGAGCTACCCAGCATACACATTTGTAAATCTGTTAGTTTATTTGTATTATTCTGTCGATTTCACTATTGTTGTATTGTACAGTGTTGCAACCTGGCACAAGAATTTCCTTCGGGATTAATAAAGTTCTGTCTTATCTTATCATATTTTACATATGGGTGGACGTGCCCACTTGTGATGTCATAAGGGGTAGATCCTGAGCTTGCAGTGGCTAGTCACACTCACACACGTGGTGGTTTAATAGGAGCCCTTTCAATGGCAGGCCGCTCACGCTTTCTGGTGTTCTGTTGACGCCTCAAATCGTGCTGGTCTCGGGGAACGGGTTTTTCCGCTTTTTTATGTTGTTTTTCCTCAAATTTAAAAATGTAAAAAACTGTAAACATATTGTCAACATAATGTAATTACAAGATTATATTGGAAAGTTAAATTACATGAAATAAATAAATGGAGCGGGAGATGGACAGACGGATTGGTGCAGTGTCTGCAGTAATGCGGGTGCTGTACCGGTCCGTTGTGGTGAAGATTTACAGGTCCATCTACGTTCCAACCCTCACCTATGGTCACGAGCTTTGGGTAGTGACCGAAAGAATGAGATCGCGGATACAAGCGGCCAAAATGAGTTTCCTCCGCAGGGCGGCTGGGCTCAGCCTTAGAGCTCAGACATCTGGAGGGAGCTCGGAGTAGAGCCACTGCTCCTCCGCGTCGAAAGGAGTCAACTGAGATGGTTCGGGCATCTGATTAGGATGCCCCCCCAGGAGGAACTGGAGAGTGTGGCTGGGGAAAAGGAAGCCTGGGGGGCTCTGCTTGGCCGGGCGGCAGCCATCGCCAGGACAACTGTCGCCGGGACAATCGTCGCCGGGGCAACCGTTGTCGGGGCAACCGTTGCCGGGAGAAGCGTGGTTAGGGCAACCACCGTCGGGGCAGCTATCGTCAGAGCAACCGTTATTGGGGCAAACGTTGTTGGGGCAACCGCCATCGGGGCAGCTGTCGCCGGGGCAACCGTCACCGGGACAACCGTCGCCGGGGCAACCGTCACCGGGGCAACCATCCCCGGGAGAACCGTCGTCGGGGCAACCGTCGCCTGGAGAAGCATCGTCAGGGCAACCACCGTCGGGGCAGCTACCGTCGGAGCAACCGTTATTGGGGCAAACGATGTTGAGGCAACCGCCATCGGGGCAGCTGTCGTCGGGGCAACCGTCGTCGGGGCGGCCGCGGTCGGGACAGGTGTCATTGGGGCAACCGTCACCGGGACAACCATCGAAGGGGCAACCTTCGCCGGAAGAAGCGTCGTCAGGGCAACCACCATCGGGCCAGCTATCGTCGGAGCAACTGTTATTGGGGCAAACGTTGTTGGGGCAACCGTCGTCGGGGCGGCCGTCGTCGGAGGGGTGGGGTGCTGCGATGACCGCCGAGTACATGGAGGAGGCGGGGACACAGCGCACCTCCCCGCCGGGCTTGACGGCGACGGGGGAGTGGTCCGGGGCGGGGGAAGGGTGGGTGACGGTGAAGTAGATTGAAGAGACTGCAGTGGCAGAGTTCAGACTGGGGGAGCACTGTTGTAACTCCTCATAGATATGAACCTCCTGGGGGAGAGGATGGGAAGAAGAAGAAGAAGAAGGAATGGTTTGATGATCTGAAGGATATCACACACACACACACACACACACACACAATATGAACACACACACCTCTTGTTTGTTTCCTTCTGTTTTGTTTCTCGATGAAAGGCCTGCAAACAAACAGACAGGATGATATAAAACAGCAAAGAAAAGTGCTTAAGGACAGAAACATTAAGTCATAGATACACATACATACACAAAGCACACAAACAAACATACAACTGTACACAAATGGTGTGTTCATTTAAGGAAACGCTCGACTGAAGAGGAAGAGATAAAATAAGATAAGATAAAACTTTAATCCCGAAGGAAATTCTTGTGCCAGAGAATAATAAACAATAGAGAAATAAACAGTAGAATAATTAAAATAAAATGAGAGAGAGTGAGAGAGAGAGAGAGAGAGAGTGTGTGAGTGTGAGTGAGAGAGAGAGAGAGAGAGAGAGTGAGAGCATACAAAGAATTATACCAACCTTGGCCTAAACATTAGCAACACAGGTTTCAAGTTTCATGTATTTTATTGTCACTTCACAGTTTACACAAGTATAAGCAGTGAGTGAAATTCTTACGTGCCAAACGCCCGACAGCCGACCGCAGTTATAAAAGAACACAAATAGAAATAGAAATAGACATTAACAATTAACAAGTTACAAAAAATCTAAACAAAAGAAAACTGTATAAGATAAAATAAAGTATACAACAAATATTAAGGGGAGCAATACAAATATAAATCAATGTAATAAAATATACATTGCTATATTTTGACATTCACAAAATGTCACAGAATACTTCCTCAGACAGTCACACTAGAACACACTAGAACAACACTAGCAATTAGCACCCGGACTAGCACTAGCAGTAACACTAGCACTAGCACTAGCAGTAGCACCGGCACCAACACTTAGCACTACTACCAGCACTTGCACCAGGACTAGCACTAAGCAGTATCGCTAGCAGTAACACTTAGTTCTTCCCCTCCAGGTGAGAGAGGGCGGTGTGAAGTGCCATGGCAATCGCGTCGTCGGTGGATCTGTTTTGACGGTACGCAAATTGCCATGGGTCCAGCGTGGCAGGCAACATGGAACAAATGAAGTCCTTGACCAGCCTCTTGAAGCATTTACTGACAATCGAGGTGAGGTGATGGACATCTTGAAGACCTCGGGAACAACAGCCTGGGACAGGGACAGGTTGAAGATGTCTGCGAAGACTCCTGTCAACTGGTCCGTGCATGCTCTGAGGACGCGCCCTGGGATGTGGTCTGGGCCCGCCGCCTTCCGGATGTCCACCCGATTGAAGGCTCTGCGCATGTCAAGCTCTGAGATGTTCAGCAGGCTGGTCTCCTCAGGCAGCGCTGACTTCGGCGGGCTGCCGTTCACGTCGAACCGAGCAAAGAAGGTGTTTAGCTCGCCTGGGAGGGAGGTAGAGGAGTTCTCTACACCGCTGGTTCTCTCTCTGAAGTCCGTGATTGTCTGCAGCCCCTTCCACACACCCCTCACATCGTGGCTCTTGAATTTGTCCTCCACCCTGTTCTTGTACTCCCGCTTGGCAGAGCCGATGGTCTTGCGGAGGTCGTAGCGGGCTCTCGTATATTCCACCATATTCCCGGAGTCAAAGGCGGCGTTACGCGTGCGGAGTGCGGCGCGAACATAGCCATTAATCCACAGTTTCTAGTTGGGATAAATCCGAACCGACTTAGTAGGAACAACGTCATCTATGCATTTCTTGATGAACCCGGTGACTGAGGACGCGTACTCGCTGATGTTATTGTCCGACGCGACTCGGAACATGTTCCAATCCGCGTCATCAAAACAATCCTGCAGCATAGACTCCGATTGGTCCGACCAGCATTGGACTTCCTTCACAGCGATTGGTTGCTGCTTCAGTCTCTGCCTGTAGGCGGGGAGTAGTTGGATCGAGCGGTGATCCCATTTGCCGAACGGTCGGCGGAGGAGGGACTTGTAGCCGTCCCGGAAGGGGGTGTAGCAGTGGTCGAGGATCCGCTCGTCCCGTGTGTTGCTTATGATGTGTTGGTAGAACTTCGGGAGAACTTTCTTCAAGTTCGCCTTATTGAAGTCCCCGCCACAATGAAAGCAGCCTCAGGGTGGGCCGACTCCTGTTCGCTGATAGCCCCATAAAGTTCCTTCAACGCTATGTCCGTGTTGGCTTGAGGGGGAATGTACACAGCAGTCACGGTTACTGCTGTAAACTCCCGCAGTAGCCAGAATGGTCGGCACATAAGCATCAGGTACTCCAGGTCCTGGGAACAGAAAGACTTGAGGGTCTGCACATGACTCTGGTTGCACCAAGATCTGTTTATCATGAGACATACCCCCCCTCCACGATCTTTACCGGAGAGAGTCTTTGTTCTGTCCGCACGGTGGACGGAAAATCCTGTCGGCTCGATGGCTGAGTCGGCAACCCCCTCCGACATCCATGTCTCCGTCAGATGATGCAGTTGTCCTTTGTTTCCCGGTGGAATTGAATACGAGCTTGTAGCTCGCATAACTTATTGTCCAGAGATTGTACATTAGCCAGCAGAATGGTGGGTAGTGGAGGTCGATTGGCACGACGTCGCAGTCTGACCAGCACGCCGGCTCGATTCCCTCTCCGTCGGCGACGCTTGCGTGTGATCGCGGCTAAGATGGACGGAGATAGTCCAGCCACGACTCCGGGCGGGACGTCCGAGTTGAAAGACTTGAAAAACTCCGGTAGGCGGCGAGCGACTGTCATTCTAATCTCCAGCAGTGTACAACTGTCGTAAGTGAACTTACGACAGTTCCTGTGCAACTTCCTGTGCAAGGATACTCGCAATTAAAAGAATAAATAACAAAAAACTGCGTCGGCTCACAGGAGCTCGCAACACGGCAGCCATCACGTACGGCGCCATTTCCTTTCAAGGTAACTTCAACAAAGCTGTAAACGACCTGAGAGACAAGGCAAGAAGGGCTTTTTATGCCATAAAAAGAAACATCAACTTAGACATCCCAATAAAAATATGGCTCAAAATACTAGACTCAGTTATCGAACCCATTTCCCTTTACGGTTGCGAGATCTGGGGTCCACTTGCAAACCAAGACTTTACTAAATGGGACAAACATCAAATTGAAACGCTGCATGCAGAGTTCTGCAAATCCATTCTCCACACCCAACGGAAAACACCCAACAATGCATGCAGAGCAGAATTAGGACGATACCCACTAATAATAAAAATTCAAAAGAGGGCATTCAAATTTCATAACCACCTAAAAGACAGTGAGCCCGACACGCTCCATAACAAAGCCCTCATCCACAGAGAGACTCTAGAGCGATGCCCCCTCGGCCAGCTGGTTCTGGGACTCTATTCACAAAACCAAGTAGAACCACCAGACAGAAACCCCATTAGAATAAACCAAATTATAAGAAAACTAAAACAAAACTACCTCACACACTGGAAAGAATCAACCAAAAAACAGAGTAAATGCTATTTGGCCCTAAACAGACAACACACAACGGCAGAATACCTGAGCACTGTGACCAATCCCAAACTCAGGACATCGTTGACTAGATACAGACTCAGCGAGCACAGCCTCGCCGTGGAGAGAGGCCGCCACCGGCAGACCTGGCTACCAAGAGAAGACAGACTCTGTACCCACTGCACCCAACAGGAGGTGGAAACCGAGATACACTTCCTAACAACCTGCCACCTATACCAAGACATTAGAGATACATACTTCCCACAGATCTCAAACACACAAAAGAATTTTGAAAACTTAACAAACAACCAAAAACTTCCATATCTGCTGGGCGAGGTACAGGAATGTGCAAACACAGCAGCAAGATTTGTGAGCTGTTGCGACAGGAAAAGGACATCCAACGGAATACAACCTCCATAAAGACTGTCAATCACCTGTCAATGCCACTTTATTATTATCATCATTATTTTAATTTGTATTTTTGTATTATTATTATATACTGTATATATATATATTTTATATATATATCTTTTTATTTCATTTTTTTGGTAAAAACATTTCTATTTAATTTCTTCTAATTTCTTTTTTCCTTTTTATTGTATCTAATTTTTGTATTTTTATATTTTTGTATTTTTTATATATATATTTTTTACTTTTACTGTATATATTTAGTTCTTTATAAGTATACTTTTTATTTACCACTCGCTTTGGCAATGTAAATGTACGTTTCCCATGCCAATAAAGCTCTTTAAATTGAATTGAATTGAATTGAGAGTGAGTGTGTGTGTGAGAGAGAGAGAGAGAGAGAGTGTGTGTGAGAGAGAGAGAGAGAGTGACAGAGAGAGAGAGAGAGAGAGAGAGAGAGTGAGTGTGTAGTGTGTGTGTGTGTGTGTGTGTGTGTGTGTGAGAGAGAGAGAGTGTGTCAGTGAGAGAGAGAGAGAGAGAGTGTGGTGTGTGTGTGTGTGTGTGTGTGCTTACATTTCCATGCTACCACCAGCATCACCACCAGCATCACTATCAGCAACCCAGCAGGAGGCAGCACCATGGCAAGCAGCGGAAGTGGAGCTGGAACTATAAAAACACTGCATTAGCATGGGTTAACCTCTATAGCACCATGAGCTAACCTCTATAGCAGCATGGGCTAACCTCTATAGTAGCATGGGCTAACCTCTATAGCAGCATGGGCTAACCTCTATAGCAGAATGGGCTAACCTCTATAGCAGCATGGGCTAACCTCTATAGCAGCATGGGCTAACCTCTATAGTAGCATGGGCTAACCTCTGTAGCAGCATGGGCTAACCTCTGTAGCAGCATGGTTCTAACTAACTGATACAACAAGCCTATCCCTTACTATCCATTAGAACCTATGAACCTCTGTTCTACCCTGAACCTTGAACCTTCACACAGAACCAGACTCCTGGTCCTGTGCGGTCCAGTTCAGAAGGACAGAACCAGACTCTGGTCCTGTTTGGTCCAGTCATGGTGACTCACCCACGGTCAGTTTGAGCTTGTTGTGGATACTCTTTCCATCAGACCTCAGGGTGAAGCAATTGTACATCCCCTCGTCCTGAAAGGTCAGACTGGTAATGTTGATGATGAGGGTCTGGTCGTCCTTCTGGTCCACCAAGGAGTACCTGCTGTTCGTGGGCTCCGAGGTGTTCAAGATATACTGACACGCCAGGAGGTCTGTGCCCTTGCAGATGTGCTTTTCCCCCACAGAGCCCGTATAGTTGCACTGGTAGGACAGATTTTGACCAAACAGCAAGGTCTGTTCCAACACAGGGACTGCAAGTGGGAGGACATGGGGGGGGGGGGGGGGGGACAGACCCACGTGCAAGAATGGATTAGTCACCAAAGATACTGTGGCACTCATCACCAGTAGGGTGCTAACCCCGGTGTCTGGAGAACTCATCCCTAGAGTAGGGTGCTAACCCCGGTGTCTGGCCACTCATCACTAATAGGGTGCTAGATACACACTGGCAGAGGATGAGGTCTCAAATCCCTCAAAAACTCATCATGCATGTTGAGTGCCTTGAAAGCCTGAAGTAAATGCAATGAATGTCACGATGTACAGGAGGACCCAAACGCAAGAGCCAGACTCGGCGTATAGGAACAAAGAATATTTATTTATATGAGAGACAGGCAGGCAGGCAGGCAGGCAGGCAGGGAGAGGAGCGGGCTGGCTGCAGACGGGTCATGATCCATACTGAATAAATCAATGATCTGGCCCTGAGTGGGTGGAAAGCCGGGGTTCTTATCTTGTGGTTGATTGTAGATAGATGGCAGGTGTGAACGCAGCGCAGGTGCAGCTGATGATGCTGGGGCGGCACCGGAGGCCGGAGCCACGCCCACCAACACACAGTGAGCCCGGAGACACGGCCAAGACATATAGAAAATACATAGGCACGGCCGAAACCGTGACAGTACCCCCCCCTCAACGGGAGCCTCCAGGCGACCCACTATCACCGGGCTGGTACCGTCAGGCGGACGACCTGGAGGCAGGGTGGCAGAGGAGGCTGGAGGGGGCAGAGACACAGGTGACGTCGGAGCGGGAACCCCGGTGACGTCGGAGCCGGGACACAGGTGACGTCGGAGCGGAGACACAGGTGGCGCTGGAGCGGAGGCAGGGAGAAGCCGGGGAGACCGATGATAGATGTGGCTGGAACCGGCAGCTGCCGTGGTCCAGGCACCGGAGACGGCTGCGGCCCAGCAGCGGTGACCCAAGGCGACTGCGATCCAACCAGGACCGGGACCGTGAATGGCTGCGACCCAGCAGCAGGGAGCGAAGGCTGCTGCAGTCCAACCAGGACCGGGACCGGGGATGGCTGCGACCCAGCAGCAGGGAGTGAAGGCTGCTGCGGTCCAACCAGGACCGGAACCAGGGATGGCTGAGATCCAGCAGCAGGGAGTGAAGGCTGCTGCGGTCCAACCAGGACCGGGGATGGCTGCGACCCAGCAGCAGGGAGTAAAGGCTGCTGCGGTCCAACCAGGACCGGGGGTGGTTGCGACCCAGCAGCAGGGAGTGAAGGCTGCTGCGGTCCAACCAGGACCGGGACCGGGGATGGGTGCGACCCAGCAGCAGGGAGTGAAGGCTGCTGCGGTCCAACCAGGACCGGGACCGGGGATGGGTGCGACCCAGCAGCAGGGAGTGAAGGCTGCTGCGGTCCAACCAGGACCGGGGATGGCTGCGACCCAGCAGCAGGGAGTAAAGGCTGCTGCGGTCCAACCAGGACCGGGACCGGGGATGGCTGCGACCTAGCAGCAGGGAGTGAAGGCTGCTGCAGTCCAACCAGGACCGGGGATGGCTGCGACCCAGCAGCAGGGAGTGAAGGCTGCTGCGGTCCAACCAGGATGGGACCGGGGATGGCTGCGACCCAGCAGCAGGGAGTGAAGGCTGCTGCGGTCCAACCAGGACCGGGACCGGGGATAGCTGCGACCCAGCAGCAGGGAGTGAAGGCTGCTGCGGTCCAACCAGGACCGGGGATGGCTGCGACCCAGCAGCAGGGAGTGAAGGCTGCTGCGGTCCAACCAGGACCGGGACCGGGGATGGGTGCAACCTAGCAGCAGGGAGTGAAGGCTGCTGCGGTCCAACCAGGACTGGGACCGGGGATGGCTGCGACCCAGCAGCAGGGAGTGAAGGCTGCTGCGGTCCAACCAGGACCGGGGATGGCTGCGACCCAGCAGCAGGGAGTAAAGGCTGCTGCGGTCCAACCAGGACCGGGACCGGGGATGGCTGCGACCTAGCAGCAGGGAGTGAAGGCTGCTGCAGTCCAACCAGGACCGGGGATGGCTGCGACCCAGCAGCAGGGAGTGAAGGCTGCTGCGGTCCAACCAGGACCGGGGATGGCTGCGACCCAGCAGCAGGGAGTGAAGGCTGCTGCGGTCCAACCAGGACCGGACCGGGGATGGCTGCGACCCAGCAGCAGGGAGTGAAGGCTGCTGCGGTCCAACCAGGACCGGGGATGGCTGCGACCCAGCAGCAGGGAGTGAAGGCTGCTGCGGTCCAACCAGGACCGGGACCGGGGATGGCGGCGATCCAGCAGCAGGGACCGGAGGCTGCTGCAGTCCAACCGGGACTGGTACCGGGGATGGCTGCAACCCAGCAGCGGGAAACGGAGGCTGCTGCGGTCCAACCGGGACTGGTACCGGGAATGGCTGCCACCCAGCAGCGGGAAACGGATGCTGCTGCGGTCCAACCGGGAAGGGTGTTGGAGATGGAAGTGATGGATCGGGGGAAGCAAGCTGAGCTGGGGAGACTGGTGGGTTGAGGTGAGTAGCGAGCATGGCTATCTGTCTGACGAGTATCTTCCGTAGTCCGGCGGACTCCGAGTCTGAGTCTGCTGAGTCCATGTTTGGCCAGATCATTCTGTCACGATGTACAGGAGGACCCAAACACAAGACCCAGACTCGGAGTATAGGAACAAAGAATATTTATTTATATGAGATGACAGGCAGGCAAGCAGGCAGGCAGGCAGGCAGGGAGAGGAGCGGGCTGGCTGCAGACGGGTCACGATCCATACTGACTCAATGATCTGGCCCTGAGTGGGTGGAAAGCCGGGGTTCTGATCTTGTGGTTGATTGCAGATAGATGGCAGGGTGAACGGTGTGAAAGGTGCAGCTGATGACGCTGGGGTGGCACCGGAGTCCGGAGCCACGCCCACCAACACACAGTGAGCCCGGAGACCCGGCCGAGACATATAGAAAATACATAGGCACGGCCGAAACCGTGACATCAATACACATCGTGTCAAATCATTCAATACTCACCACGTCAATCATTCAATACTCACCACGTCAATCATTCAATACTCACCACGTCAATCATTCAATACTCACCACGTCAATCATTCAGTACTCATCACGTCAATCATTCAATACTCATCACGTCAATCATTCAATACTCACCACGTCAATCATTCAATACTCACCACGTCAATCATTCAATACTCACCACGTCAATCATTCAATACTCACCACGTCAATCATTCAGTACTCACCACGTCAATCATTCATTACTCATCACGTCAATCATTCAATACTCACCACGTCAATCATTCAATACTCATCACGTCAATCATTCAATACTCACCACGTCAATCATTCAATACTCATCACGTCAATCATTCAGTACTCACCACGTCAATCATTCAATACTCATCATTGCAAACACCAGGTCTATCATTGATGTATTGGTTAAATGGTATATGCTGTAATGTCCAGTGATGTTCAATAAGTCAATGATCAGGTTATTTATGATTTTTAGAAGCATGGCTCTTCTAACTTCTTCAAATGCATCATATGCATAAATGCAGACGTTATAATGAATAACAATAACAATAATTAGCCTCACTGGTCATTAACTAATATAAACGTGTAAATAATGTGTGTGTCTTCCCAGTGTTCGCGCTCCAATAAGACGGACGCTTTGCTGCTGTCAGGAGTGTGTTCCAGTAAATAACCTGTCATCACCTGTGGTCATGGCGAGGAGGAGGAGGAGGTGGAGGAGGAGGAGGAGGAGGAGGAGATGGAGGTGGAGATACCTCATCCCACTGGTCCAGCTCTGCAGCCTCTCCATGTACTCACTGAATAATCCTTTAAGTACTCGTACTAGTACTTCCTTGAACTGCTTACCAAGTACTGCAGTACAGACAACAAAATACTGGAGTAAAAAACAATCATTTAAATACTCACTGAATACCGCAGTACAAATGATCTGTCCATAAGTCCACACTTTGTGGACTTATGGCAGAGTAGTAGAAGTTATGATGATTACATCAGTACTTCCCTCTGGGTGTATGTGTGTGTCTCTCTCTCTCTATCTCTCTCTCTCTCTCTCTTTCTCTCTCTCCCAACTCTCTCTCTCTCTCTGTCTCTCTCTCTCAATTCAATTCAATTCAATTCAATGTAAAGAGCTTTATTGGGATGGGAAACGTACATTTACATTGCCAAAGCGAGTGGTAAATAAAAAGTATATTTATAAAGAACTAAATATATACACTAAAAGTAAAAAAAATATAAAAAATGACAAAATATAAAAATACAAAAATAAGATACAATAAAAAGGAAAAAAGAAAAAAATTGATAAGAAAGAGAAGAAATTAAATATAAATGTTGTTACAATATTTTTTAATAAAAAGATATATATATATATATAATAATAAAAAATACAAAAATACAAATTAAAATAATGATGATAATAAAGTGGCTAAAGTCTCTCTCTCTCTCTCTCTCTCTCTCTCTCTCTCTCTCTCTCTCATTCTCATAGTGGTTAAGCATCTTCCTCCACCACCAGCAGAAAGTCTGAGATTTAAGAGGAAACCATTACTGGTTTTAGCCACCAACTTGTTTATTATCTGCCTGACATTGCTAATTAGTGACCTTAACTTGTCTATTAGGCACCTTAATCTGTTTATAAGCCACCTTTAGCGTATTTATTAGCTACCATCACCTATTTATTAGCCACATAGCCTGTTTGTTAGCAACCGTAACTTGTTTTTAGACACTTTGCTTGTTGATCAGCAGTCTTGGGTGGCTGTGTTGAAGTTGTGCGATGGCTGACGATAAACTGCTGCGTGAGACAGAACAGGAAGTTCTGAAAGCCACACGTCGTGCCTCGCAGCAGCCAACATGGTGCTGGGCTTTATCAGACACGCTTCTGCGGAAGGAACCAGCGCTACTCAGGAGAAAACCAGATGACAATCTCTCTCTCCGACGGCCATCTCATACCGGGGATAGGTAACATATCTGTGTTGCACCAGAGAGATGCTTTTAATACTCAACATACATTGTGAAGTGGAACTAACCAAATTATAGTATCTAGTAGAAATATATTTACATCTACATTTACATTGAGGGCATTTGTCAGACGCTTTTATCCAAAGCGACTTACAAAGAGTATATTTGTTGAAGGAGACAGCAATATATCACTGTGGTACATAAAGATAAGAATAGAGCAGATTTCAAGTGTTCATATACACAAGACTAATAGAACGAGTTTCATAATTGCTAGGTTGCCTGCATAATAGCTGGGATAAGAGCAGACGTGTCATTCTGAGCACGTTACCAACATCTAAGAACATAGATATATTGTATATAACTATATATAATTATAAAACAACGACAATTCGCTCTGAGATACTCGAAGTGGGGCATTTGGCAGACGCTTTTATCCAAAGCGTCTTACAAAGAGTACATTTGTTGAAGCAATATATCACTGTGGCACATAAAGATAAGAAAAGAGCAGGTTTCAACCGGTTTCCACACACACACACACACACACGTAGAAGCACTGCTTCGCCTTCCTCACCAGTGTGTCTCTAGGGAGAGGCTGTGCTCACTGAGTCTGTACCTAGTCAAGGCCTCTCTCCATGGCGAGGCTGTGCTCACTGAGTCTGTACCTAGTCAAGGCCTCTCTCCATGGCGAGGCTCACTGAGTCTGTACTTAGTCAAGGCCTCTCTCCATGGCGAGGTTCACTGAGTCTGTACCTAGTCAAGGCCTCTCTCCAGGACGAGGCTGTGCTCACTGAGTCTGTACTTAGTCAAGGCCTCTCTCCATGGCGAGGTTCACTGAGTCTGTACCTAGTCAAGGCCTCTCTCCAGGGCGAGGCTGTGCTCACCGAGTCTGTATTTTGTACAGATTTCCTGAGTTTGGGATGGGTCACGGTGCCCAGGTATTCTGCCATTGTGTATGGTCTGTTTAGGGACAAATAGCATTCCAATCTCTCTCTCTCAGCCTCTCTCTCTCTCTCTCTCTCATACACACACACACACACACACACACAACACACACACACACAACACACACACACAACACAACACACACACACACACACACACACACACACACACCACACGTGTGTGTGTGTGTGTGTGTGTGTGTGTGTGTGTGTGTGTGATCATGATGGCGTTCCGGTCGTGGCTGGTACATCATGTCTGACTTCGGAACACACTTGAGATACTATGAGTGTGGGGGTTGTCCAGAAGGGGGATGACGTGCCGCGCGGAGGGTGGATTACTGGCGCGGCCGCTGAGGGTGGTGGTGTGGGGGGTGGTCTAGCTAGGGATAAGGACCGGTGCGTGATAGGAGAACTTAAAGCATGGGTTTAAGCGTTGTGAGTGGGAGAGGCGGCCGTTAGATCGAGACACGACAAGAGCCGAGTGTTGCTTAGGAGCGGGGCTAGCCGATGTCTTTTGGGGGGGGCGTTGGGGGAGGGGGTGGGATGGGGGTGTGTCGGCGTCGCGTGGGCGTCGGTGGAGGCGGGGTTGGTTGTCGTTGGTGTGTGGGGGTGCGGAGGTGCGGAGGGGCGGCGGTCGCGTGTGAGCCCGGTCGATTTAGCGCCTGTCGTTACTGTATGGGGGGGGTTGGTTGGTTTCGCAGTGTGGGATGATGTGTGATTCTACGCGCGTGGTCGGGGGCTGTTAATGGGCGTGGTGCAGTAGGGGCTTGGGATGGCGGCGTGTTGGCGGTTGTGTGGAGTCGTGGCTTGTCTTTTATCTTTTCATTATTGGGGGTGTTGTTGGGCCTTCTCTCAGTGGTTTGGCGGTTGGTGGTGTTGGATGCTGTGAATCGAGGGTGGCTTGCAGTTGGGGTTTACTGGGGTTAAGGACTGGTCGGGGTGAATTCTGTTGTATATCGTGTTTTGTTTTTTCCGTGTTGTTTGTTTGTATTGTCTTCGTTTCGGTGTCAGTTTTTTTTATTATGTTGTAATGTCTTGTGTGTGTTTTTGGTTTGATTTGTCTTGATTTGGTGTTTTTTGGGTGTGTTTCAGCGAGTCAGGTTAATTCGGCGATGATGCCGCTGCTCGGTATCGCGGTTGCGTTGCGGTATTGGCGTGGTGAGGGGTTTTTTGCGTCTTATGTGAACTGTGTGCTGGCCTGGGGGATTGTCGACGTAACGATCTGTAGTCGGGGGCGGCAGTAGTCAGGAGGTAAGAGAGTCTGGTGGGAGGTTGCTGGTTCGAGTGGGCTAGCTAAGTGTCGAGGTGTCCCTGAGCAAGATGCTACTGCTCCTGATGTGTTGGTTGTTACCTTGCATGGTTGACACTGCCATTGGTGTATGAATGGGTGAATGTGAGGCATAAAGCGCTTTGGATGCTGCTGGTTTCGTCTCACCCAGCGCCCCGGCCCGGACCTTGATCCCCGCGAGCGTTACGCAACCGACCTGTAACGTAACGAGCAGCAGCCTGGAGGGATTAGCGTTATCTACCGGGCAGCGTTAGGGTCCGTGCATGGAGGACGTTCTGCACGGGGGGGCGAACAATATTGCGCCGTTCCGGTTTTTGCCTGGAGACCGCGTGCTGCTCGTCGAATCACGGAGGAGGGAGCGTGCGATCAAAGGGCGGGAGGAGGCGGCCGTGGCTTTTGTGAATAAGCTCTCCGAAATACGCGACTGGAGTCAATGAGACCGGCTGATGGTCTGTTTAACCGAGAGCAGCTGCTTAGCGCTACACTCGCGTCTCTGCCTTAACTACTACAGTACCCCCGGTGAGAGTCTCCTTGAACACAATTGATTCGTAGTCATCCAGCTCATAGCCAAGGGCTTGGTAATCATAGCTACAGAATCAAATCTAACAAACTCCCTCTTCCACTGGGGAGAGAAAGGACCATAATGGAATAACCCTCTTTGCCGCCTTAATTGTCTTTTTGGCCATTGGCATTCTGATTATGTAGTTAGATTGCCGGCTTTTTTTTTCTCTCCCCACTGTGTAAATGAGGGATAGGTTTTAATAAGGGCACGTATTATGAAGTGCATGATAAATCAAGGCGTGCGTGTGTGTGATGTGCACGTGTGTGTGTGTGTGTGCACGTGGACGCCCCCAGCCCCCCCCCCCCCCCCCCCTTGACGACAGTGTTGGTCGCGCGTGGCCATCTTTAATGCCAGCTCCCAGCCGCCGCTGTTGTCAATGACATCATTAACTTCTTTGCTATGGATAATAGTGTCACGGACGCTTCTGGAAATAAACCGCGAGATGAAAATAGAGTAATGGTTTAACTCTCCTGCTCTCTCTCTCTCTCTTCTCTCTCTCTCTCTCTCTCTCTAGCTCAGTCTCTCTTAATCCCCAAATTATACTAGGACACACACACACAGAAACACACACACACACACACTTACACACACCCACACACACCCACAGATAGACACACACACACACACACACACAGACACACACACACGCGCGTGCATGCATATCTCGGAGATATCTCCGAAAAATGAGCAGTATCAGTATGCAAATGTTTTGCCATCAACGTGGTCTACCGCAGAATGACAGGGAACATTCGATAGGGCGGAAAGGGGAGGGGTGGGGGGTGGTGTGTGTGTGTGTGTGTGTGTGGGGGGGGGGTGGGGGTGGGAGGGTGTGTGTGGTGGGCGGGGGGGGGTTAGGGATTATTCAGTGGCGTCCCCCTGCAGAAAAAGCTATTTCCACAAGATGTTATGTATGCATTTCTCAGACAGATTGCTGCAGGAGACAGCACAGCTCAGGAGCGGAGCAGAGCAAACATGACCGGAATGAAACACAAAGTCTGGCTCGCTGACTGAAACCAACCGCACTGCAGGCTGCGGGGACACCCAGCCTTCGCTTTGCATTTGCGCGGAAAACCCCCAAAAAAACGGCTCAATAGAAAAGCTTTGGGGGCGGTGGCAGCGCCATCCCCCCAAAAAAATCGACCGAGCTCGGGTTGAAATCAAATGCTTCTAAAACACCAACACCAAAGAGCCTGTTTCACATTAAACCAAGTCTCAAAGCATCCGGTAAACCAATGGGGTTGCCCGCATCATGCATTATTGAATCACTTGTTTTACAATAGCCGAAAAACCACAGGTTACAGGAGTCGCTCTCACTGTCTCACTGTCTGTCTGTCTCTCTGTCTCTCTGTCTCACTGTCTCTCTGTCTCTCTGTCTCTCTGTCTGGCCGACTGCCTGTGATTCGTTGCTGTGAATTCAAGACGGCAAGGTGTCTTTTCTGTGACACAGCCAGAGTTTCCTCCCAAAATGGTACACAGGTTTTTTTAGCTTCTCAAAAAACAGCCTCCACCTCCTCCTCCTCCTCCTCCTCCTCCTCGTACCGCTGTTGCGACAAACATGAATAAAGAGAAGGTGTTTAGAGGAGATGAGCGCTCCAGGAACATGGACTCGGGCTCTGCACAATCTTTCATCTCTCCCCGGAGAAGCCATGACCCAGCCTTGCCATCTGGTAACGGTAACTCGACAAACAACAAGCAACACAACACAACCACACAACAGCGACACAACACAACACAACAACAGCAGCGTATATATAAATCCCAAAACACGGAACAGTCGTCCACTAATGGCGGAATCACCTTGATCCTAGCTGCTGCTCGCTCGACTATTGTGCGCTCGTGAAAGTGTGATTAGGACGCGGAATGAAGAAATCGCGGTATTATCCGAGGACAAACTCACTCACTTTGTGTGTGGGTGCATGTGGAAAATTGACTGAGGTGTGTGCATGTCACACCTTTATTCGTTGTGTGTGTGTGTGTGTGTGTGTGTGTGTATTGTGTGAGTATATTTGCACATGTGTGTGTGTGTGTGTGTCAATCTCTTTGTGTGTGAGCACATGTGTGTGAGTGTGCGCTAGTGTATTGTGTGTGAGTATCTGTGCACCAGCATGTGTGTGTGCACATGTGTGTGTCAATCTCTTTGTGTGTGAGAACATGTATGTGTGTGTGTGTGTGTGTGTGTGTGCATGTGTGTGCATGAGTGAGAGACCACATGTATGTGCACTCGTCTGTGTAGGGTCTGTGAACACGTGTGTGGGGGAGTGTCTGAGATGTGTGTGTGTGTGTGTGTGTCAGTCTGTGGTGTGTGTAGGCACATGTGTGCATTATCCTGTGCATGTGTGTGTGCATGTGTGTCTCTATGTGTGTGCCTCTATGTCTGTGTGTGTGTGTGTGTCTCTGCGTGTGCACGTGTGTTTCTCTATCTGTGTGTGTATGTCTCTATGGGTGGATGTGTGTGCGTGTGTGTGCATGTGTGTGTGCGTGTGTGCGTGTGTGTGTGTGTGTGTGTAGGTGAGCGGGTTACGGTTCATTGGAGAAAGTCCCAATTCTTCAGAGAGGCGCCTCATTTTCCATCACCATCTGTTCATGGTTGCTGGAGCTGGAACCTCCTCCACCACGCGAGCCGTCCCCCGTCTCCCCTTTCCCTCCCTCCCTCCCTCACCCCCCCCCCCCCCCCCCCCCCCCCCCCCCCCCAACCCCCACCACTCCACACAACCCACACCTGTTTCACCCGTCTCAAACAACTGCACAAATGGGCGACCCGCTGCAGTTGCGAGACGAGCAGCTAATCATGGCGTGTTTCATGATGCTGAAGAACGCTTTTTCAGACGACGGAGGACCCGCCCTTATAGTACCACTGGCTCCGCCCCCCCCCAGATTGCTCTGACGACACGCCCACCGGCTATGATTATGAGGCGGTGGATTTAAATGCGTCGGCCTTTTTGTATATATTTATATGTAAATACAAACAGGGGGCGAGGAGAGCATCGACGGAAAGGAACCGAATCAGGATACTTTCCAACGGTGGCGATGGATGGAGTCGGATGGCGCCGCACCCCCCCCCCTCCCGCCCCGCCCCCCGCCCTCAGGAGGAGGAGGAGGAGGAAGAGGAGGAGGAGGAGGAGGCAGCGAGAGGAGGAGGATCTAAACGAGAGAAGAAGAGGAGGAGAGGCATGCGTGCGGGCGGCGGGCAGGCAAGGCCACGAATGCACTTCCATTTCAATCAGTTGCCGCCGCCATCCCCACCGCCACCACCACCACCGCCATCACCGCCACCACCGCCACCGCCTCAACACCCAGCAGCGGAGAGGGAGGGGGGACAGGTTCAGACGCCGTCATGCATCCTAATTGCGCCACCCCTACCCCACCTCCCCCCCTCCCTCCAACCTTTCCTCTGCGTCGCTCCAGCAGGGTGTTTCTATGCAAATAATATGTCCAGAGAGGCATCCTTACAGTTTATACAAGGCCGACTGTACGCCGCTATTATCCTGGCTATTCGCACGCACGCGCGATACGATACGTGAGTGGCAGCCGCGCATACAAAGACCTTGGCATGGGGACACAGAAAAAGAAGAAGAAGAAGAAGAAGAAGAAGGCGCCACAGTCAGCCTCTCCTCCGGATACCACCCGCAGACCAATGGGCAGTCTGAGCGGGCAAATCAATCCCTGGAGACTGCCTTGCGCTGCCTCACCTCGGCCAACCCCTCCACCTGGAGCAAGCACCTACCCTGGGTTGAGTATGCGCACAATTCCCTCACTTCCTCTGCCACTGGGCTCTCACCGTTTCTCTGCTCCCTGGGCTACCAACCCCCGCTTTTTCCTGCTCAGGAGGAGGAGGTCGCTGTACCCGTGGCCCAGGACTTCATACGGCAGTGTCACATTTAATAGAGATAAGCAAGCATTCCAAAAATAACTGAGTACCGTCTAGCGGAGGAGCCACAGATCAGCGGACAACAAGGCAAGGGAATCAATAGCACTTTTGTACATGCGCAGGCATCAGCATTTGCGAGTTCCACTGGGAAGGAAAATGTGGGAGTGTGCAGCAACATAGAGGCACGCGAGGCATGTAGTAGGCAAGGAGGGCGCACTGTCGCATCTCAAATCACATAAGAGCGGGGGGGGGGCCCTTGCCGCAGAGCGCAGAGGAGATAAGACGGTGGCGCCGCAACAGGAATAGTTGCCTGCGATCCCCGGGCTCCCCGCCTCTAGCAGGCAGGTCCCACCAAGACGCCACCAAACCCGAGGGAAATTCTTGTGCCAGGTTGCATAGCAATCACCAAACAATAAAAAACAAAAGTAGGAAATAGTCAACAATAATCCATCCATCCATCCATTATCGTCCGCTTATCCGGGGTCGGGTCGCGGTGGCAGCCGGCTAAGCAGGGCCCCCCAGGCTTCCTTCTCCCCAGCCACACTCTAGTTCCTCCTGGGGGATCCCGAGGCGTTCCCAGGCCAGACGAGATATATAATCTCTCCAGCGGGTTCTGGGTCTGCCCCGGGGTCTCCTCCCAGTTGGACGTGCCCGGAAAACCTCCAAAGGGAGGCGCCCGGGGGGCATCCTAATCAGATGCCCGAACCACCTCAGCTGACTCCTTTCGATGCGGAGGAGCAGCGGCTCTACTCCGAGCTCCCTCCGGATGTCTGAGCTCCTCACCCTATCTCTAAGGCTGAGCCCAGCCACCCTGCGGAGGAAACTCATTTCGGCCGTTTGTATCCGCAATCTCATTCTTTCGGTCACTACCCAAAGCTCGTGACCATAGGTGAGGGTTGGAACGTAGATGGACCTGTAAATCGAAAGCTTCGCCTTCCGGCTCAGCTCCCTCTTCACCACAACGGACCGGTACAGCGCCCGCATCACTGCAGACGCTGCACCAATCCGTCTGTCCATCTCCCGCTCCATTTTGCCCTCACTCGTGAACAAGACCCCGAGATACTTGAACTCCTTCGCTTGAGGCAGCAACTCACTCCCAACCCGGAGGGAACACTCCACCGTTTTCCGGCAGAGAACCATGGCCTCAGACTTGGAGGTGCTGACTCTCATCCCGACCGCTTCACACTCGGCTGCAAACCGCCCCAGTGCATGCTGGAGGTCACGGTCTGATGTAGCCAACAGAACCACATCATCTGCAAAGAGCAGAGATGCAATTCTGAGGTCCCCAAACCGGACACTCTCCTCACCTCGGCTGCGCCTTGAGATTCTGTCCATGAAGATCACGAACAGAACCGGTGACAAGGGACAACCTTGGCGGAGTCCAACACCCACTGAGAACGTGCTTGACTTTGTGCCGAGAATACGGACACAGCTCGCACTTTGTTGTACAGGGACCTGAGCTGGTGCGGGAGGTGGAGCGGTACCAACTAGATATGGTTGGGCTCACCTCCACGCACAGCACCGGGTCTGGAACCAAACTCCTGGAGAGGGGCTGGACCCTCTACTTCTCCGGAGTTGCCCAGGGTGTGAGGCGCCAGGCGGGTGTGGGGATACTCACAAGTCCCCGGCTGAGCGCCGCTGTGTTGGAGTTCTCTCCGGTGGACGAGAGGGTCGCCTCCATGCGACTGCAAGTCGCTGGGGGGAAGGCTCTGACTGTTGTGTGTGCCTACGCACCAAACAGCAGCTCAGAGTATCCGGCCTTCTTGGAGTCCTTGGGTGGCATCCTGGAAAGGGTTCCATCCGGGGACTCCATAGTTCTACTGGGGGACTTCAACGCATACGTGGGCAATGATGGAGAAACCTGGAGGGGAGTGATTGGGATGAACGGCCTGCCCGATCTGAACCAGAGTGGTGTTTTGTTATTGGACTTCTGTGCTAGTCATGGACTGGCCATAACAAACACCATGTTCGAACATAGGGTGGTCCACAAATGTACCTGGTACTGACCAGTCCGTCCTCTGTGGAAGAGGCAGAGTCTGAAGACTCGGGGGAAGTCTCACCCATATCCTTGGTAGAGGTCACTGAAGTAGTCAAAAAGCTCTTCAGTGGCAAGGCGCCAGGTGTGGATGAGATTCGCCCTGAGATGCTGAAGGCTCTGGACATTGTCGGGCTGTCGTGGCTGACACGCCTAGTCAATGTAGCGTGGAGGTCGGGGACAGTACCTGTGGAATGGCAGACCGGGGTGGTGGTCCCCATTTTAAAAAGGGGACCGGAGGGTGTGCTCCAATTATCGGGGTATCACACTGCTCAGCCTCCCCGGGAAAGTTTATTCCAGGGTGCTGGAAAGGAGGCTCCGGCCGGTCGAAA
>PIJE02000631.1:0-10000 GCA_002895965.2 Coryphaenoides rupestris
CAAGGAGCCCGAGGGCCAGGTGGCAAGGTGGATTGAGACCCTGCAGAGCTACGATTTTGAGGTCCAGTACCGAGCAGTTCGCCTGCACAGCAACGCAGATGCTCTCTCCCGACGTCCCTGTGAGGACTGCAGACACTGTCAGCGCCAAGAGGAGCGAGATAGAGCGACTCTCCAAGTGGCCACCACGCGACAGGTCGAGCCAGAGGAAGACTGGCTGATGCAGTGGACGACCAGGAGTGGCAGGCAGTGCAAGACAAGGATCTCACCCTGGCCAGGGTGGGACAGTGGGTTGACGCCAGTACACGCCCCCCCTGGCAAGCTGTCTCTGCCTTGTCAGTGGAGACCAAAGCCTACTTTTCCCAGTGGACCACCCTGGCCCGGCGTGATGGACTGCTGTACTGGGTGTGGCGTGAGCCGAGCCGGGGAAGAAGTCTGTGGCAGTTACTGGTGCCCAAGGACTGGCGCCAACGGGTGCTACAGGCAGTCCACGGCTCGGTGGGGGCAGGTCACTACGGGGTGGCCAAGACCCTGAACAACTGCGGCAACGGTTTTACTGGGCCGGTTGCAGGAAAGACACTGAACCTTTTGTGCACTGCTGTGACGCCTGCACCGCCAAGAAAGGACCGACTGGACGTTCCCATGCCCCTCTGCAGCAATACCAGGTGGGGGCCCCCAAGGAGCGGGTTGGTGTAGACATCCTTGGTCCATTTCCCATCACGGACAACGGGAACCGCTACGTCCTTGTGGCCATGGACTATTTTACTAAATGGCCAGAGGCGTATGCGGTCCCCGACCAGACTGCTGCTACCACAGTCGAGCGGCTGGTGTGCGAGATGTTCTGTCAGTTCGGTGCGCCCGAGGAACTACACAGCGATCAGGGGCAGAACTTCGAGGCGCAGGTGTTCGCTGAGGTGTGCCAACGCATGGGGGTGAGGAAAACCAGGATGACGCCCCTCCACCCGCAGAGCGACGGACTGGTGGAGAGGTTCAATCGGACGCTTGCAACGCAACTTGCTATCGTCACCTCACGACAACAGCGAGACTGGGACCGCCACCTACCCCTGGTCCTGTGGGCGTACCGGTCGGCATTACAAGAAAGTACTGGATGCACAACGGCCGCTCTCATGTTCGGGAGAGAGTTGCGGACCCCTGTGGAATTAGCCTTTGGCACACCCCCTGGCACTGATCTTCCCAAGATACCCGGCTTTGAGTACCTGCGGGACATCCAACAATGTCTGGCTGAGGCACACGATTTCGCCCGGCAGCACCAGGAACAAGCGGGAGCAAAGCAAAAGTGGGCGTATGACACTCGTTGTCAGAGTCGCTCCTTCGCTTCTGGAGAGAAGGTGTGGGTCTACAATCCAATTCGGAAGAGGGGAGTCTCACCCAAACTCACCAGCCAGTGGATGGGACCCTGTGAGGTGTTGGAGCAGCTTTCGGATGTCGTGTACCGGGTGAAGCTGTGTGCCCCGGGGCGGGTGGTGGTTTTGCATCGGGACCGCTTGGCACCTTACCGCCCCTTGGCTGAAGGACATGCAGATCAATCCAGCTCACCCAGCACGACTGCCCTCTAAGAGACCGTCGTAGGTGTGGCACGAGTTGCTGTGATGCAATGTCCACGACGCGTGTCGCTTGTTTTTATACTTTCGAGTTGTTATGCACATTTTGTTGTCTAAATTCCATGTAATTTCTCAAAGACAAGCATTGTGTCAGCGGCAGAGTGGAAGTTGTGTCCAAACTCGCCTCTTTCGCGCCCTCTGGCGGCCGCTGGCTACTCTGCATTTACTTTACTGTTACTGTGCGCACAAATACGATAATATATTATGATTTAATGCATTGTCCATGTGTGAAGGAAATGACACAGCTGACACGTTTATTGCTAACTACAACAATAAATACAATACTTATTCTAATATATATACTCGTCAATATCGAATATTGAATCTTGTTTGCACCTTTTTCTTCTCCCCAGCACAGATGTCTTCCTATGCACCAGTCCCATTAAACATTATCATCACTGCCCGTACGAGAAGGTAAGCACTATAAATAATAAGTCACAATACCTAAAACCCCTAAAATAGATATAAAAATAGAAAGAATATATATATAAGTCATTTAGTAGCTGGTCGGTACTATTTTAACAAACAATAAAAAAACGAATATAAAGGAGAAAATCCATGTAAAAGTAAAGCATGTGCTTAGGAATATGATCCAGAGATAGTCGAACACAAATGGCAATAATAGGAATGTAAAACTTGTTAGATCCGCTCAGATAACCTCCTCTAACGGAGGTGTTGTGAAACCTGTATCCAGTAACGGTTGTTAACAGGTCGGTGGAGAGACTAGCCTAGCCCCTAACTGCCTTATGTCCGAACGTCTACCCCGCTTACATTGGAGCCACGACACAAGGCATAACCCTGGCTTCGAGCCACAGCCCCAATCGCGTCCGTTATGGCAGCTCTCTCCTGGGATCCGTGCGCTTGGTGATTCGCTAGGATATATTTTAAGGCTTGGATAACTAGCCCTAGGGATATGTTTTATTCTCCTAAAGTAACCTCTCAGAACCAGGTGTCAACCTCTTAACACACTCAAACCTTATTCTCCTTCGGCAATGATCGAATGTCCACAGGAATCTAATTAAGTAAATATAATTAATGAAGCACGCTGTCCGATATTGATGAACTTATCCGGATCTCGCTAGTTGGTGAGCGCGCCTGCTGCTGCCTACTCGGGCCTCCAGCCCCTCCCGTCGTGCGCATTGTAGAATTCCTTGGGTCCAGTCCGAGAATATGTCAAAACAAACGCTGGTAAACTTCACAGTCCTGTTGGACTGCGGAAGACATCCTCCCCTTGATGGACTGTCGAAAAAAAACCCAGAAACTAAACAAGAGTAATCCGAGTCTCGGAAATAAAAAAAATAAAAATGTCCGGAGATTTCTTGCGCTTCTTTTTCCTCATCCTGATGGCGTCCCTCTGTCCGCACCTCAGGAGCTCCGAAGACTCCCTTTGCACGTTCACTTGTTGGCCCTTTTATACCCTCCGTTTAATAGTAACTGCGCCACACTGGGCCCCTGGCCTTGAGAAGAGCCACCTGGCCTCCTTATCTTAGCGCATGCTCTAACCGATCTTTAAGACTTGGTGCCAAGATCTAGTGTTTTCTTGGGAGAACAACACCCCTACTAAACTTAGTGCTTATCTAGACATACGATACACTTGGCAATATACACCCAATGGTGATACACATGGTTATACATATAATGTTTCTCAATCAATGAATCATAACATTATTGCATAGATATGGTCGATTATAACCACCCATAAAATATCATAACATATTATTACATAGATATGATAAACTCACTATTACTAAATGAATCATAACACATCATGACATAGATATGATCGCTAACAATCAAACCATAACACATCACTTACTTGACTATGATAAACAACATGAAACAACATCATGATTATACATATAGATTATAATAATCCCACTTCACCCTTCATTCTTCCAACATCACATGGTTTTTTGGACACCGGTGAATCAACCCTACTTGACAAACTCTGTGGTGTGTTAACACACAGTGTGTGTGTGTGTGTGTGTGTGTGTGTGTTTTTCCCATCCAGTATGCTTGGGTGGAGAAGCATTTAGGCGTCAACTTTTTGGAGCGTGTCATTCTTACCTCGGACAAAACCGTTGTGGCCGGAGACCTGCTGATTGACGACAAGCCAGACATCCACGGTGAGCGTGCGCACCTGCGTGTGTGCGTGGTCAACACGTGTGTGTGTGTTTGTTGTCAATACCTATTATATGTACTTTTTTTTTGGACATTTCTACTCCTCATATTGTAATGTAGATGTATTGTCCTGTATGTTTTTTATTTAGAAGTAGTAGTACTCTCCTGGCCGGGATTCATAAAGCACCCTTCATCTTATCTTAATGTTTCACACACTGCAAATGTAACGGTGTTAATGAGAGAGAAGGAGGGGGTGGGCTAGAGGAAGATTAAGGAAGGAATAAGGAAAGATTGGCTTGCATAACCATGTCTCTCTCTCTCTCTCTCTCACTTCTTCCATCCTCTGTGCACAAGACTCACATGCACTATATACACACACACACACACACACACACACACCTTTTTAATCAACATCCCCTTTCGCCATACAAACACTGCATCGCTACGGTCAACAAACTGCCCCTCACTCCCCCCCCCCCCCCCATCTTTATCCGGTCGTTGCATAACTATCATAACATGTGTGTTTGTGGCCGGCCGTGGGCTGTGGCTTCCCTTCCCCCCGACAGGCGTGGAGGCGCGGCCGACCTGGGAACACATCCTGTTCACCGCCTGCCACAACAAGCACCAGGCCCCGGGCCCCGGGCAGCGCCAGCTCCTCTCCTGGGCCGACGACTGGAGGGCCGTCCTGGACAGCAAGAGGCAGTGAGGGAGGTGGAGCTGGAGGAGCGCACTCGTGACCTCACTTCCTGTTTGACCTCACTGGCTCGATAGGGGGAGGATGGGTGTCATGATAAACAATAAATAACATTAGAAGAGGAGGTCGAGTTAATATGGATATAGAATGACAACAGGGTGCAGTTGTTCTGCTCCGCCACTAGGTGGCAGTCCTCCACCACAATACAAGCCGAAATCAAAACAAAACAGAAACATGCAGATGGTTGCCATGGCAATACTGATAAAGATCTGCATGGGAAAAAGCGTTTCATGGCAAGGATAAAACATTTTAATTAAAAAAGAATTTATTGTAATTATATTTGAGTATATAGCCTATCAGTTTGTGGAAAGGTTCTCAACTCAAACAACTAATATACCGGTTTAATCTGTGCGTGTGTGCATTCAACTTTTTAAATCATCTTTTAGTTTGATCGGTTTTGCTTTGAAATATGAATATTAAGTAATGGACCTGTACGAGATCATTTGTATTCATAGCCAAACCTCAATATGCATGTGCACACGTCGCCACAATTTAGAATTTTTTAAATTGACCTGAATGTTGTGTAACAGCTGGCTAGTTTAAAAGTGTATTATATATAATATCTCTAAAGTTTTACGGATGCTTTTTGATTTTAATGTATATCTTACAAAACTTTTATTTCTGAAACCTAACGTTTTTGAAAGGTGCATATTTTTGGGCGGGGTAATTCCAATCCCAAGAGAATATACTGCATATATTTCGGTTCACATGCTCGATCTGATTGCAGGTGCTGTACCCTGGTTTACCTTGCATTTTTGCAGCGCAATGCTCTTCATTCACACACACACACACACACACACACACACACTACCTGTAGATATAATATACAGTATATTATATTGACATTTTGTCTTCCTCATGGTTTCCACATGTTGTCATACCACTCTCAAGTTGTGTGTGTGTTTGTTTCTGATCTATGCATCTCACATGTGACTGTAACGCGCACAAAAGCGTCCGTTGTTGTGTTTTTGTTGTGTTTGTGAACGATAGCCACGTGCTTTGACCTTCAGATGGCGCTTCCACACACAGAGAGGCAAAAACCCCACCGGCACCAACAAAAGGCTGCGTGTGTCGTTCTGTGTGATTAGCCTCCTAATGGCCGTGTTATGTTTGAAAGGGTGCCCCGTCATGTGACCAGCCCCCCACCCCCCGGTGGTCAGGGCGGTCAGTCGTGACTAACAAGCGCCCCCCGCTAGCTTCCACTGTCTGGGTGGGGGGGGTCAACAATGAATGTCTTTTGTTTTCCGGTGCTAAGTACAACAGAAATGTGCCAAATCTGTGTCACTTCAATAAAGTGTGCCTCGGTTCAACGTGGGCTCCACTTGGGCTCTGCTGTTTTATTTTTTATTTTTGTTGTTCAAGCAATTTCTGAAATATCAAGCCGTGATGTAACTGTTATTGCCACCCTGTTGTCGAGTTCATCAACAAGGAGTCATCCTGGGAATTCCTGTAGGGGTCGCTGTGGCGTTGTTGATAAGATGCATTGGAACTGGGGGTGTTCCAGAGGATGAGATGGACTTGATTCATCCCTGGAAGGGAGACTGGAAGCCACCACATACAGTACATGCATGCTGTTTGCACGTTTGACTTGTGCATGACACAGAAGTCAAACGGGCAAACACATCACAAACAACAAACCTCAGAGCAAAGCTGTGTAAAAACAAATCAAGTGATGAATGTAACTGGGCACAATTTAACCCTCCAATATGGCCGACAAAGCACTTTTCTCACTGAGAAGGGCTTCCTGTAGGCCTTACTGAGCTCGAAAGGGAACTGGTAGTCTTGTTGTAGTATTGTGTAGTATTGTAGGTCTACTCGACAGTATACAACACACAAACATACCGTTAGTTATATATATGTATATATATATATCATTTTATTGTATACAGTCTACAAAACTAAATGTAAATGTCAATTCTGTATCAAGCTATTGGCTTATGTACCTAAGAAGAAGGGATGACATTTCACTGCACATTCTACATGTACACTGAGAAGGCTACATACACATTAACAACGTCAAGAAATACACTGAAAGGCTGACGCACCTGGGCAGTGGGGGGGGGGGGTCAGTGAGGGGCAACATGGGGTCAGTGAGCTTGGACCCCCCTGTGGGCCCCCGATTTAAGAGTCTACAATAATGAGACAAATATCTCGAGATTTCTTGCAAAGCTAACAGGAATTTTGTTTTCAGTGTCGTAATTTGTCATAAAAAAATAAGAATAATGATAAATCAACTCACTGTAAGTTACTGAAACAAATACAAATCATGGTATTTTATGTTGGGGCTTTTCTGTGTGCAATTACTTTAAAAACTGAACAAAACATTTTGAAAGCTTGAACAGCTTGCCTCTTCTGTCCCGGGCCTCCCCACCCTGGGCCCCCAGTAACATGGGTCTAGAGCCGCCTCTGACCCGAGGGGGTCCCAGTAATTTCATCGGATTCCCCGCGTTCAGGCGGCGCATACACACACACACACACACACACACACACACACACACACACGTTGCCAGAACGCATCGGTAGGTACTGGGAGGACCGACCCGTGCAAACACCTGACATGGCTGTTATCCCGGTGGGCCTTCATGCGGAAAAAAGACTGTGTGTGTGTATAACAGACCACCGGCCATCAACAGTGACACATTACTTCCACCCGTGACACCGCGTTGGGCATGTGTGTGTGTGTGTGTGTGTGTGTGTGTCTTTTCCTGTGTGTGTGTGTGTTTTTATTTACCAGAGCATGGGAACAAGGACAAGAGCAATTTCCTCTTGGTGTCTCATTAACTGCAAAGAGAGGAACAAAACACACACATGGAAATGGACCCTCTGTCCCACTATGCAAAGTCTGGTTCAATGCCAGCAACCCCAGATTGTAAATAGAAACGTTGCTATTTCCGCTCATCTTGACCTGTAGGCCTATATTATTATGTCAATGAAAACTTTGAAGGTTGAGTCACCGCTGATGAGGGCAAACATGTAAAGAAAAGGTAACTGGCTTTTAATTTTGTATTATGCAACTTCTTATAGCTTTCCCCTAATATTTTCCCATAATTCCCTGTCTGATTGGGGGGCTGGGAACTGTCAACATAGGGGTAGCGGTTGGGGTGTTTGACTCTCAGTCGAACGGTTGTGGGTTTCGAATCTCAATGTCCCTGTCTACCAGCTAAATGCAAACTGCTCCTTAATGAAATCATGAATATGAAAAAAGCAGTTATGTAAGTTGGTCATTGGATAAAAGTGTCTAAATGAAGGTAGTGGTTTTGGAACACAATGTCTGCACACACACACACACACACTGTAGTGGAAAATGACCATATACATATAGTTAAAGGTTCTACATGCCTGTATGTTTCTTTGTACTGCACACCATCTCCTTGTATAGAGATGTTCTGCCTCGTTCCTGTTTTTCATTACATTTTTCATAACTAATGCTCCAGTACAATGTCACCGTTGTCCACTTAAGGTCGTATCCCTTGTTAGCGAGAAACACCTTATCTGTGGAGTTAAAGGCCCTCTCAGCCAGGGAGGACACATCTCCTCCTCTCACCTTGAGTCTCTCATCCAGTATGAACTCCGTGTGCCCATGTTTTGCTACACGACAACGGCGTGTGTCTGAGAGTTAATGCGCGTCCAGGGGCCACACTATACGCTTGTACGTGAACTAACGCTCGGTAGATGAACTAGTCAAGGCCATATCCCCAATCTGTGAAAAACACCTTATCTATGTAAGACGTCAGATGTCAGAAGACTCTATGCTGCCGTCTAACTTTGTATCTGGTGGTTCTTTCTCTATTTGGGGGGGCACAGCACAGGGGCTTCTCGCATGATTCGTATGGCGTGATTCTTATGCTGTGATTCCGATGGTCTAACGCCTGCACAGTCCGCAGGCTCCTGTTGTGTAACACCCTGCACTTTTCTGCCATAAATGTGAGCACCGGCCTCTGTTCGATGCGCTCATCCTCCAACAGGTCTTGGTGGCCTGTTGAACGGTGGGAGCCTTCAGCGCTGAATATTACTTTGTACTTTGATATGTTAGAATAAACTTGTATGTGTTATGATTTTACATGAGTTGTTTGGTCATTGATCGTCCAGATACCACATGTGTGTTCAGCCTGGTCAAAGGGACTTTTTAAAGCCTTTTGGCTGCTTGTTCTTTTTTTTTTTATTCTGCTCTCTCCCACACTTACACTGAGAAGTTTTCCCACGAGAAAGTGTGTGAGAGAGCTCAGCCAAATCCCCGGTAGAGAACAGCTTAACACGGACACACAAGGTGCTTGGAGCTGGACCCTGGTGAGCTACAGTGTGCATACATGTGCACGTGTGTGTGTGTGTGTGTGTGTGTGTGTGTGTGTGTGTACATGTGCAAGTGTATGTGTGTGTGTGGGTATGTGTGTGTATGTGTGTGCTTTGCTCTCTAAAATAATTCCCAAACGGTCTCCCACGACCAGACCCAATTGATAAAAAGAATAATTTAGAGAAAAGTTTAGCAGACTAGAGAAAAGAAAGCCGACAATATCTGACTTCCACCTCCACCATTCTCTTTCACTCTGCAACCTCTATATTTGTCTTTGTTTCTGTATCTGTGTACGTTTATGTTATATGTTTATTTGTTTATTGTGAAGCGTCTTTGAGTACCTAGAAAAGCGCTATATAAGTCCTATGTATTATTATATATTATTATTATTTAGTGACAATACGGTTTAGTGATGTTTTGGCAGCGTGAAGGTTAAAGGGGTCAGGAATGTTTACTAATCAGGAACTTTATTAATCCCGAAGGAAATTCTTGTGCCAGGTTACATAGCAATACAGTACAATGAAACAATATGGAAAACAACACAATGATAAAAATAGACGGATTTACAAATTACAGTTAAAATATACAAATATGTAGGCAAGATAAGATATTCTGACGCCGAAAACAATTTGGCATAATTGAAGTGAAATATTATTGGACATGACATTAAGAATATTGCACATGATGATGAGAGAAGATGAGAGGAGTGTTATAGATATATTTCGGTTTGTATCAGGTTCCTTGTGTAAATAAATTAATTTCATTTTGTTGGATGGTATTTTATTCATATATACTGTATATATGTTTTTGTGTCCTTGTGCCAGAGGATGCTCACATCCTTCCTGTGAACACAGGGACGGTTAAACGGTGTCACTGTTATGTCAGCCAAGTTGACATCAGCGCTGCCTTCAAATGTTTGCTTAAAAAAATATATATTATTCATTCTTGATTCATACACCATGCTTTATTGAATGATTCATTCTTTCTTTAGGTGAGACATTTTTCCGAGAGGCCTTGTCCTCGAGAAGGAACAAATCCTGTACAACCGGTATAATACAGGTGTTATTAGTCTTGAGTAATGGTGAGTGAAAAGGTTTTATGAATGAATGTTTTGCGTCACCCTCCTTTGTTTATCTTTTACATTACTTTTTGTTGGGTTTATCTAAATAAACAGATCACACCAGTATAGTATTAGTGTAGCCAACATATAGAAAT
>PIJE02000631.1:15000-21680 GCA_002895965.2 Coryphaenoides rupestris
CGAGTTATTCTTAGAAAGTCTCGGCAAGGCAGTGGTGTGTGCAGCTGTTTCCGACTGTTTGTAAACGACGTGGGCCTGGCCATTTCCTGGGAACACCAGGAACTTTCCTCCAGGCCACCGTGTGGTTCTGGAGAACTGATCACAGTCCAGAACACCCAGAGCCTGTAAATCCCACGAATCCAAATCTCACCTCGTGACCTCATGTAGACTTTCCTAAATGTACGTACATTGCGTCATTCCGCAGGGCGTGTTTTTCATCCGAAGCGGCTTCGCGAGCGAGGCTGAGAACGTGTTTTTCGGGATTAAAGCTTTATTTTAATGTTCTTGGCTGGGACATTGTTTTTTGTTGTTGTTGTTATTGTTGTTGTTGTTGTTTACACTGACTTTACCCCTGCTGGGTTTCGAGTGCTGCGATCATCCATTTTTGTCAGTGTTCACTTTTCAATTTCGCCATGTGACGCACTTCCTAGCATCTGCTGCTTTGAAGGCGCCATCAAGAAATGAAAGCATAAATGACTTGGGGGTTTAAAATATTTATATTTAGTCTAATGTCCGGGCTAATGTTTCATTTAAGCTGCCTTCAGGGTATATAGTAATGCTGTGTGTTTGTCTCAATGAAACCATCATTTATGTATGTGTGACAGCGGGAGAGAGAGATAGAGAGAGAGAGAGAGAGAGAGAGAGAGAGACCGATAAACTTTTCCAGCTCCGCCTACACACGGCGACGTGTGGCTAAAAATAAACCGACAACATGATTTTCCACGTTATTTTCCTTTTGACGTAGCAGTCGGTGACTCACATGGTCACCGCAAAGTGACATAATTAACGAAGGCTAATTTTTCATATGATGATGATGGTGGTGGTGATGTTGATGATGATGATGATGGTGGTGAGGTTGATGGTGACGGTGATGAAGGTTTTCTGGTGATAATAATGCGGCACAAGACGAGCGCTGAAAGTTAACCTGAGGAAGCAACTGATGCTCCCAGAAAATGCTGCTGCCATAACACTAAGGCCAGACATGGTGCTAATCTCAGATGCCTCAAAGCAGTTGGTCCTTCTAGAACTCCACAGGGAACCGCATCGAGGAGGCCAACGTCAGGAAGAGGGCAAAGTACGCTGAGCTGGTGGAGGAATGCCAGAGCAATGGCTGGCAAGCAAGGTGCGAGCCCATTGAGGTGGGATGCAGAGGGTTGGCAGGCCAGTCCCTCTGCAGGGCCTATAACACGCTGGGCATCACAGGGGCCAGTAGGCGAAGGGCCATCAAATTGGTCACTGATGCAGCGGAAGTTGCCTCAAGAGAGCCGTGGGTGGGGTAGAGCTACCTGGATAAAAGCCAGGTGTAGATAGTTGAACCCAAAACACCCAAGGAACCCAGGAAACATCACTGACTATGTGTCCAGGTGCATCACAGGATGATGTATGTTAAACGCTGCTGAAGAAAACTAATTCAGGCAAGCGGATGAGGCTTTCAGAATAGCGTATTTCTACAGTGGCCAGCCATTCTACAGTGGCCAGTCCTGTTTATTTGAAAGGTTTACAGACACTTTTGTATACAGTTGACTATTTCTGGCCGAGTTTGTGTTGTGTTTGTTGTTTGTGTTACGTGCTTACAGATCCCCGCCTCCAGCAACAATGATTGGTTGGAACAAATATGAGGCAAAAGGAAGTGAAACGTCCCGTTCACTCAGATCTGAACTCGTCTGCCATCAGACATTAAATATGAATCTAAAGACCAGCCCAGACCCTAATATATAAATATATCTATAACTATATCTGCATATAGATCTATCTATGTGGTTATGGTCGTGTGTGTGTGTGTGTGTTTGTGTGTGTGTGTGTGTGTGTGTGTGTGTGTGTGTGTGTGAGAGAGAGAATGAGAAACAGCCACTAATCCAGCCTGTAGCGTGTGCTATCCCTGACGTCTGAGAGAAGCAGATGGCAGCTCTTACATCGTGTTAACCTCAGCCAGCTACACACAACGACAAGATACACACACTCACACGCTGACGCACAGGTGTCACAGGCAAATGGTGTTGGGGTATGTGTGTGTGTCTCTGTGTGTGTGTGTGTGTGTGTATCTGTGTATCTCTGTGTGTGTGTGTGTGTGTGTGTGTGTGCGCGCACGCACGCACGCCTCTGTGTGTGCAATCTGTGTAATTTTGTGTGTGACAGTGTCTTTTGAATCAGGGCTTAAAACTATTTAATATATTGTGGCAGACGGCCACTGAGGGGCCGACCAGGCAGTGTGGACCATGGTCGGGGGAACCGCAGTTCCCCATTCGGCCCCCAGAGGGAGCCAATGAGACCAGGAAGTGGAGAGAGGCGATCAGCCTTATTGAAGGTGGCTGCGCCTCGTTGGGGGAACTCGGCGGCGGCCAATCAGGGGCCTGGCTGCGGCCAATAAATGGGAGAGGACCTGGGTGGTGTGGAGAGTCGAGGAGGAAGAGAAAGCAGGAGAGTTGGAAGTGGAAGTGGAAGTGGAAGTGGAAGTGGAAGTGGAAGTGGAAGTGGAAGTGGAAGTGGGAGCGTTGGAAGTGGGAGCGAAGGAAGTAGCGGACGTGGGAGAGGAAGAGGAAGAGTACTGCAAACGACTGAGTGAGTTAAAGAAATACCGAAGTGGCTGTGTGCCCTAAACTTTGGATTGTCTGAGAACCCTGTTGTGTGCTGAACCCCTGGACCGCCTGAGAACCCGCCCCGTGAACGAACCCCGCCTGGCTGACTACCCGACCCATCACCGAACCCTGCTCTCCCTGAGGACCCGTCTCCGTGTACCGACCCCTGCTAACGGACCACGACTACTCTATTGGAATAACGGACTTGGTATGATTCTTAACCCTGCACTTTCCCGTCCCCTGTATGTTAAATAAACCCCTTTTTGCCTTGTAGTCTGGTGTGGAACTGGGAATTATTATATTCAGTCGGGTGGACACACGCCACAATATAGGGAGTGTGCCACAATATATAATATATATGTATCTTCTTCTTTAGTTCACCATCTGGTACTTTTATATCACATTTCTCTTTAATGTTTGTCTTGCATTGTCTTTTTTGATTGTCATTTTACAAGTGTTGTATTTGAATGGTGCTTCATGAATAAATTTGCCTGTGTGTTTACATGTTATTATCATCACCATCAGAATCAAACAGCTTTATTGCCTTAGCTTTTGCAAACAATGTGTTTTTGTGCAATTGCTGTCTAACATTGAACATCAGAGTAAAAAACTAATTCAAAAAAATAAGCAATAAAAAGGTGCAATCTAAAGAAAAGATGTGCGGTAATGTAACACAATAGTGTCCGTGGGAGTCAGTGTGGTTAAATGTTAATATAACGTGTAGTATAGTGTCCATATAAGTCAGTGGGGGTCCCGGGTCTGATGAGGCCAGTTGCCGTGGGGAAGAAGCTGTTCTGACCCTTTTTAAATCCCAGGATTATAGAGCCCCTTCCCGGGAAATCCTGGGATTCCCGTAGAAACTGGAAGTTCATTTTAATGCTAGGCCTATATAAATAAATGCAACAGAACAACGCTATTTTATCGAATACAAATGTTTTATTTCTATGAAGGACATGCAGCAATTCTGTTGAAATTCTCATGTATCTTCGTTACATTCTGTAGCGGCCGGGGGGGGCGGGGGCCGCGCAGATGACGTGGGGGGCCGGAGGGATGATGAGGAATGTTGTGTAAAGGAAATGTATTATGGGAAAGCACATGGGCGTAGAATGTAGTGGGGATGCTGGGGACATGTCCCCACCAATATCCACCCCCCCCCCCCTCCCGGATCAAAACCGCGAATTAACGGATTAATGTCCAAAATAACAGTCTCCTTGGGAAAGCACAATAACAGGTAGACTCTGGGTGGTGTCTGGGCCACAGAGCAACAATACAACTACACTCCACGTCTCGTCTCTTCAGCTCCTCCGTGGCGTTCACGACAATTCATTACATCCGCGCAAGTGATTATTTTTAGACCTTCTACAGGTAGTTCGTATGCCTGCCTATCTAAACAAGAACATTTTCATATTTGCACAATATATTGAGTATGTATTATTAGTTTAGGCTGCTATTAATGCAACAAAAGTTAACAAATACCCCCTCAAAATTTTTTTTTAAATAATAAAACAGGACCCGTTGCTAATTCCCAGTACTAAAGGGACTGAAGATTTCCCGGGAATCCCGGGATTCCGGGATCCCAGCGAGCAACCCTAGTGAGGATAGATGATGGGGGTGTAGGAGTTCCCCATCATTGTCTTTGGCAGGTTGAACTTCTTTAGCTGCCACAGGAAGTACATCCTCTGCTGGGCCTTTTTGGTGATGGAGCTGATGTTCAGCTCCTACTTGAGATCCTGGGTGATGGTGGTCCCCAGGAAATGAAAGGACTCCACAGTGTCAACTGGGGAGTCACACAGGGTGATGGGGGCAGGTGGGGCTGCGTTCTTCCGGAATTCTACCATCTCCACTGTCTTCAGACCGTTGAGCTCCAAGTTGTTCTGACCACACCAGGTCACCAGATGGGCCATCTCCCACCTGACTCATCCCCACCAGAGATGAGCCCAATGAGGGTGGTGTCGTCCGCGAACTTCAGGAGCTTGACAGACTGATGACTGGAGGTACAGGCATTCGTGTACAGGGAGTAGAGTAGAGGGGAAAGAACGCAGCCTTGAGGGGAAACGGTGCTCATGGTCCGGGAGTCAGACATGTATCCCCAGCCTCACATGCTGCTTCCTGTTGGACCGGAAGTCTGTGTTCCACCTGCATGCGGAGTCAGTCATGCTCAGCTGGGGGAGCTTGTCCTTCAGCAGAGCTGGTTGATTGTGTTGAAATCCAGAAACAGGATCCTGGCATAGGTTCCTGAGGAGTCCAGGTGCTGGAGGATGAAGGGGAGGGCCATGTTGACGTCATAGTCTACAGACCTGTTGGCTCTGTAGGCGAACTGCAGGGGGTCCAGGAGTGGGTCAGTTTTGGCATTGAGGTGGGACAACACAAGGCGCTCAAATGACTTCATTACCACAGAGGTCAGGGCGAAGGGTTTGTAGTCAAAAAGTCCTGTGATCCTTGGCTTTTTGGGGATGGGGACGATTGTGGAGGTTTTAAAGCAGGCTGGTACATGGCATGTCTAGTGAGGTGTTGAAGAACGTGAACACCGGCTGATTAGCACAGTGCTTCAGGGTGGAGGGAGAGACAGACTCTGGTCCGGCTGCTTGTCTGTTGAATAGCCTGTTTACTTCATCACCATCACCACATCATCATCACCACCACCATCATCACCACCACCGCATCATCACCACCACAAGCCCTATCCTGGGGACCTCCTGGACAGGCGTAGGTTCCCCAGTAACCAAGTTCCCCAGGTTCCCCACCTCCCCGCTCCGCCCCTCCCCCACCGCTCCCACCCGGGTTCAGCGTCTCCTTCGTCGTCGTCGCCGTCCTTCCTGCTACACCTCCGACGGCAGCAGCTGCTGAGACAGCCTGCTGAGCTAGTGTCTCACCCCGGCTCTCTCCCCACGCTAAGCCCAGGGGCCCCGCGGGCTGGTGGCTGGTGGCTGGTGGCTGGCGGCGGGGGCCCGGTGACGTAGACACGCTGCTGACAAGACGTGCACACTCGCCGACGCCCGCCTCTGCTCTTACCGCCGCTTGACGAACGCTGAAGACGGCATCCGCAGTGGAGACGACCAACCCACACAGAAACGTTGCGCAATTACGGTTGGAGGTGACGGCGGGGAGAGGAGGATCACTGTGTGCTTTGATGTCATATTGTCATATGAAGAATTATGTAACATATCATGTTTTAGTATTATCATTTCGGCGTGATATGATATGAACCTTGTATGATACATAATATATTAAATAATGTTTCAATGCAATAATATAATAGATGTTATGATATATATACATATAACATTTACATTTACATTTATGACATTTGGCAGTACAGCAATATATCGCTGTGGTACACAAAGATAGATAGAGTGATTGGAGCACATACTTCTTTGTCACAAAAAACATTCATGAAGTTTGGTTCTTTTATGAATTTATTATGAGTCTACTGAAAATGTGACCAAATCTGCTGGGTAAAAAATATATGTCCCTTGGCCATTTTCATCTCAATTAGGCGCTTTTGGTATCCATCCACAAGCTTCTGGCAACCACTCCTCTTGACAGAATCGGTGCAGTTCAGCTAAATTTGTTGGCTTTCTGACATGGACTTGTTTCTTCAGCACTGTCCACATGTTCTCGATGGGGTTTAAGTCAGGACTTTGGGAAGGCCATTCTAAAACCTTAATTCTAGCCTGATTTAGCCATTCCTTTACCACTTTTGATGTGTGTTTGGGGTCATTGTCCTGTTGGAACACCCAACTGCAGCCAGCCCAACCTTCTGGCTGATGATTTTAGGTTCTCCTGAGGAATTTGGAGGTAATCCTCCTTCTTCATTATTCCATTTACTTTCTGTAAAGCACCAGTTCCATTGGCAGCAAAACAGGCCCAGAGCATAATACTACCACCACCATGCTTGACGGTAGGCATGGTGTTCTTGGGGTTAAAGGCCTCACCTTCTCTCCTCCAAACATATTTCTGGTCATTGTGGCCAAAGAGCTCCATTTTTGTTTCCTCCAGAAGGCATTTTCTTTGTCCATGTGATCAGCAGCAAACTTCAGTCGAGCGCTTAAGGCTGCTACATAC
>PIJE02000631.1:23755-141045 GCA_002895965.2 Coryphaenoides rupestris
CTGGAGAGCTTCAACCGCCAAACCCACCACCGTACAGCGGACTACGGGCGACTATATTAAGTTATATGTTGATCAACGCGTTATTTAAGTTGAGACTGTAAATAAACAGCGTTATTATTACCACATCCACGGATCCTCTCCATTCCTTCTGTGAACCCAGGAAAAGCCACAGCAGTGGCATTGTGACAACACAGGACTTTGTTACAGTCTTACTTAAAAAATGCACGCATAAAGTTGCATTACATTTTATTAAATACTATATGGCTCTCAAGGAAATACATTTCGAAATATTTGGCTTTTATGGCTCTCCCAGCCAAAAAGGTTCCCGACCCCTGCAGTAGACCATGACATCCTCATCTCTCGCCTAGAGCATTATGTTGGTATAAAAGGTACTGCTCTCGAGTGGGTTAAGGATCCCTATCTGTCTGGCAACAGAAGCTTCTGTGTAAGCCTTGTGAATGTTTCTCCTCCTCTGCTCCCCTGCGCTCGTGCGGGGTCCGCCCCAAAGGTCTCGTATCCTTAGGCCCCTTCTTTTTCGCTCTCTATCTGCCTGCCCCTTAGGCCTATTATCTAAAAAACATGGCAATCTCCGTTTCCCATTTCTATACAGATTGATTCCTCAACATATACCTGCCTCTGAAACGCAAACAACCCAAACTCCCTTAGAGCCCTGCTAGAGTGCCTCATGGATATCAAAGCTTGGCTGGGCGTTGCATTTTTTAAAATTTTTAACGACAGCAAAACTGAGGTCATTTTGTTTGGACCTAGTGGTCCTGGTGCTGCACCCCCTGACCTTGGCCCCCTCGACTCCCTTGTCAAACCCATAGTTACCAACCTGGGGGTAAAAATTGACAGTGAGTTAAAGTTGGACAAACAGATCAACTCGGTGGTCAGGTCTAGCTTTTTCCAGCTAAAGCAGCTCTCTAAGGTCAAGCCTTTCCTCTCTTTCAAAAACCTTGAGATAGTCATACACACATTTATCTCTACCCGTCTGGATTATTGCAACGCCCTGTACGCTGGTGTCAGCAAGGCCTCGCTGTCACGTTTACAGTTGGTACAGAACGCTGCCGCTAGGTTTCTGACAGGGACACGGAAGCGGGAGCATATTTCGCCAGTCCTTGCCTCCCTTCACTGGCTTCCTGTGAAGTTTAGAATCGATTTTAAGATTTTAATGTTTGCATATAAAGCCCTCAATGGACTGGCCCCACAGCATCTGTCCGACCTCCTGCACCTGTACGCACCATCACGGTCTCTGAGGTCGGCGGACCACTCTCTCCTCACTGTCCCCAAGACTAGACTGAAACAGAGGGGGGACAGGGCTTTCGCCGTCATGGCCCCCCAAACTCTGGAACGAGTTGCCTTTGCACATCAGGCTTGCCCCCACACTGCCCATTTTCAAGTCCCACCTCAAAACGCATCTATTTTCCCTGGCGTTTTAGTACCACGTATTTTAGTTGTATAACTTCTCCTAAATTATTTATTATTTTCTTTGTTCTTGATTTGTTTTGTTACTGTTTTTACTGTGTTTTTCAAATTGTGTTTGACTCAATGTAAAGCACTTAGGGTCAACTTCGTCGTTTTTAAATGTGCTATATAAATAAAGTGGATTGGATTGGATTGGATGAAATGTCCAATCACTCTATCACAGAAAAATAAGAGTTGTAGAAATTATTGGAAACTGGACTGCCATGACATACAGTACATGTTCTTTACAAGTGTATGTAAACTTTTGACCACAACTGTATATATACAGCATATTAATTTTATGTGTGACATCAGTGTGTGGGTGTCACTGAGATAAACAGTGACCTTCTACGCAGTCAGACACATGCACACACACAGAGAGAGAGAGAGAGAGAGAGAGAGAGAGATAATTAATTCAGCTGTTGCAGTGGATAGCTGACAAGCTCATTTCATGGAATTTGTGATATTTAAATCTGTTTTAACACCATGTTTAAATCATTCTATTACTTATGTGCTTCCGTGGAGTTCAGAGAGTAAGGAGGAGAGAGGGAGAGCGTGTGTGCATGTGGGGAGAGGTTGTGTGTGTGTGTGTGTGTGTGTGTGTGTGTGTGTGTGTGTGTGTGTGTGTGTGTGTGTGTGCGTGTGTGTGTGTGTGTCCACAATTGTCCTTGACCACATTACGCACATTGAAGAATATGATAAAGGTCAGACAAATATGACAAAGACGATAGCGGATACTTTGTTTGAGTCCAAGAGACGTTCTTCTTTTGGAAATCATGGTGAAAAACAGATAAAGACGGGGAGCCATCTTGGAAGGGCAACCATGCCATGCGTCACATGTCACGTCAGAGCGTCCTTAATGTCATTATGGCATGGCTAATATCCCAATGTCCAACGTCATGCTTTATTTTTCTGAGAAAACAATCTCCTTGTAAAAGTACATTAAGGCACGTCAACGTCATCGCTATTTCCCCGGTCACGGTCATGGTTAGTGAAGGGACGTATTAAATTAGATATCGCTCGCTGCTAATGATTTGAGAATAGTGAACACATCTGCACACCATCTGCTCCACATCATTTTTCTTTACCTACAACTTTGCAATAAACCGGATTACAACACCATAACCTGCCTGTGTCCTCGGAGGAGCCCTGAACTAAAGCCACTTCGGTGGCATTGTAGCACACGCTATGCTACAGGGGGTTAAACGTGATTATATTATAAGTGATGGCCTGGAATACAAGGGTTTCTGAGTTTATTGCTATTACCTAAACCAATGAGATGATGGAAAGACGGTAGAATTGCAGCCGTAGTTACAGTAGTTAGCGCTGTAGTTAGCGCCGGAGCAGGTTTACTCCAAGTTAGGTTCACACGACAGCACCGAGAGTCGCCATGGTAACTGAACTGAGATTTGGGGTCTGAAAACAAGAGAAATGCTGCCAAATTCTGACTCCCAGCTTCTTGCAGTAGGGCCCCTGGAGAACGCAGAACTAGAGACTACGGTGGCTCATTGCATCTTACACAACCTATTGGATGGGTCTGTGGGGGCGTGTATCTGTCCGTGTGTCTTTTCTGAAACGAGAAAAAAACAACGGGGGGGCAAAAGTCAAGCCAAGTGCAGAATAACTACACACCCCCACAGGCATCCAAGTGTGTGTGTGTGTGTGTGTGTACTCTGGCTGGTAAAAAAATAAAATAAATAAACACATGATTCAGGAATGAAAAAACATAAGAACGCCTACCATGTTTCTACCGTAGGCCAACGGTACTTAACCCCCCCCCCCCCCCCCCCCCCCTCCACCCCCTCCACCAGCGCGAACACACCTGGTGCCTTCACATCGAACTGGAGGGATTATAAATACAAATACAAATAATAAATGTTATTTTCTCATTTAAAGTAAAATAAGGGCTGCATTAAAACAAACATAACAGAGAGCTGTTGAAAATTGTCCATTTTAAAGCTAAATAAAGTGATCATATATAAATATAAGATAATAATAAATTATAAAGTCAAAGATGAAGGAAATTAGTCACTGTTTTTATGTAGTAGTTATGTCATCGTTATATGGGTTAATATGTCAACTCAACTAACCACGGTGAATGGCAATGCAGCCATTCAGCCTTAAAGCCCATAAATGAATGACAAACAATCATTGTGGTTTTATTGATACTGTGTGATTTTAATAATTGTTTGTTGTATTTGTTATTGTTTTGTGTGGACCCCAGGAAGACTAGTGACCACTTTGAGAAGGCTAATGGGGATCCAGAAGAATAAAGAATAAAGGAAAAACAATGGCAAGGCTGTCGATTGCCCAAACCTCTTCAGAGAGAGAGAGAGAGAGAGAGAGAGAGAGAGAGAGAGAGAGAGAGAGAGAGAGAGAGAGAGAGTGCCGTGTCCATCCGGAAAACAGAGGAAGGGATCACCTGCACCCAAGCAGACTGTCCCCGTGACGCCATCGACCGCCGAGAATCCGAAGCCTCACAGAGTGACAAAGTGAAACTGAAAGTAAAAATGTTGTTGTGTTGCCGATGGCGACTGTACGGCGTGGAAGTACCGCCATCTTCCATTGGGGGTGACTCACACAGAGTTTGTCGAGAAATTCCCCTACACATATGTGCTTCTGACAGAATATATACAGTATATATACAGGATACAGTAAATATATAAATATATATATACACACACACACATACACGTATACAACCACAGCTTAAAACATTCTGTCTTTTTCGGGCTATCCTGCAAATCTATCAGTAGGTGGTTTGTTACATCATACAGCCTGCATCATCGGACAGAACATTTGTCACGGACGAAATCCTTATATTTGGGTCCATTTTCACATTTGGACCCAAAAAATCCTGAGTGGGAATGGACAAAATGTGAAAAAACCTTGAAATGGATGGAAACCCACATATGAATTGGTCAAAAAGATAAAATATAAGATCGCATCATCATTCATGGCTCACGGCAACGGTGAATGAAACCTGCGGTGACAACGCTCTCCAGTAAGTATTATCTACAATATAAAAAGTAATGAACCACGTTTATCTATACATATATACAGTACATACTGTATATAGCTTGACAGTTGAAGAGGAGCTGACAGATTCACACCATCGTGTGCTCTGATGCTTTGACCTGCTGTCCTCACCCCCACCTTCTCCCACCACATGATAATTACTTTGACTAAGTCTTCCAATTTTAGAATCAGCTGACAGAAAACAAACCCGCACAAGATTAGCACAAACATGTCAAATTCCATCCAGGCCAACTTCTCAAAGGTTGCATAATAATGTGTGTGTGTGGTGTGTGTGTGTGTGTGTGTGTGTGTGTGTGTGTGTGTGTGTGTGTGTGTGTGTGTGTGTGTGTGGTGTGTGTGTGTGTGTGTGTGTGTGTGTGTGTGTGTGTAGAGTGGGGGCAGCTGACCGAAAGGTGACCTAATCTCTGATTTCAGGTCTGTATGTTCATTAGAGTTAACCTACAGCGGTGTGCCTTACTATGGGAGGAGGGAGGGGCTGTGGGCTGGGGGGTGGTTCCGGTAGGGACATGCTTTTCACACTAAATGCGGGTTAACCCCGCACTTAACCCGGGGTTAAGCAGCGTTTCACACTTGCATTTTTGAAAGTGGGTTAGCACCTTTTAACCCTGGGTTAACTAACCCTGCTACGAAGCAGGGTTAGCACCGCAATTGCCAAGAACAATAGTGTGAAATGAATGTGGGGTTAGAAGGTAAGAGCGATATCAACGACTATCCATCCAATCACAGACCGCAACCTCACCTCATTTACATATTAATCGCACGCGCATCTGTGAAGGCGATCTTGAAATTAAAATTAAAATTAATAAATTTCTCTGTACTTAAAATAAAATCGAAAACCTCCTCATATACTCTTCTCTTCTCCAGTTTAATTGTTATTCTCTCGCGTCGCTTTCTCGCTCTCTCGTGTGTGTGTTTAATTACTATCGCCATCACTGCGGCGTGATGACGTCATTTTGACAGCTAAGCAGCTAAAATGTAAACAAAGGTCACGTGCGGGGCCGGGCCAATCATGTTCGATAACCCAGTAAATATGCAAATGAGAACGTTAACCCGGAGTCTACAAGCTTACAGTGTGAAACGTTAACCCGGGGTCTACAAGCTCACAGTGTGAACATTAACCCAGGGTTATTATAACCCAGGGTTAACGTTAAACCAGGGTTAACTTATTCAAGTGTGAAAAGCTTACGAGATTCATGTAATGCTCCCAATATGTTCTTATGTTAAATCCGCAGAGGGAAGGCGGGGTTATGGACTCTGCATAACCCCCCCTTCTTCCCTCTGTGAACCCTACCTTTATGTACCAGCGATATATTGCTGTCTCAACAAATGTAAGTCTCTTTGGATAAAAGAGTCTGCCAAATGCCCTAAATGTAAAATGTAAATGTAATGAGTATTTTATACTGAGTGATTGCACACCTCATCTCTTTTGACTTAGCTATTAACGAAAGTGAAAAGAAATGTGAAAGACATGTGGAACGGTAATTTCATTTACCGGTTAGCTCTACAGTTTCGCTTTTATCTTGAATTTACTGTAATTGGGCAAAACAATATTTCACATAACTAATCATATAAAATACTAATATGTCAGATAACTTGGATGACTGGGCTTGGATAAGATAGTTGAAAGATGAAAACGCTGGGGCAAATTAAACAAAACAAATGATAATTGCCAATGTCTTCAACTTCCACTGCAATGGATATTTATGCGACGTTATTAATGAAGCGTAGTAATGAAACCCTAGCGGACTGAAGACGTCAATAAAGTTGGACTCATTTGATTGATTTGGTTTAATTTGCGGCAACTCACCCCTCCACGCTCATCTAAGGACACAATAAATGTCATGTAAATATATCGCGTTTAATACGCTGTCGTGGTCTTCACGTCGCAGGACTATAAAACACCTGTGCTTCTGTCTTCAAGCGCGGCCTTGTGCGTCACAAAATATATTTTTAAACACAAGCACACACACACATACACACATATGCACACACACACACACACACATACACACACACACACACACACACACGATGCTACACACAGTGCACGCTGAACATTGTCCTTTAATTGTGACTCAAGGCTTCTCGATATTGAGCTCTCAAATATGTGGACACATGTGGGTGTGTGTGTGTGTGTGTGACATGTGTATTTGTGTGTGTGTGTGTGTGTGTGTGGTCTGTGTGTGGGTGTGTGTGTGTGTGTGTGTGTGTGTGTGGTGTGTGTGTGTGTGTGTGTGTGCCTGTCTGTGACGTGCGTGTTTGTGTGTGTGTGTGTGTCGGTGTATTCATGCATGTGTTTGTGAGAGTGTGTATGTGTGTGTGTGTGTGTGTGTGTGTGTCAGACACCAACCAGCAACTCTCCGGTTGATTCTAAGGCACACCAGAGACACCTTGAGAGCACACGACTCAGGTTAGCAGGGGCCTCAACACACTCCTGTCATGACAGCCCTGACACACACAGACACACAGACACACACACACACACACACACACACACACACACACACACACACACACACACACACACACACACGCACAGCCAACCTCCTGGAAGCCAGACAAACGTCATCTCCTTAGCCGATGATGTGTTGCTTTATCTTTTGCAAAACAAAACACAAGCAGAACACAACGCAGGACGCAGAGCAACGCACTCAATAACATCGGGAGGGGGGGGGGGAGGGGACCACAGACCGATCTGTAGCGTATGTCATGCTGAGAGTCATTAACGTGCGTGTGTGTTTGTTTATCTGGCCTCTGATTGAGCAGATAGACCGGCACAGAGAGAGAGAGCGAGAGAGAGAGAGAGACATAGAGAGAGAGAGAGAGAGAGAGAGAGCGAGAGAGACAGCGAAGAGAGAGAGAGAGAGAGAGCGATAGAGAGACAGCGAGAGAGAGAGAGAGAGAGAGAGAGAGTGATAGAGAGAGAAATCGAGAGAGAGAGAGAAAGAGATAGAGAGAGAGAGAGCGATAGAGAGAGAGAGAGCGAGAGAGAGAGAGAGAGAGAGAGAGAGAGAGAGAGAGAGAGAGAGAGAGAGAGAGAGAGAGAGAGAGAGCGAGAGAAAAACAGGCTAATAAAAACTAACAATAATTGGACAGGCGGGAAGAATTACAAAAACAAACAATAATCGTTTAACGAACGCAAAGAGGAACAGTCTGAGTCTGAGTCTGAGAGTCTCTGTCACCGTTTGTTTCTCCAGCGTTAAATATTAAGTATATCTCTCACACAGGCATCCTGTTGTCACACAATCACTCACCGAAGGTCAACCAGATGAGGTCAAGGGAGGGAAACGGCCACAGCTCGCCCGTCTCACTCACCCTCCCACTGGAAGGACCAGGATCCAGACACACATGTGAAGAACAGCTTGAGGATTTTTGTGTTCTCGCTATGAAACAGTAATACTGCCACGGAATAGGTATGGAGGCGGCTGGTCACCCTAAGTACATTTGTTGAAGGAGACAGCTCTATATCGCTGTGGTACATAAAGATAAGAATAGAGCAGGTTTCGAGCATTCATAGTTACGAGGTTAATAGAACGAGACACTAGACAATACAAGACAATACAAGACAGACAGACAGACAGAAAGGCCAGGGGAACTGACCTACAAACCATAGACACATTATTGCCACAGCCCATATAGAACCACAGACAGCAATTATTTGATCAGTTTTAACACTGAAACTATGCGTCAGATTTCATCTTCATATCCAATTTAGAATCCTTATCCAACCAGGGTTTACATTAACATTGAGGGGACAGCATTCCCCCATTGTTGCTTTAACGCTTTGTTTTGATGACGCATGCGGCAGTGAGACACTGGTGGCTGGTGTTGCCAGATTGGGTGTTTTTTTCCGCCGGGTTTTCGCCTGGAAGGCTCTATAGAAATGTGGCACCCTATTGAACGAAGTTAAACTAAGAGAGCGTGCGTTCACAGACACCAGAATGAACGCGTTCACAGTAACGTTCATCAGGCAGTAATACAGTACGTTCAGTTCACGTTCGCCCAAAATATGAACGCGTTCATTGAACTATCGTTCAATGAACGCGTTCAGGCACAACACTGGACACACGTTCCTGTTTAAATTCGAACCAAAAAGTGACATTGTATTCACATGTGGCGACATATTGGCACGTTGCAAAATCTGACGAGTCAATCATCATAAAGATGATGTGTTTTGTAGGCTCTATCGGCACAACACCAGTGGTTCTAGAGGATACAAACTCTGTGTTTTGGAAAATGGTCGAAGTTGGTTATTTGAAGATGAAAAGCCGTGTGGGGACAGTAAAACCAATTCCTGCGTTAACATGATCATGTGTCCTGCCTTCTGATGAAAGACTCCATTAGCGCTACAGCTAGCTATGGAAAGATTTCAAAAGGCTGCTTATTAGTTTAAGACAATGGAATCTTTCAGCAAACTTGCTGCCTCTGAACATCGTCACCACAGAGGTGCCTGAAGATAGTAGAAAAGGAAATAGTACCATGACGACGAAGATGTGATGCTACCACTTTGAATTGTTCTTCAAGAAGATGATGAATGATTGATTATGTCCTATGATAATCAATTTCAAGTTGATTATTTAATTAAAAAAAGTCGATAAATAAATGCTGCAAATCTAGACAGGGCTGTAAATTGAAAAACAAATCTGATGTACATATAATACTCACTAGCATGTTAGCCATGTCATTAAGTTCCTCAATCAAACACACTGGCAGAGACCAGAGACATGACTCAGGCCATTGAAACCAGTACAGCACATTAAAACCAGTACCAGCCATGCGTATTTAACGGGTTTATTGGGTTAAACATCCTTCTCTGGTGACATGTCAACATCATCGAACGTTTCTGCGCATAATGTTCTTTTTCCCTTCTTATGGCAACATTACTGTCACCAATTCAAGATAAATGTATACTGGTAAAATAATAAGAATTATTATCATAAAAATACATAAAAATCTAAATTCTAAATTATTAATCATACTTACATACATACTCATTCATGAATGCCCATGTTAACAATAGTATTCATAATACTATTCTCAATTATTTATGCTAAATATTATAATATTAGATATATTACTAGTAGTAGTAGTAGTAGTCGTAGTGGTAGCCGCCGCAGCGCTAGGGGTTAGCGCTGTAGTATTAGTATTATAACCTGTCCATTGTGCTAAAGGCCACGGTTGTTCCCACCGCCACAGAAATACACAAACATGCAAGACGAGCTCACCAGTGTGTCCTGGTCTCTGCCTCGGCTCTCACGTATCACACACACACACACGCACGCACACACACACACACCACGCGTGCGCAGCAACACACACACACACACAACACACACACACACACACACACACACACACACACCCTATAGAGCAAGCAGCTTGGGGCCTCAGGACTCTGTGAACACAGGAGCCTTCATTCCTCATGCGTGAGAAGCTTGGTTTTCCTTGTTTGTTTGTTTGTTTGTTGGTTTGGGGCCAATAAGCAGGTGGTTTATTTGTATTTTGTTGTTTGTTGTTGTTGGTCTCTCTCTCTCTCTTCTCTCTCTCCTCTCTCTCTCTCTCTCTCTCTCTCTATCTATCTACAGTCTGCCTGTACAGTCTGTCTGTCTGTAAAGTCTGTCTGTCCTGTACTGTACAGTCTGTCTGCACAGTCTGTATATGTGGCCGCAAAACCTTTGATAAAAATAAAAACACAAAAAACCAAAAGCAAACATAACGTCACACACAGTGTTTCCCAATGGAGCATCATTCAAGTTTCCCTTTCATCGCCTCAGACAAACGAGTTGATAAGCAACTCCATGCTCCACGGAGGGACAAGCCCTAAACTCACACACACACACACACACACACACCTCAGCTCATTGTTGTATAGCACCACTGCAGTACTATACAACACCACGCTCTGTTCTGTACAGACGGACTCTACTGTGTTGACTTTACTTTACTGGACACTGCGGTGCAAACGCATGAGAAATGAATCATGACCGAGGGGCCTGGGGTTGTTTTTTTAAATCTTATGTCATAACCGTGGGTGGCGTGCCTACGTCGAGCTGCAGGCTGGTACATGCTGATCTCTGGGACACTGTGTTGCTTGGCAATGGTGGTGGGGGTGGCAGTGGTGGGGGTGGTGTTGGAGGTGGCGGTGGTGGTGGCGGTGGTGGCAGTGGTGTGTGGAGGTGGCGGTGGCGAGGTGGTGGTGGTGGTGGTGGTGGTGGTGGTGGGGGTGGTGGCGGTGCGGCGCGATGGCGGTGGGTGGCGGTGGAGGTGGGTGGCGGCGGTGGTGGTGGCGGTGGTGGTGGTGTTAGTGGCGGCGGTGGCGGCGGTGGCGGCGGCGATGGCGGTGATGGCGGCGGTGGAGGTGGTGGCGGCGGTGTTGGTGGCGGTGGTGATGGTGGTGGTGGAGGTGGTGGTCTGGCAAAGGGACAGAGAGCACCTCCACCTCCACCACCACCACACACACGCTGACCGATAAGCTGGGTTTTGTACCCTGGGTTGTGTTTTGTTCTATATTTACTCACTGTTTATGTTTTCTGTCTATTTGGAGCCTAATTGTGCTCTTCCTGTTTCTCACGGCGCCTCACAATGAACACATTTATGTCTTCGGAGGGAGCGACATCTTAGCCTCCCATTTCTCATTAGAATGTAATAATGCAGTGTATTCCTTGGCCAATTGATGCAACAGTGAATTTGAATATACACTATTTTGAGTATGTAACACTCTTATTAATACCATGTAATAGCACACACACACCACACACACACACACACACACACACACACAAAGACACACAAGCCCACACAGATACACACTCACACATATGCACACATACATGGACACGCACACAATATTTTGTTGTGTACACACACACATGCATACACACTCACACACACACGCACACACACACACACACACACACACACACACACACACACACACACTGACACACATTCGCTCTCTCTCTCTCTCATCCACACACACATATGCAAATGCACATAAATACAAACTCACAGACACACACACACACACACACCACACACACACACACATGCACACAGATACAAACTCACATACACTGACACAAGCTCTCTCTCTCTCTCACACACACACATACACACACACACACACGCATGCACACAGATACACAGACCCATATGCATGCACACACACACTCAATGGAGTTTTATGGTGTGTGTGCTCATGTGCTGTTCATTGTGTTCATGGTGAGAAGGAAAGCAGGGTTGCTCGGTGAATTCACTCGTCAACATGCATTTGCATGTCAGCTCCACTGGTTGCATTCTGAATTTTGTGGAAAACATCTGAACTAACAGCTTGTTTTGGTTATTTGGGGATAAGTAACACTTCTGTGTGTTGAGTGGTTGACAACCCCACACTGTTGGTGTTGTACAGTCAACCCTTTCTTTCACGAGGATTGCTCCAACTGTTGCTGCTTTTGTGTGACACTTGGCTAGATGGCTAACTTATATGGTGGCTAGAAGGAAATTATGGTGTTTCAAACCAACACTATTTTAATTACTGAATGCAGGCATATTAGTGGTTGTTTTGTTGAATCAATAAAAACCTGGTAGATGCCACAGTCTATGGTTATCTTCCTGATATTCAAGATCTGTGATCGTATATGAGAGTATGTCAGGCAATATGAAACAATATGACACAAACAACAATGTAAATAAATATAGTGTTTATTTCATGTTCATTTTCAGGTTTTCGTTCCAAAAATTGGGACATGACAATAAATAGACTTTACAATCATGTACAATAAAAAAATATTGTTCAGAATGCAACGGGACATTCGAGTCGGCATTTATAAAATCCATAACAAAATGTAAACAACTTGTTTTGTTTTCTTCTCTGAAAACATTGCGCAGCTCGGCAGGGTCTGTCCTCTCCTCCCCGCGGGCTTTCAAAGGCAAATGACGTCAGCAGAGCACGTTTAGATTAGTTTTACGCGTCGTTGCTGACCACACGTCTGAAGCCACGTCACACAACGCAACAAGCAACATTCGTGAGAGAGAGACACAGAGAGAGAGAGACGCGGCGACGTTGCCAAAGTGGTATCGGTGCGGTTGTATCGGTTCTTAGTTGGTTCAACTCTGGCCCCGCAAAGAGTTGGGGCCAAGAACGAACCAGTTTTTCTGGCCGGGAGCCAGTTCTTTGTCTGTGGAAACAGGTTCGTTTTAGGCTCTGGCTCCGAACCGGCCCTGAAAACGCCTTGGTGGAAAAGCCCCCCAAGTGTCCCCCCACCCCCTGGTTGGAGTCTCGACGAACAACCCAGTCTGAGCGCATACAGCTGCTGTCTATATACGAAACGTCTCAAGTGACGTAACGAGTTAGTGTCAACATTGTCTCTCGGGTGTCTTAACTGATCACGCATCTCTCCTTGTCCTTGCCCTTGCCCTGACTCCCGATCGCCTTCTCCTTGATGTACATCAGGTCGCTGTGCACGCTGGGCCGCCGCGCGAACGGCGCCACCACCCCGTACGCGTCCCCCGCGCCGTCCTTGGGCTTCTTGTTCTTCAGGGACTTCCTGTGGTGCAGCATGTTGTCGCAGTACTGCGCGGACACCTTGCGGTGCAGGTCGGGGCTCATCTCGTGCGGCAGCTTGGCCAGCGTGAAGAGCGCGCGGAACATCTGGTCCACGTTGTCGTTGCGCTTGGCGGAGATCTCGAAGTAGGCGCACGTCTGCTCGCCCTCTCCGGCCAGCAGCTGCTCGATCTCCTCCGGCCGCACCTCGCGGTGGAAGCCGCGGTCGCCCTTGTTGCCGCAGATCACCAGCGGCACGTCCACGTGCTCCTTGGTCTTGTTCTTCAGACACGACTTGGTCTCGAAGATCTGCCGCTTGAGCCGCTGCACCTCGTGGAAGGAGTCGCGGTTGTCCAGGCTGAAGACCAGAATGAACACGTCACCTGATGGGCGAACAGAAAGGAAGACACGTTAGTAAGTTATTCAGCTTTTTTTTTTTTAGATGCTTTACTAGTGGTGATGCGCATGAATGCTGTCAGATATTTAATTAAAAAAAAGTGCATTACGCGGCAAATGCGCATTGCACACTGGAGGTTTGGTTTGGTTACATTGCATTAGAATTGCATTTCAGTAGAATTGCACTGCATTAGAAGTGCACTGCATTAGAAGTGCCCTGCATTAGAAGTGCACTGCATTAGAATTGCAGTGCATTAGAAGTGCCTGCACAACTGGGGGTTGCGTAGAGAACACACCTGTGAGAATGGACAGTCTCCTCATGGCGGGGAAGGGATGGTTCCCCGAGGTGTCCAGTATGTCCAGTTGGTACACGTCCCCTTTGATGCTGTAAAGTTTCCGGTGAAAGTCCTCGATGGTCGGCGTGTACTGCTCCTCGAAGCGGCCGTTCAGGAACCGCGACACGATGGCCGTCTTCCCGACCTTAGTGGAGCCCAGGATGACCATGCGGGAGCAGTTCTTCGCCGGGATGTCGAACTCGCTCTCCGACGGGGACATTTTCTTAATCATGGCTGGAAAAATGTTAACTTTTTTACTGCAGGCGGTGGTTTTAATGAGCGCTGTAAGCCTGTTGGACTTTCTTTGGCTGCTCTTGAATGGTTTGAGTCTGAATGTGCGGACAGCTCCCGACAGCCTTTATATACAGCCACGGTGCGAGGCCCCGCCCCCCCCCGCGGCACGTCACGGCCCGGCAAGAACCCGCTGATCCACTGAGAGGAGAGGAACATGTAACACACTCCTGCTGGATGGTGCGTCAGGCAGTCAGGAGTGTGGGTGTGTGTGTGTGTGTGTGTGTGTGTGTGTGTGTGTGTGTGTGTGTGTGTGTGTGTGTGTGTGTGTGTGGGGGGGGGGGGGGGTGTGTGTGTGTGTGTGTGTGTGTGTTCGAGCGGGACACGAGGGGAGCCTGAGAGATGAAGAGGACGCTCCGAGCGTCGGGAGTTGCAGACAGACAGCTGACCTGCAGGTGTGTGTGTGTGTGTGTGTGTGTGCGTGTGTGTGTGTGTGTGTGTGTGTGTGTGTGTGTGTGTGTGCGTGTGCGTGCGTGTGTGTGTGTGTGACTATGCATCATCTTTTACCGCCTACTTTTACATAAGCTCGTGTGTGGTTATTAGTTAAACCCGTTTGGTTTAACGGATAACTTCAAATATGGTTAGACTGTAATGTTCATGTTAAATCATTTACTTTCGCCTTCCGGATTGCACACCAATATTGTGCATATTTTTGCACATTTAGTATGTTGCTTTCGTAATGTTGCTCCAACAGACACACGCACACGCACGCACATACACACACACACACACACACACACACACACACACATGATGCAGGTGCAGCGGTGTAACCTTAGGGGAGACTTGTGGGCATGGAGAAATGTATGCAAGGCGAGTACATTGTACAAAATGTAAATGTAAAAGACAAATATAAAAATGTATTGTACACACGCACACGCACACGCACACACACACACACACACACCACACACACACGCACACGCACACACACACACACACACACACACACACACACGCACACACACACACACACACACACACACACACCCTGCAGCTCAGTTTGCCAGAAAATGCATGAAGTAGAAAAACGTTAGTTGTAGGATGGATGCTGAGTTGCACGTTGAACGTAGCAGAGCAGTACCAAACCTCGCCAATAGAGGTCAGTCGTGAGACGATGTGGACTGTGTGTGTGTGTGTGTGTGTGTGTGTGTGTGTGTGTGTGTTTGAGTGTGTGGTGGCGGCTACTGGCTACTGCTTGACACATGACACGCTTAAATAAAAGCAGATTGCAAAAAAACATTTCTGCATGTGTCTTTTGAGGAGGGGTGGTGGGTGTAGAGAATGAGATTTCTACACAGTCCAGGTGACGACAACAGTGTACAAAGTGTGTGTGTGTGTGTGTGTGTTAGCGGTAGGTAAGGCAGACCGAGGTGTGTTTTTGTAGCATGCACAGATTTAAGATTCACTTTATTGAGAGAGAGAGTAGCGCCGATAGTTCTGGGATATATGAATGGCCTCGGACGAAGCAGGTCATTGTCAAGATCTCTCTCTCTTTCTCCCTCTCCCTCTCTGTCTCTCTCTCTATTTCTCTCTCTGTCTCTTTCTTTCTCTGTATCTTTCTCTCTCTCTCTCTGTGTCTCTGGCACCACAGGCAGAAGATGCATAATGCACTGAAATTGTGTGCGTGTGTGTGTGTGAGCGAGTGAGAGAGAGAGAAAGAGAGTGTGTGTGTGCGTGTGTGTGTGTGTGTGTGTGTGTGTGCCCACACAGGCGTTTGTGTTTTTCCTTCACAGTCATGACTCATCAAGGTGGATTGGGAGTGGGTGTTTTGTCAAGCTTGGCATTGGAGTAGAGGTGGTGGTGAATTTTGAATTATGAATTATGCACATGTTAGACGCGTTCACGCAATGCACAATGCTTTCCTCATGGCCCTGGTAGTCCTATGGTGATTCTATGGGAGCCCTAAGTAGTCCTAAAGTGGTCCTAAGGTAGTCCTAATGTGGTCCTAAGGTGGTCCTATGTTGTCCTAAGGTGGTCCGAAGGTGGTCCGAAGGTAGTCCTAAGCTGGTCTAAGGTAGTCCTACAGTGGTCTTATGGTAGTCCTATGGTGATTCTATGGGAGTCCCAAGTAGTCCTAAGGTAGTACTAAGGTGGTCCAAAGGTGGTCTTATGTTGTCCGAAGGTAGTCCTCAGGTGGTCTTAAGGTAGTCCTAAGGTGGTCCTAAGTGTGTTGTGACTTAAGTTTCTCCTGCCGCATGGCGCCATATTGCCGTGCTCTGGATGTCTGCGTGTCCTCAGCATCACGTGACTATTCTCCTCTTAATTGTTCTCAGTTCATTTTTTTGTGTGAGAGAGAGAGAGAGCGAAGGACACAAAGGGAGAGAGACCGAGCAATGGATAGTGATAGAGAGAGAGAGAGGGAGAGGGAAGAGAGAGAAAGAGACATTGTAAATGTGAGAGGCTCGGAAAAAGTACACCGAGTTCAAGGAGAGTCCAGGTTGGGTAAGCAGGGTTCAGACGTGAGGCAAGAGGAACGCCAGCGACAGAGACTGGAGGCAGGATGTGCTGCTAATGTGTCTCTCACCCTTCAATAGGCTTTTTCTGGCACGGCCTATATACAGCATATACATGATACATAGATTGTGGTTGGGAGCTCTGTGATACTTAGACCCCCTTGGTCCGCCAGAACAAGAATATCCAGTTTAATATCTAACTGTCTGTTTTTTTTTTTAAATAACCTTATGTATATCCAAACACCAATTTGTAAAGCAGACTTTCCAAATGATGGACACAAACAAAAGAAAGTATTTATTATTTATTCAACAAAAGTGGTTTATCTCACAAAAACTGAAAATTGGACATGTGCAAAAGTATGTGAACCCTTTTAGTTAGTAGCTTGTGGCTCCTCCTTTTGCAGCCATTACTTCAACCAAACGTCTTCTGTAACCACTGACCAGTCTCTTGCATCTGCTGTTGGGGATTTTTGCCCATCTGACATGTACCGCCCGCTTCAGGTCGAGCCACAACATTTCTATAGGATTGAGGTCCGGACTTTGACTAGGCCAAACAGAGTTCGAATCCTCTTTCTTTTAAGCCATTCCTTGGTACTATTGCTGGGATGCTTTGGGTCGTTGTCGTGTTGCAGAACCCATTTTCGGCCCAGCTTCAACTCCCTGACTGATGGCAGGAGATTCCGATCAAGAATTTGTTGATAGGCATGAGAATTCATGTTTCCCTGGATAATATGGAGTCTTCCAGGTCCGGAGGCAGAAAAGCTGCCCCAGACCTTCACATTTCCACCACCATGCTTCACTGTTGGGAGGAGGTTCTTTTCTTGGTATGCAGTGTTGGCGGTTTTGATTGTGACCAAATAATTCTATCTTAGAATCTGTCCAGAGAACGGACTTCCATAAGGCCTCTGGTTTGTCCAAGTGTTCTCTGGCAAAGTTGAAACGGGCAGCTTTGTTCTCTCTTGAGAGCAGAGGCTTCTTTCTAGCAACCCTCCCATGAATGTCATGTCTATTAAATTTTCGTCTGATTGTCGACACATTTACCCCAGATGCTGCCAGAGAGGTCTGCGTGGGTTGGCCTTTACCTCATTTATTATTTTTCTGGTGCTTCTTGGTGATAGTTTTGATGGGTGTCCACTTCTGGGCAGAGTTGCGGTCATGTTGAATGCCCTCCATTTGTAAACAATTTGTCTTACAGTGGATGGATGGAGCTGGAATCTTTTGGAGATTGTCTTGTAGCTTTCCCCAGACTGATGGGCTGTCAGTACCTTCTTCCTGATGTCCTCGGATATCTCCTTTCCTCTCTGCATTGTTGATCTGTGTAGGTACACCTTGGCACTACAGTGGTTTGGTTGGTTTCCTCTCTCTTTTCATCTGTGTTGCCAAACCCTTTTCCTAGGGACATCTCATTTGATTGGTCTGCTTGATTAATTAAGCACCCAAATGTGTTTCACCTGAATCTATTACCTACTTGATTTGACCAATGCAGCTGGGGGTTCACTTACTTTTGCACATACACTAATTCCATGTTTCATGTAGTTTTTTGGCAACTCACACACATAAACCTGACATTTCATATATAGAAAACTGGTGATGATAGAATAAGAAAATCATGGTAAAACAACAGAAAACTCTAAACTGCTCAAGGGGTTCACATGCTCAAGCAGCACTGTATGTATGTATGTATGTCCTTTGACTTTGACATCCGTTCATCCAATCGACGTCACACTTGGCGGGTGTGTTGCCGAGGACCCAAGGAAGCGCAGTGTCGACAGTGAACTCGTTTGGATGAGCGGTTCTCAAGACAGCGGCAATCGCATCCGGCCCCGGTTCCGAACAGGTACGGAGCGGGCAGCCACCGCACCGGCGGGAGTGTACTGCTGAGGACCGCAGAAAGTGCATTTGTGTGTGTCGAGTCGGAAGTTGTTGAGCGGTTGAGCGGTTCATGGAAAAATAAAAAAAGTGCAAGCAGCAGGAATAGTGGAGGCCAGGACATCGGCCCGCTCTGTAACCACTGTACCGGTACAGTACATGAAGGCAGGAAAGCAGGGAGATATGAGTCACTGGTCAAGAGGCAAAAGCTATGTGTTGTGTACGAGTAAAGAAGGTGTGTGTGTGTGTGTGTGTGTGTGTGTGTGTGTGTGCGTGAAAAGAGAAAGAGAAACTCCACAATTGAATCACGATTCTTCTTTATTACCAAAACGCACAACCCACAGGAATGTATTGTACCGTGTTAAACGTGTTATTATTGCATAGACACAGTGTGAGTGTGTGTGTGTGTGTCTTGAGTATGAGGAGGCCGGACGACATCGGCTTGTCAACAAAATGTTTGAGATCGAGTCTTACGAGACATATTTAGTCAGCGACTTTTGGAGACATTGTACAGTTCATCTGCAGAAGAAAAGGAATCAGGGAACACCCAATGAGTGAGAGGAGAGCTAATAGAAGAATATAAGAGTCCTCAGTGGATGGTCACAGTGACGCGGGACACACACAGAACCCCAGAGGACAGCAGAACCCGCCAGGTGTCGACCCCTGGAAGAGTTACCAGAGGTTTGACTCTCACGTCTCCTCCGATCCCTCTTCAATCTCCTTCCTGTTTGTGTTTCCGTGTTAACAACAAAAAATTGTTGTTTTTGTTGTTTTGTTTTTCGTTCTTTTTTTAGTTTTTGTTTTTATTTGCAATTTGTAAAAAGCAGTGAGACAAAACAAGACCACGAATTAAAAAGTACAGTTTCCCCATCAGTGTCCTTCCGTCCATCTGTCTGTCTGCCTTTCTTCACGTCCTCCAGGTGGCTGGCTGGTTGATGCTGGGACACGGGTTGGCGTGCAAGCAGGTGGTGGGGGGCCGGGGACGTCCATCCGGGGGCCGGGGTGGAGGTGGGGGTGGAGGTGGAGGTGGAGTTGGGGGGGCGGGGGGGGGGGCATCATCACTTGTGCTTGCAGCGTTGGCTCCGCTCTCGATAGATCTGCTGCGTGAACGGTCTGCAAACACAGCAGGACAAACATATCAGGGAACAGGGGGGGGCTATAAAACCAGTCAGCCGCCGTACCAGCCCGTGCCAGGGCCCCGCTGTGTGTGTCTGTACATGTGTGTGTGTGTGGCTCTGTGTGTGTGTGTGTGTGTGGCTCTGTGTGTGTGTGTGTGTGTGCGCCTGTGTGGCTGTGTGTGTGTGTGTGTGGCAGTCCAACCATGACTGAGTCGTATAAAGTTAGGAGGGGGGGGTGGGGTTTCCATTCCATTATTTGAATATGTAGATAGTAGTTTCGTAGTAAATAGCAGTGTGAGGGGGGGGGGGGTCACATGGACAAGACCAAGATGGCAGCTTAGCGGAGAGGCTCCAAGCAACCGTACACGATTTAATTCAAAATCCCTAATATATACTGCTAACTTTGTAAAAAGAACCTCAGTGTTGATATGTCAAAGCCTTCGGCAACCAAGCAGTGTGATATATTTACTCGAGGACGCAAAACTGGTACTAAAACGACTCCGCCAGTAACACAGAAGCTAATGTTAGCGACATGGCTAATATAGCCGAAGTTCTAAACGAGTTGAAATCACTCCGAGCAGACTTCGGTACAAAGTTGGACAATGTTAACATTTCGCAGTTGATTATTAGATTATTAGATTATTTATTATTGTTTATTAGACCAGTGAATGCCAGTTTAACATGGTCAAATTGTATTGTTTTATATTTTAAAAGGGAGAAATTACGAGAAAACTGGCCAAACTGAAACAAGTATTAATCAGGATAAAATATCTCAAGCTATAATAACCCTAATATTAACAAACAGACCCCCAACTGAATGCTCGTCTTACAGACAAATTAGTTTAATAATAATAATAATAATGCATTTTATTTGTAGCGCACTTTTCATTCAAAGAATCTCAGAGTGCCCAGTTTAATGGGATGTGACACAAAAATACTTTGCAAAATGCTTTCTAGAAGATTAGATAAATATCTTCCTCAGTTGATGATTGTTTGTACAAAAAAGACAAGGTTATCACAATATTAGAAGAGTTTTGAATATACTACATGAGAAACATAATGCAAAAGACGCAGCAATGCTATCAGTCGATGCATGTCAAGCATTTGATAGGATAGAATGGGGTTACCTTTTTGAAGTACTCCCAAGATTTGGGTTGGGTGGAACTTTTCTGAGATGGATTCAACTACTATACACAAACCCAACCGCCGAAATCCTAACTAATAATACCATCTCAAAACCCTTTAGTTTACAGAGGTCTACCCGACAGGGTTGTCCTTTGTCTCCACTGCTATTCACATTAGCAATTGAACCTCTAGCCATGGCCGTGAGAGCACATACAGGATTATCAGGTATTACAATTGGGGGGATAGATCATCGCATTTCTTTATATGCGGATGATATCATATTTTTCCTGACAAATCTAAAAAACAGTACTCCCAATTTGATGAGATTCATTGAAATTTTTGCAGGGTTCTCTGGATATAAAATGAACAATTCCAAATCTGTATTAATGTTTCTTAATAAAGAAGAAAGACATAGTCCCATAGTAAGTACTGTATTGTGCCGAATATAAGACGAGTTTTTTTCCTAGAAAAAAATCTGAAAAAGTCTTATTTTCGGGGTCTAGACTTTTAAATGTCATTATACATTCACAACAACAGATCGCCAAACGAGTGTTCCCCAAGCGAGCCACCGTGTCTCTCTCTGTATCTCCTCTCTCACACACACGCAGCCTGCAGCGACAGGTGCACAAAAATAAAACACACACACACAGCGACAGGTGCACAAAAATAAAACACACACACACAGCGACAGGTGCACAAAAATAAAACACACACACACAGCGACAGGTGCACAAAAATAAAACACACACACACAGCGACAGGTGTACAAAAATAAAACACACACACACAGCGACAGGTGCACAAAAATAAAACACACACACACAGCGACAGGTGCACAAAAATAAAACACACACACACACAGCGACAGGTGCACAAAAATAAAACACACACACACAGCGACAGGTGCACAAAAATAAAACACACACACACAGCGACAGGTGCCTGGAGAGATGGAGACACAGCGACCAGCTCCAACAAAGTGGCTCAAAAGTCGGACAAGTTAACAAACAACAGAGGAGTTACGATGCCAATTTTAAGACCATGGTGCATCAACTAGAAATACGATGTTAGAGTGTAATGTTAGAAGATGGCGAACCCAAAAAGACCGCCGCCTTAAAAATGCAAACAGTCAGAGAAAAGCTTACCGCGGTCCGCAGAGCGGCCGCTTCCAGGAGATTGACAGGAGGGTGTGTGAAGATGTGACTGAAAAACGTAATGACGGTCTGCCCATTACCAGAGCTGTCACTCAGCTGAAAGCCTTGGAAATCGCCAGAGTTAAAAATAAATTAAAAATAACAGCCTACATTGTTTTATTCAATGTGTTTTTATTGTCATTATTTTCAATAAAATTATTTTCTTGATAAAAACCAGATTTGGTCTTCAAAAAAGTATTTTTCCAAAAATGAGTCTTGAAAAAGAGGGGTCGTCTTATAATCAGGGTCGTCTTATATTCGGACCAATACGGTACTCCATTTATGACAACTACTGAAGGTTTCAGATACTTGGGTGTTAAAATCACTCCGGAACTCAGTGAAATAATCCCAGCAAATTATGACCCCCTAGTGGACGGAGTAACTGAAGCACTGAATCGCTGGTCCAACATTGCCTATATCTATGGTCGGACGAATAAATATTATACAAATGACTATTCTACCCAAATTTTTATATTATTTTCAAACACTCCCAAACATGTTTTATGATAAACTTAACAAATTATTTGGTCAATTCATCTGGAGTGGATAGGAAAGCTAGACTCCGCCTTAAGCTATTACATCTGCCTTATGAGAGGGGGGAGCTTCAACTTCCCCAATCTTAGATGGTATTATATGGCTGCCCAACTGACCTCGGCATCACATTATTTCTGCACAGCGCCCCCAGCCTGGGTAAGCATCGAGCAAGAGTCCATTCCAGAGCTACCATTAAATTTGTATCTATACTCATCGGATATTAAGACATTGAAGAAACGTACAAAAAATCCTTTTCTTAAAAATACAATTTCAGTTTGGCATGCAGCACACAAACATGTAGGCGATATTCCTGTCTTGTCTCAATTCACTCCTATTTGGGGTAATGAACAGTTTACACCTGGTAAAAAGGATGGAGGATTTAGGTTATGGACTATAAAAGGTGTTCGGAAAATTATGGAGTTTTACTTTCTTTTGATCAAATATGTCAGAGGTATAAAATCCCTAAAAAACACTTCTTTAAATATTTACAGTTAAAAAGCTACATGTCCTCAAAATATGAACAGATAATGTGTATACCACCTTTATCAAAACTTCAGGAAATAACACTTGTAAATTTGGAAGGGAAGGGCCATGTATCTAAGTATATTGGTTGCATATCAAGTTTCAAGTGTTTTATTGTCACTTCACAGTTTACACAAGTATAAGCAGTGAGTGAAATTCTTACGTGCAAAACGCCCGACAGCCTACAGTAGTTATAGAAGAATACAAATAGAAATAGAAATAGAAATAGAAAACTATATTAACAAGTTACAAAAAATCTAAACAAAAGAAAACTGCATAAGATAAAATAAAGTATCCAAAAAATATTAAGGGGAGCAATACAAATATAAATCAATGTAATAAAATATACATTGTTATATTTTGACATTCACAGAATGTCACAGAATACTTCCTCAGACAGTCACACTAGAACACACTAGAACAACACTAGCACCAGCAATTAGCACCCGGACTAGCCCTAGCAGTAACACTAGCACTAGCACTAGCAGTAACACTAGCACTAGCACCAGCAGTAACACTAGCACTAGCACTAGCAGTAACACTAGCACTAGCACTAGCAGTAACACTAGCACTAGCAGTAACACTAGCACCAGCAGTAACACTAGCACTAGCACCAGCAGTAACACTAGCACTAGCAGTAACACTAGCACTAGCAGTAGAACTAGCACTAGCACCAGCAGTAACACTAGCACTAGCAGTATAACTAGCACTAGCACCAGCAGTAACACTAGCACTAGCAGTAACACTAGCACTAGCAGTAACACTAGTACTAGCAGTAGAACTAGCACTAGCACTAGCAGTAACACTAGCACTAGCAGTAACACTAGCACTAGCACCAGCAGTAACACTAGCACCAGCAGTAACACTAGCACTAGCACTAGCAGTAACACTAGCACTAGCAGTAACACTAGCACTAGCACCAGCAGTAACACTAGCACTAGCAGTAACACTAGCACTAGCAGTAACACTAGCACTAGCAGTAGAACTAGCACTAGCACCAGCAGTAACACTAGCACTAGCACTAGCAGTAACACTAGCACAGCAGTAACACTAGCACTAGCAGTAGAACTAGCACTAGCACCAGCAGTAACACTAGCACTAGCAGTAACACTAGCACTAGCAGTAACACTAGCACTAGCAGTAGAACTAGCACTAGCACCAGCAGTAACACTAGCACTAGCAGTAACACTAGCACTAGCAGTAGCACCGGCACCAACACTTAGCACTACTACCAGCACTTGCACCAGGACTAGCACTAAGCAGTATCGCTAGCAGTAACACTTAGCACTAGCACACCAGAGCTAGCACTAGCACTAGCAGTAACACTTAGCACTAGCACTTGTTCAGCAGCCTGATGGCCTGACTGTGGAAGCTGTCTCTGAGTCTGCTCGTCACTTGATACTGCGGTATCGCCTGCCTGACGGTAGAAGTGTGTACAGTTTGTGGCTGGGGTGGTTATTGTCTTTAATAATCCGTTTGGCCTTGGCCACGCACCGCCTGGTGTATATATCCAGGAGGGAGGGAAGCTCACCTCCAACGATGTACTGGGCCGTCCGCACCACCCTCTGTAGTGTTTCTACGCTCCAGTGCGGTGCAGTTCCCGTACCAGACGGTGATGCATCCTGTAAGAACACTCTCGATGGTACAGGAGTAGAATGTTCTGAGGATGCGGGAGCACATGTTGAATTTCCTCAGTCGCCTGAGGAAATACAGGCGTTGTTGGGCCTTTTTCACCACGTGTGTGGTGTGCGTGGTCCATGTGAGGTCCTCGGAGATGTGCACGCCGAGGAACTTGAAGCTGCTGACCCTCTCTACTGCAGCACCGTCGATGGAGATGGGGGCGTGCTCTCCTCTCCGCTTCCTGTAGTCCACGATCAGCTCCTTGGTCTTCTTGACGTTGAGGGCGAGGTTGTTCTCCTGGCACCACTGTGCCAGGAGAACAACCTCCTCCCTGTAGGCTGTCTCGTCGTCGGCGGCGATCAGTCCCAACACTGTCGTCAGCAAACTTGATGATGACGTTGGAGCTGTGCATAGCCATGCAGTCGTTGGTGTACATATAGTATTGAATCAACACTAGATAAATTAAATGCTTGGAAAATGGATATACAAGAAGACATTGAAGAGACAGATTGGAACGATGCTTGTTTAAAAGCACAAAAACAGACAATAAATACAAGGTTTAAATTACTTCAATACAAATGGTTAATGAGAATGTACATAACTCCTGTCACACTTCATCATTTGTCTGCTAATATTCCAGATGTTTGTACTAAGTGTTTGGACGAGAAAGGTACTCTATTTCACTGTCTATGGGAATGTCCAAAGATCCAACGCTTCTGGAAAGATGTTATAACATGTTTGTCAGAAAGTCTTTTAAAGACCCTTTAAATGTCAAATTCTGTGTGCTTGAAATATATCCGAAGGACTTTATACAAACATCGAAACAGATTCAACTTCTGGACTTTGGACTTCTTCAAGCCAGGAGAGCTATTGCACTGTGCTGGAAGAGTATGGAAGCTCCATCATAGAGAATGTGGATAAGGGAGCTTTTGGATTGTATCGGTCTGGAAAGACTAACTTACATTGCTAAGGGCAAGCGGAATGACTTTGTTCAGCTCTGGGAACCGCATATGAATATCATGAAAGATGGAAATAGAGGCTTTACATGAGAGGAATCTGTAAACAATGTCGGGAAATATTTTGTTTTATTTGTATCTTATCCGTTGTTGGTGCAAGTTAAGTGTGTTTGTGTGTGGGTGTGTGTGTTTGTAATGTACGTACTTCTGGTCTCAAACTGTTGTATTGTTACTGTATGTCTTTGTTGACGTGATGTTATAATATAAGAAAATGACAATAGACATATTGTGGGAAAAGAAAATAGCAGTGTGAGTGTGTGTGTGTGTGTGTGTGTGTGTGTGTGTGTGTGTGTGTGTGTGCGCGCGCGCGCGCAATGCATGTCCAGGTGAATCTGTCGTCTGTGATTGTGTGTATGTGTGTGTGTGTTTGTGACGGACTGGCTGTACTGAGCCCGGCCTCCCTGCTGTTATCCGCTCCCGTGGGACGCATGGGTACACAGATGTGTGTGCATGGCTAACCTTCCCCCCCCCCCCCCCACCACACACACACATACACACACACTGGTGCCCAGCAGAGCAGACACACACTGGTGCCCAGCAGAGTGGCTGCGGAAGGGGTGTGTGTGTGTGTGTGTGTGTGTGTGTGTGTGTGTGTGTGTGTGTGTGTGTGTGTGTGTGTAAAATTGATTATCTGTGGCCTCAAAACTATTGACTCTGAAAATGGTTGTGATTATATATATATATATATATATATAAATAAAATAATTAGAAAGACACTACACGAAAAACATAATAATAATAATAATGATAATTACTTTTTAACCAGAGACTTAGCTGCCTGCTTTCACACCACTCTGGGCCTCGGGGGTTCGGCAGTTAAACGGCTCACTTTAAACACACGTTTGTTGCTTTCCAGATAGGTTTTAACCAGATAGGTTCTCTGGCAGGACCCTAACCGCTGTGTGACTAAGACCTGACATAACAGTGGCAGCACAGCACAGAGTTATATATATACAGTATATATTTATAGAATATAGTAGGCGTTCGTTGCCACCTCGTGAATTCACACGAGAAGCTCGACCCTCTCCGGTACACCATAAACGATATTTGAACATTACCTTTGAGACTGGACTTGGAATTACTGGGAGAGGAACCACGAGTACTACCACGAGTACTAGCATACTAATCGAGTGACCCGATTGGTTCCTCCATTGAAAGGCCAAAGGGGCACGCTGCCGGTGGCCAGTGAGAAGGATATCAGAAGCTTCTGTGTCTGCACTTCCTGTTTTGTCATCAACACCATCATCATCATCATCATCACCGCCATCACACCCATCTGGTATTTCTTCGACAAATGAGACGTGGACATTTGCAATGTTACCGTTTTTTTCTAGCAGGCTTTAAACGCAGTCTAACGGGTGCACGTTGTAAAGGCGTTGTCAAGGCATTTTCAAAGTGTTGTCAAGGTATGGTCAGGGTGTTGTGAGGGGGTTGTGAGGGGCTTGTGAGGGGGTTGTGAGGGGCTTGTGAGGGGGTTGTGAGGGGCTTGTGAGGGGGTTGTGAGGGCGTTGTGAGGGCGTTGTCAGGATGTTGTCAGGATGTTGTCAGGATGTTGTCAGGATGTTGTCAAGGAGTTGTCTGAGCGTTGTCAGGGCATTGTCGTCAAAGTGTTGTTGTGACGTAAGTCATGGATTTAGCCCCTCATAACACTTTCAAGGAAGGTTCTGATGAATCGCTGTCTAAAATCATGAGACTATTCTTGAAAAGATAATCGACTAATTTAAAATAATGTCAAATCATTTCGACAATGAAAACGTGTGCACACACATACACACACACACACACACTTGTGCTTTTACAAAGAGAAGTAGGTCACGAGCATGCCCTTGCCTCTATAGACCTATAGACGGACAGGAAATTGAATGAATAAATAGGGACACATGGTGAAAGAAGATCTTTAAGACAGCACTCCACAGCATCATCCACCAGTCGCTAGGGCAACGACAATAACCTTGGCATCATACTACACGGCAATTATCTTAGAGTAAATTCCATGTGAAATGACAATTCAATACAAAAAAGCAATCATGTAGCAGAGGTGTTACATGACGTAATTGTGTATTGTCGCATTGTGTAGGTAAACAGTTTGATCTATTTATTTATTTATTCAACAGGGACAATGGTCAGTCACTAACTGTCCCAGAGTTAGCTGGATAGCTACATGTCCATCAGCAGTCCCTGGGCAGGCAAAGTCACAGGAGAATTGTAGCATCTGATGTTACAATTCAAACAGGAGTACAGAGAGAGATGAAAAGTGCATCATACAAAACTATACGCACTTTTGGGGATCGAACACCGAAACTATCCTGGCCCCTCTCCCAAGGTCATGGATTCAATTGTTAAACATTAAGCATTCTTCTGAGTAAGAGAAATGGACAAAGACTACCCACAATGCAACAAGTAAAAATGTACATCTAAAGGGGGGCAGGTGCTTGTGCATCATTAGCTACCCCCCCCCCTCCCTTCATCTGCACATGCTCAGTTAAACTACTCCCAGTAACTTCCCTCTATCTGCGTCGTCGCTCACTGCGAGGGTGTCAGGAGGAGTCACTTCTCACACCACACACCGGGGCTTCCGATTCGACAATTTAAAAGCAGAGAAGACGGAACTCCCGACCACCTACACGCTAGCTTGCTCACACGTTGGAAGGCGCAAACGTGTGTGTGTGTGTGGGGCAGGGGGGGCTGGGGACCTGCATTTGGACATGCCGCGGGGAAGCACGGGCTCCCCGAGATAAGGCCCGTCTCCGCAGCAGCGACTGAATCATCGGACGGGCGTCTATTTTAAATTACACTTCAACATTCAAACGGGGCGTCTGCCTGTTCAACGGGGGAACAGTCACGCTCGACGCCTCTTCTAAAATAAGAGAGAGCGCCGTTTCTGTGGGAAGACAAGTTGAGGACAATTGTCGTCATCGATTTGCATTGATGTTGATGTTGCACACACTTCATGGCGGAGGAGAGATCCACATTGCTCACCTTGAAAGTAGGCCAGCATGCGCAACACCTTCCATGTCTCCAATCATGCCTCCGCCCCTCTGGGCAGATAATGTCCCCCTATCCACTGGGCACAATCCTTTTTTTCCCCCCTCCTCCTTTGACGGCGCTCTGCTTACGCTGGGCACGGACTACGGGAAATATCGTCCACTGTTTTGAAATCATGAGACCACACACACGGCCACATGGAATGACGGCGCATCTTAAAAAGGGGAATTTTCGGTGATTTCCAACGTTTTATAACGGTCTCCAAGTGGCCAAGCAAAAGCAAAATCATCAAAAGCATCTGTTGATCAATGTCCCGGCAAATGGCTTCCAATCACCTCGGCCAATGAACTTGCAAGTTTGGCTCTGTGAGATTCAGTTGCCTTGTTGTTGTTAGCCTGAAGAACTACAACATAATAATAATAATAACATAATAACATAAGATTTAACAACGGCAGCTAGCAACGAATACCAATCTACGTATCGAATGAGGACTGAATGAATGAATTAAATAATTTATTTGAACAGGGACAAAGTACAAAGAACATTAACCTTATCAAACAAAGAGCCAAGTAATGGACCAGGTTTTTAGCTAATTGCTATTTTCCACCAGTAGTCCCTGGGCAGGTAAGTAAATTATTAAATAGCATGAAAATTACACATTAAAACAGTAACTTCTTACTGAGTGCAAGCATATTTATTGGAGCCAGAATACACAGAAGAGGAAATCTTACAGCGGAGACGGCAGCAGACTAACAATGTCCTACCGCTCTCATTCAAGTAATACTGCATTGGCTGCATGGCATGTTATGACAGGTCTTTGTACATTCATGCAGTATTGCCATACTGATCCACCTGTTTTACCAGAGTTTATCCGTTTCCACTTCAACCATTTAATTCATTTAATGAAAGTAAGAAATGCATTTTTCTTTTCTTTGCTAGCCCATTTTTATTCATGAGCCGTATTGAACACAACGTACAAAACCACATTGACCCCCAACTGGAGTTCCATTTCCAAACAGGACGCGTAGGGTAGCCAACCCTCCAGGATGGACAGAAGCTCGGTCACCCCGGAAAAGATAAACATATTCCTGTAGATTCTAATTTGATTTTAAGAGTTATAACAGAACAAAAAACCCTGCTCTGTCTCTCGGCTCATGACGCATTGTATTTGGGGCAGTATGTGTGTGTGTGTGTGTGTGTGTGCGTGTGTGTGAACAAAGGTGTTTTGAAAGACAACAAAGGAATGACAGACAAAAGAACAATAGTAATAGCGTTGTTGATTGAGATTTTTTTTTTTTAAGTTTTGCAACAAAATAGATTTTTTTATTGTATTTTTTCCCTTTTGTCTTAGGTTTGCCTTTATCTGTTTACATTATTATACATTTTTCAAAAATAAAAACAAAAACAAAAACATATTCCTACTTTACTCTGCTGTCATGCCATCATTGCCACAATGCCTTTTGTTTGTACACAGCGGACTGGAGTAAACCCTGGAATTAGTGCCCGATTGAGTACATAGTTGGATTTGAATCGGGAATCGTTCTGACTCTATCATCAGTTTTGAATCTAGACACATTTTTAATCGAGACACATTTTTTAATCTAGAATCCATTTTGAATCTATAAACCATTTTGAATCGAATCCTGGCCCCCAAGAATCGAAATTGAACGGAATTGTGGGACACCAGAAGATTCCCAGCCCTATGCAGTCGTCTATGGAGAGTAGGGACTATAGTGTAGATGTAAGTGTAGGTACAGAGACTCGTTGCTTACCCTTCAAACGCTATGGCCACCTTGTAGGAGATAAACACCACCACGGTCAGGACCAGTCCCACTGGGCTGGCACCACTAGAGACACCGAGAGAAAACAGGAGAAGGAGAGAGAGACTGTCATTTCATTCAGCTGTCGCTCACAGCGGACACGGGGACTTCAGGTAAATTCCGATGGACGTCATTAAAGCTGCGATGCCGTCGGCCATTTTTGCCCCACTTTGTTTCGAATGAAATTGTGTTTTGATTGAGTCTCTTGGTCAAGGACGTAGGGCGAGCAACAACCACTGCCAATTGCAGCTGTAAGGAGCAGGTAGGCGGTGTTAAGGTGGGTTCACTTGAGACACGTCATGTCACGAGTTTGAAAGACACACACACACACACACACACACACACACACACACACACACACACACACACACACACACACACACACACACACACACACACACACACACACCACATCACCCAGAGGTTAAAGAGTGTTGTTTTGTGGTTTCAGTTTTTTTAGCACCGTAATGTAAACATAAGTAAGTTTCTACCATCAATCAAATCCAAATCACCTCCACCTGTCCCCTTATCAATTACCCGGTCTATTTAAGCTCCACCTTTCCACTCACTCACTGCCAGATTGTATCTTCGCTCACGTATGTAAGACTCTCCAGCAAATTCTCTGTTTGATTACCTTCTGTCCCCGATTCCTGTCCGCCCGTACTACCCTGCCAGTACCACTGCACCCATACGTTGGGTTAATGTGGGAGTGTTTTGTTCCCCGTTCCCAAGTCACCTGTGTCCCTGCTCCAACGTCACCTGGTTCAAGACCTGTGGATCCCGTACCCCCTACCCGTGGACATCCAGTCACCGGCAGTTGTCTGCTACCCTGTACCTTACCAGAACTAAGTAATCATTACCAACCGTCTCCCTTGTTGTGCTGCAATTGGGTCCTGAACACCCACAACGAGTGCATCCTGGCAGAACGTTTCAACGGCCCTTCTCGGTGCTTCAGCTCTGAAGAACAAGAGACCAGGAGATGGCCCATAGCAACATGGGCTATGGGGTACTTCGGATGACCAGCCACAACGAATGAAGAAGATGATTGCGGACTTTGTTCTCATGGATTGGCCGTGGAACCTCGCAAGATGTGCAACTTGACACAGTGACCTAGATATTTGGAGGCAATTGGGCACCGTTATATGTTATGCCCGTAACAATAAAAGTCTCTCAATCAGTGAGTAGGCAGCCACACACAGTTGTGTGTGTGTGTGTGAACCCTACACACACACAAATGTGATTACAATTGCACTCAAGCGGTGGGCTCTAATGAGAGACCACATGTCTGGTGAAGCCCCTACTAAAAGGCCTCTCCAGTCTGTGATTATGATGTGAGCGCGTGAACGGTGTACATGCTGTATAATCACAGGCTACAGCCCGGCCACCTCATCAGTGCTTTTATCCTGCGATGCGCAGCACAAATTAAAGTCATTACACGCAGATGGCCCATTTTAAGTATGTGACTATATACTGTATATATATATGTATACGTGGGTGGGTTAGGCTAGTGATGTACTAGAGAGCAGTGTTGTACTGTAACGAAGTACAAATACTTCGTTACTGTACTTAAGTAGAATTTTCACGTATCTGTAATTTACTTCGTTATTTATATTTCTGCCAACTTTCCCTTTTACTCCACTACATTTCCTAAATAAAATGTATACTTTTACTCCGATACATTTCTCCTAAGCATCTTCGTTACTCGTTACTACAAAATAAAATCATTAGAAATGTGTTAAGACTGCAGGTTTGGCGAATCACGCGCGAAACCAACCAGACGCGCAAAGCGCACGCGTACTGCTGCGGGCGCACGCGCTTTACTTCCGCTCCCATGGTAACGCATGGCGCGGTTCACACTGCGTGCCTGTGCGCAATCTCATAGAAATACATTGAATATGCACAATATCTGCATCATATTAAGTTAAATTAAGTTAAATCAAGTCATACATTTTGCATACAACCAAAACAACATTCTAATAATAATAATCATGATTATTATTATTATTATTATTATTAACATTCTATATAGTTTAGATATTTGTTTTAATCACACTAAAGTGTGATCATAGCATCAATATCAATCAATTCCCGCGTCTGGTAACATGGGAGTGGAAGTAAGCGCAGCAGTGCGCGTGCGCTTTGCGCGTCTGGTGGGTTCAGTCCGCGCGCACGAAAGCGTCGTCCGCGTCTGGTGGGTTTCGTGCGTAAGAAGTCCCGCATGTCCAGGATGTCAGTAGAATCAAGACTGATGCACTTTTTTTTTTTTACTTTTTACTTGCCAATACTTAAGTAGCATTTAATATCAGAAAAATTACTTTTGATACTTAAGTACAGTAAATATCAGATACTTTAAGACTTTTACTCAAGTACATTTCTAAAAGGTGACTTTAACTTCTACCAAAGTCATTTTCTGGTAAGATACTTGTACTTTTACTCAAGTATCGCTTTCAAGTACTTTATACAAGACTGCTACAGAGTGTGCATGTGCAATATTCTCAATATCATGTGCAATATTACTTTCCAACATTGTGTGCAATATACTCAATATCATGTAAATTACTACTTCTCAATACCATTGGCAACTTATTTTTTATATCTTACCTATATTGTTACTCTATTAGGCTTATGCACAGTACATGTATTATTCTGTTGTTTTTATGATGATGTTGTTGGTATTAGGGTTGCTCAAAATTCCCGAATCTGACCCTTTTTAAATCCCAGGATTATAGAGCCCCTTCCCGGGAAATCCCGGGATTCCCGTAGAAAACCGGGAAGTTAATTTTAATACTAATTTAATGCTAGGCCTATATAAATAAATGGAACATGCAGCAATTCTGTTGAAATTCTCATGTATCTTCGTTACATTCTGTAGCGGCCAGGGGGGGGCGGGGCCACCACATGGCCATGCAGATGACGTGGGGGGCCGGAGGGATGATGAGGAATGTTATATATGGGAAATGTATTATGGGAAAGCACATGGGCGTAGAATGTAGTGGGGACGCTGGGGACGCTGGGGACATGTCCCCACCAATATCCAGCAATATCCACCTCCCCCCTCCCGGATCAGAACCGCAAATTAACGGCGCACCACCCCCCCCCTCATCAGAACCGCAAATTAACGGATTAATGTCCAAAATAACAATCCGTCTCCTTGTGAAAGCACAATAACAGGTAGACTCTGGGTGGTGTCTGGGCCACAGAGCAACAATACAACTACACTCCACGTCTCGTCTCTTCAGCTCCTCCGTGGCGTTCACTACAATTCATTACATCCGCGCAAGTGATTATTTTTAGACCTTCTACAGGTAGTTCGTATGCCTGCCTATCTAAACAGGAAAATTATCATATTTGCACAATATATTGAGTATGTATTATTAGTTTAGGCTACTATTAATGCAACATAGTTATAAAAAGTTAACAAATACCCCTAAAAAAAATAAATAAAAAACCCCGGGACCCGTTGCTAATTCCCGGTACTAGGCTGAAGATAGATAGCTAATTCTAGGTAGAGGCTGAAGATTTCCCAGGAATCCCGGGATTCCGGGATCCCGGCGAGCAACCCTAGTTGGTATATTTGAGCAGCCTCTGCCACAAACATTTCCTTCAGAATTTACCATTTAGTTTTTTAAAACAGTGCATCTCGCATGCGCGTGCACACACACGCGTACACTCACGCGAACACACGCGTACACTCACGCACACACGCACACACACACTCACGCACGCACGCACACACGCACACACACCACAGTGGCACACACACACACACACACACAAACAAACATCCACCTTTAACTACTAAATGCTGTTAACACAATTAAATGCCATGACATCCAGATGGAATGCCTCAAAATGAAAAAAGCAAACATGACATGCTCATAATGGATCAGAATGTAGCAGGTAGGCAGTGTGTAACAATGGACGGGTATGACTTTAGAATAAGCCGTTTGGCTCTGACGGGTTGCTATGGATACTAGGACATGTTAATGCAGTTCTAATTGCGGATGACAAATGACAGGGGGTTAGCTTAGAAAATGCAGTGCGTGTCAACCGGCGGAAATACCACAGAAGAAGAGAATTAAGTGGCTCTAATGACTAAACTAAGTAGGGCAAAAGAAAAGAAAAACTTTTCCTGACACACAGAGAAATGTGTTATGAGGAGGAAATATGAATGACCGCGATTTATCTCTATTACTGGGACATTTTCATCTGACACTGACCGACACTGATATTTCATCAACATATATGAACAAGCTAATGAGCTAAATGTGAAGGTGACGTTCACTAATGCTATATGCATGGGGTTATACAGGGTAAGAGTGCCTACAACGGATAAGAAGAAACAACATTCTTGTTTTTGGTTTTGTTTCTGAAAGCCAGAAAGCTTTTACAGAAAGCCTTTCCGACAAAAAGGACAACTAAAACGACCATCCATTTGCAGGTCTTTTCGGAGGCGGAAGGAAGCAAACCAAAAGTACTAGTCAGAAATGCACTTAAAATACACTCCAAACATGTCCACGTAATACATAGAGGAACTGAGATGGGAACAAGAACGCAGGTCCCTCTGTAGCTACACCAACACGTCACGCCACTAGCTACTACTCCAGGGGAAAAGGGGGATAAAGGGGAATTAAGATGACAGGATTAAATACGCACATCCAATATTATACTGTGTATACTATATATAGAAGTCCAATATAATTACAACCTAAAGTCTCTCTGTCTGTCTGTCTGTCTGTCTGTGTCTGTCTCTCTCTCTCTCTCACTCTCATCACAGTGAACAGGTCTTCTAATTTTGGAGTCTCTAGACTCCTGGGGAGTCAAGCAGGCTTAATCAACACTCATCAATAATAATATTTGAAAATCATGACCTATCCCTAACCTTTATGGTTTTTATTCAAATTATATTTTCAACTAGAAGCACTCTGAGTGCTCTGAAAAAAGACTCTGGGTACAGGTGGTTTTGTCTCTCGGTGGCTGCATGGATTGTATTTATATATAATGGATTGCATTTATATAGCACTTTTATCCAAAGTGCTTTACATTGCCTCACATTCACACACACATTCATGCACCGACAGCAGCGTCAACCGTCCCAGGCAAGAACTCAGCTCGTTGGGAGCAGTCGGGGTTTAGGCGTCTTGCTCAGGGACACTGAGCTGGGCGGAGCCCGGGAATCGAACCAGTAACCCTCCAGTTGTCAGACAACTGCTCTTACCTCCTGAGCAACTGCCACTGGCACTCTGAAAAAGCCACAATGTATGTGGACACAGGGCCTCAGTTGAGCACACTGACTGGACAACTCTGGAACTGGAGCTAATATTTCATCTTTGCTTGGTCATTGGCAACCTCTGACGTGAGACAGGGGCAAACAAAGGGCTTCCCATAAAGCCACAACAGAGGAGGTCCCCAGGGGTCCGGCTATTCCTGGAACCGCATTTGCCAGGAATCAGATATTTTTTTAATGTATCTTAACTTTGACCTGGTTTACAAATCTCCAGGACGTGATTTGTGATTTGCCCTTTTTATCGTGCTTGTTGTTTGTAGTCACCACTACACCGATATTTATGTTTAATTTGATTTATTCCTTCATCAGATTTACTTAATTCTTTTTGCATGGCACACCTTTCAAAGTTTTTACCGTTTTAAAGTTTTCACAGTTGCAGAAAAAATGGTGTTCCTGGAGAAAGACAGAAGACTTTCAGATGACACAAGAGATTTTTGTGTCTGTATTTAATGATATACATCCCAATGTAGAATTTGAAAAGGTTGTGAAGTGGATGATTCCCTTCTGAAACAAGAAGAAGAAGAAGAAGAAGAACGGTGTAATTCCAAAATTAGAACTCCGAACAAAAAAAGGCAGTAAATCTACAAAGAACATTTGAACTATGCACAAAGGATGATGTGTTCTGTCCACATCAGTGTGAAAAGTGACACTTTTTTTGTGCCACCAGTTCTTTAAACTTGGGCACAAAAGGTGTGTGGGCCAGGCGTAGACACTGGTGTAAGTGTTCATTAGTGAGTGTACTCCTGTATTTGTCATGATTTCTGAGTACTCCTTTCCAAGGCTGGCACACAAAACCATCTGATGAATGACACAGTGGTATGCTATGAGGTCAGGGTGATGAACCATTAAGCGGGACACTAATCCCCTCTCTCTCCCAGTCATACTTGGGGCTCCACCAGTAGGAATGGAAACAACATGCTTCAGGTCTATCTCTCGGTCTCTCAACATCTCCATCACTGCTTCATAAATGTCATCCCCTCTTGTATGCCCATGAAGGGTTGTGAGGCCTAACACATCTTCGAAGAATTCCCCCTTCTCTTCATCAAAAAATCTGACAAACACCAGAAGTTGGGCATTATCTGTGTTGTCTGTGGATTCATCCAAAGCCAATGAAATGCATTTAGCCTTTTTAACAGCAGATTTCATTTGGTCCAATAAATCATCAGCAAGGATTTCAGTTCGTCTTACTGCAGTGGAATCAGAGAGGGATATTTGATTTATTTTTTGTATGATGTCATCTTTTTGAGTTCCCTCAAACAGAGCGATTGCTACTTCATTCATGCACTCCTTCACGATTTCCGCGTCAGTGAATGTTTTTTGTGCTTGCCTAAGACCCATGCCACTCGCAGTGAGGCTTCAGTTCCACGCTCCTGTTGTGTGGCTGACCTGACTATCATCGTGCGTGTTGCTTGGTATGATGCTTGCATTTGGCTTATTTTTCTGGTCCTTACCTCAGAGTTTTGTGGGTAATTCTGCTCGAAGTGGCCATGCTTTGTTTCATAATGACGTTTCACGTTTCCACTTTTGACAAGGGCAACTGTCTCATTACAGATTAAACACATTGGTTTCGTGCTCCCCGCAGGCAGCACAAATGCATATTTGTCGGTCCACTCTGTCTTAAATTCACGATTTTCGGAATCCACCATTCGCTTTTTTCTTGCGCTCGCGGCTACAATGAGTTGTCATAGTGACGTTATATACAACCACTGATAGGACATTTGGATTGGGCACGAGGTAGATACGATTGGAAACACATCCAGAAATCACAATCTTGCTTGGATCACTGAAAAAAATGTGCAATATTGATTTTTGTCTCGGTCCCAATTTCATTGAGTTTGGGTCCGGATCCGGACCGGAGTCCGCCAATTGAGTACCCCCAACATATACTGTATACATTTCATAGCTTTATAAAATGTTTGCAAGGTTTAATTATGATTAGAACCAACATTAGCCTGTTGGATAGTTAGTTAGTGGGCTAGTTAGACACTTCACGGTCACTTGACTGGTAATGTATGAGTTAGTTAGGCTGGTTAGATATGTGGTCAACTAACTCGTAATGTATTAGTTAGTTTGGCTAGTTAGTTAGCTGTTGGTTGGCTATTTCTACTTCTGTTAATTCTACTCTCATATACGCTGTGCTTATGCGACACACTTTAGCCTCTGCTTATTGAAACTGAATTGAACACTAAACTGAAAGCATATTTTACAGACAGGCTAACATTGACGTTAGAATTGTCATCCAATAATACCAGACAAGGCTTTGAAAGTATTCTTGACACCTCCATGCTTTTTCAAAGTTCCCGTTCCAATGGGGGGAAAAAAACCATGTAGCAGTATATGACGCATGAAGAGTAATGAGCATGTACAGTATGAATTTCAAATTTGCCAGAAGGCAATAGGAAAATGTGACGGTTTCATCTTTAACTTTTTGTCATTGTCCAATGATCCTAGAATGACTCTTATTAGCATAATTGCCAGACAGCAAAAATCACAAGTGCTTCCAAACACTTAGTCATGGCCGTGCTCGTCTGAATCTGGTAGCCATAGCTGTCCCTCCTGTTCTCACTACACACACACACACACACACACACACACACACACACACACACACACACACACACTCACATGTGTGTGTTGTTGCTATTGACTCTGGGGTGCCCAGCTGGGTGATCTCCTGTGTGCTGTGTTTGTGTGACCATAAAAAGTGTGGATTCTAATTTTGGAATTACACCGTCACTGTTCCGGACCCTGGACAGATTGGAAATTTGGTGAGTGGACCTTTTGAGTTTCTAATTGAGTACCCCTGGTATATGTTTTCATTATCCACGCTTACATGTCACTTCGTTCCTTTTTCCCGTGAAATCCGACCCGATTCATATATAAGAGAAATCAGCCCAAAAGCTGTTCTACGCAACAGAGAGTCGGGGAAGCTCTCATGTTTTAACTTCAACCACAACCGACTAGAATGCGGTGAACCGTGAACTCGTATGGCGGTTCTGTTAGTTTTTGTCGCGGAAAACAAACAATACAGACATTTCAGCAGTTGAGTCTTCAAAGTTCTTCATAATCTCATCACTGCTGGGGGCGGGGGGGACATGTGAGGTTTGTCAACACAGCAGATGGAAGATAATAATAATAATAATAATAATAATAATAATAATAATAATAATAATAACAACAAGCGCTTCTGGCTGGTGATCCAATGATCAAAGAAAATCAACGTCCTTACTTAAGATAGAAAAAGGCAATATAAACTGACCTAGATTCATTAGCTTTCAGAAATACATTCGCACAGATACATAACCTCCATTGCAGACGGCTGGGAGCTCATCATGAGCCATAACCATAGTAACCAAAACGTCCATGGTTACAATTGTCCATGGTAACAAAGTTCCACTCACCCGCTCGGCTCTTGCGTGAGTGGAGCCTAGTTTCATTTATTTCCTATTTTTCCACGTTTTTTTTTTTACACCATTTGAAATGATGGCTCTGGAGTATTTATCGTCCATTGCGGTCTGGACTCATGTAATAGTTTTCGCGTTCTCTCCATCTCTGGCCCTGCAGAACACTAAGTGACACATTTCTAGTCGAGTAAGGCCAAACGGTCAAACGTCTTAGTGCCGGGAGGTTCCAGTAATGGACGTTGGAGCTAATAGGTTGCTGGCCTCCTGGTGTCCCAGATAGCACAGGTGTCTGCAACTCTCGATCGTGAGATACGACTGCATATGAACTTATGTTTTTTTACCCTGATTTTTGAGCCGCATGACTCATTTTAGAGTCGGGCCGAATTTCAGCTTCTTCTTCTATCATTGTTTGACATTAAAACCTAGCCCATGTTTGTACAGATGGACATGGACAGACTAATGAATCGCATATGAAGTGTACACGCACGCATGCACGCACGCACACACACACACACACACACACCCCTATCCCTCAGAATTGGGTTAATGAAATTCATTCTAATCTGGCCTTCCAGCTAATTTGAAAGTGTGAACCATGAGTTACAATCACCGCCATTTTAATGAATAAATTAACCTTTGCTTTTGGATTAATAGGGCATAAACTGTGATGTTTTCTTCCAGAGTCACAGGTGTGTACAAATGCGTGTGTGTGTGTGTGTGTGTGTGTGTGCATCTGAAAGCGGACAAGCATACTTATTTATGCTTTACAACATGCAGATTAGAACAAGTCGTCATAAAAAAGACATTGCATTCATAATACTATGAAGATATTGTTTTAGGAGGTGTAGTGGGTGTCTGGCAACCAGTAGGTTGCTGGTTCGATCCCCGTCTGCCCCCTAGCTAAGTGTCGAGGTGTCCGGGTGGGACACCTTGAGCTGTTGCCTTGAATGGTTGATACCGCTGTGTCAACGGTGTATGGATGTGTGTATGTATGGGTGGGTGAATGTCAGGCAATACTATGAAGCACTTCCAATCAAAGCGCTAGCCGCGGCTAAGCAACTACAAAGGTAATGGACATCTTGCCTCTTCCATAACTGCAACATTACATATCAGACATTAAAAGTGTATGTGGGTCATGGAAACTCATGCACACATGTTTACGTGTGTCTGTGTCTGTGTGTGTGTGTGCGTGTGTGTGTGTTTGTGTGCGTGCGTGTGTGAGTCAGTGATTTATCTCATTAGGAGCCCTGCTTGCCACACTCATGCATCCACAGGTGTGCATGTGCATGCATGTGATACATAACTCTGTGGGAGTGTGTGTGTGTTTGGTGGCTGGCTTGGGTGTGTTTGGTGGCTGGAGTCTGGCGTGGGTGGGGCTACAAACCTGTGGTGCATTGCCTTATCAGTGCACCACAGGTCAGAGGAGACATATTATACCACCAGGTGTGAGGGTGATTAGCCACCCTCCACCAGGCGACATGGCTCGATCCCCCATCTCCCTCCCAGAGCACGGGGGGGCCTTTGGCTGCTGTCCTTCCTTGCAGAGGTGTGGCAGGGTCTTGGGATGCTCCAGGCTGGTTGCAGGGGTTGCTAGCTATAGGCGGTTGCTGCCAACCCGTCCTCTGCTGGGCCCCACCGACGACCATCGCTGCCACGAGGGAAGGACCGGTGCTGGGAGGTGGCCGTGTGTCCCTTTGTCCTGGAGGGCACCACATTGGGCGCCAGTGTAGCAGATCTCCTGCCACAATGCCACATCATGTGGTTTCCTTGGGGCTCCTCCAAGGACACAGGCAGGTAGTGGTGTTGAAAAGTTCAGTTTATTGCAAAGACTGAAGACATGAATGGAGACATGACATGCTGTGGGCAGAGCAGATGGTACCCTTGCGAGCATGTTAGCGCTCCCTGAGTGTGCTGGTGGCTGACTTAACCTGTGGTCCACTGGTTAGGCAATGCACCATAAGGTTTGTAGCCCCCACCCACCCCAGACTCTAACTGGGCCAGGTGGGGCCAATTAAGCAAGCCAGCCACCAAACACACGCTCCCACAAACTCATTAGCCTGAGCTTTTTTTTGCCTCAAGACCCTGTGATCACTGTTGGCATCCAATTACTCTCACACACTCTCTCTCTCTCTCCATCTCTATCTCTATCTCCCCCACCCTCTTCTCCCCCTCTCTCTCTCTCAATCAACAAGCTATTGCTAGTTCTCAAAAGCCCTTGTTTGGCTATCGACTTCTTCAATGCAACCTGCCGTTTCCAGACCCATTATACCATGTGGAGACAGACTGGATGTACAAAGAGATAGAGGGAGGGGTGTGTGCGTGTGTGTGTGTGTGTGTGTGTGTGAGTGTGTGTGAGCGTGTGTGTGTGCGAATGTGTGTGTGTGTGTTGGAAAGGGGTCCAGATTATCAAATAATGAATAAAGAGAAATGCATTCAGTCAATGTGTGGGCTGTTAATACAGAGAGGAGGAGGAGAGGAGAGTGTGTGTGGTGTGTGTGTGTGTGTGTGTGTGTGTGTGTGCTAAAAGCCATTTCTGCCCTGTAACATTTACCTAGCAACTACGCACAGTGTGCAGTCATGGTCACCATGGAGACTTTCTCACGTAGACACGCAGAAGTACTTTTTTTCACCTAATGTCTTGCAAGCAGTCTTGAGCAATGACATTTTCATGGCAATTCTCCGATAAAATAATTGCGTCCAAGTCGAATGAGTCTAAAACAGACAAAATACTTTTATTTAAGAGAATTTAAGAGTGTTTAATGCATGCATGCACCAGGCTCCTCTCTACCAGAATGAGCAACGGACCAACCTTCACATGACAGTTTTAAACACGATTTTCACAGCAGGAGATTCCTGTGCTGACAAAGGAGAATCAATTAGCCCCCGCCCATGTTTTCTTCCAGACGTCCTAATCACATCAGTTTCCTGAATAACAGACAGGGTTCCCTCACAGGCAACACAGGGCACACCAGGGGTTTCTCAGACAGACATCCTGATCTGATCACCTCAGAGCTTCCTGCATAGACATTACCAGATCAAAAGGTCTTCCTGTATCCTGTATTGGCGTCAACGGGTCAATCAACCTCCCATCCCAGTACCTCCTGCCAGTGACTGTTCACAGCAGGGGTCCCCTCAATGATATGCAGATGAAGACACGTTGCTTGTAAATGCCCAATATGGTATTTTTCCACCACAACATTCATTGACTTGCGGGTTCACGCTATTCAGCATGTTATTCAGCGAGGGCCAAACTCCGGGCTTTGATGTGTGGTTATCACGTGCAGGATGAGCACTCAGACAAAAAGCTCATTACAAAAACACATTTGCTGGACCATCCATTGTCAAAAATATGACAGTAAAGCAGTTCAAAGAAACAAACAATTCAACAGAAGAAAGCTACAACAGGAAAGCGCACAAAATGAGCAACACGTGTCATTGACCAAAACTCTGTCCAAGAGACAGGAGAACCAGTGGAGGGCCGCTCCCACCCACTGCCCAAGCCTTTCAGGACACTGTGATCTGCGGCATCACAAGTTGTGCTACGATCCAGCAGCAACAAAACAGCATGCACCCCCATCAGAAGACATGGCATCATTATGTCATCGGAGACTCTGAGAAGAGCTCTTTCACTGGAATGCTTCTGACAGAGACCAACCAGATTGGAATTGATCTAAAATGTTTGTGTGCAGTCAAGTCACCCGCAAGCTTGTTTTGAGACAACTTTGAGGGCCTTCGGGTTGCGTTTACTGGAGAGAATTAGGTGAGCAAATTTCCTAGCCATGGTGAGTTAAACTCAGTTGGAAGGTCTGTATAGTGAAGATGGTGAACATGGAACTTGGTGGACCAGCCATTTGTTCTCAGAGAGTCAGCTGAAAACATGTATTAAAAGGAGTGGACCAGACTCGCAACCTCAGCGTGAGAAGACAAAACTGCACTCAGGTCTATAAGCTGGCCATAACTCCTCCACTGAGAAGCAATTTCAGACGCAAGAGAAAATGACACTGTAGCAAGGCTGCTTGCCACAATGCCACATATGTGGCTTTGTTCGGGGCTCCTCCAAGGACACAGGTAGGTTTGTGGTGAAAAGTCTGGTTTATTGTAATGTTTGTGAAGATGGCAGAGCAGACGGTCACTAGCTAGCACTCCCTGAGTGTGTGTGCTGGTGGCTGACTTAACCTGTGGTGCACTGATTAGCCAATGCACCACAGGCTTGTAGCCCCACCCCCCAGACTCTAACTGGGCCAGGTGAGGGCAATTAAGCCAGCCAGCCACCAAAACACACACACTCCCTCCCACAGACACGTTTACTGGGCAGAGGATCTAAATAAAAGCTAATGAGAGCAAATAGAATCAATATTTAAACAGTATGTTAAAAACAAAGGGCCAAGGCATGACCCCAAAAGTGTGGGGGGCTGAAGATAAGATTAAATCAAGACTCATGACATTAAACAATTCAGCAGAAATGCTGCAAGAAATGTCATCAACCTGAGCATTAAAATCATTCCATAATTGCAGTTACAAATGACAGAAATCCACCAAGTGCAACGCTTGTCAGACATAAGTGTTTTTGGAGATACTCAAATAGTCTTTTTCCTAAGTCTCAAGTCTTTGGTCACAAGTCCAAGTCAAATCAAGTCTCATGTCTCTTATGGTTGTACAAATACCACTTTTCATTATCAAATACAGATTCAGAGAACACACACATCTTCTGATGGCCTACAGAGTAAACTATGAATACAGTAAATCGATATAGATTACAAATATATAGAAATAAATGACAACATGACTGCATTTTATGCAATATAACAAATATAATATAATTGTATTATTATTATTTATTATTTGTTAGAATATAAAAAGCATTACGTTTCAATTATTGTGGATGTTTCTTGTGACCTTTCTTATGATAATCATTGTGTGCCAATTATATAAGGGCTCTTACAGTGCATATTTTGTGCGATATATGCACTGCGTTAGTGATTGTTCATTTGTGAGGATTAACATCCATTAACGTTTTTACATCCAGTGAATTTAAGAATTGCGTTCACATTGTAATTGTAATTCCTAGTCGTCGTATGACTAAAATTAAACTTCAACCATTGAATGAACCTCAATGCGGGAACTTTTAACGAGTGCCTTTCAAAATACAAAGCAACTGCCTTTACATTCAGCACACGCTTCCAAAGCAAAGCGAGTTCTCGGGTTCTCGACGACCTACAGACGGCGACACCAACAAACGCTGGAGTATGGGACTCGCGTGATTATAGGGTCGGGCTGCTCTGACCCAAATCAATGCCTTTCGTCAGACCCTCACAGGCCCACAGAGGAAATAAGAACGGCGACATGACAAACGCAATTACTGCCATTCCACTCCATTCACATCGAGCGAGCGGGCGAGCGAACGAGTGGGCGGGGCGGGGCGAGCGAGCGAGCATGACTTACATGAGCGCCAGGCCCAGGTAGTTGGCGGTGCTTCCCCAGTACATGGGGTTCTCGGTCAGGCTGAAGGGGAAGCTGGTGACCTGCTCATCCATCAGGATACCAAAGTAGTCGCCTGGAAGACACACACACACACACACACACACACACACATATGAATCCATGTATGTATCCAAGTATGTAAACAGTATGTAAGAAGGAACTGAGGTCAGGAGCGCAAGTGCTGTATTGCCTTGTGTTGTATCGCATCTGCTGTCAGGCGCGGGTGTTAAGGTAAGACAGACACAGTAAGTTATCTGGCAGGCAGAGGAGATGTAGGGCACCGCTCGCTGAAATTTGAGTACACGCCGCGACGCACATGACCACGTAACTGAGCTGCACCGCAACACACACACACACGCACGGACACACACTCTCCCCCTTTCTCTCCCTCCCTTTCTCATTCGGTCTCTCTCTCTCTCTCAGTAACTCACTCTGTGACTCGCTCTCACACACGCACACGCACACGCGCACACACACACACACACACACACACACACACACACACACACACACACACACACACACACACACACACACACACACACAGTTCCGTGAGGAAGACCTGTTGAATTACCCATGTGTAGCTGTTGGCCTCGTTTTCTGTGTGACAGTTAATGCCAGGTTACATAAACACCTTCATTATGTATGCTTGGACGCCTCAACCTCCATTAAGTTGAACATAAAAATGCATTATATAAACACATTTGTTTTTTAGGAGGCAAAATCCCAAAGGGGGAGGACCACCTGTCGGAAAACGGACCATTGTCGGGCGGGTTTGACCTCCAAAGTTCACAAAGGCGAGCGGAAACGTTTAAGTCGTACATGCGTCACTGCCACAAAAATGACAATTCCGTCTCACAATGGACCAGCGGCAAGTCCCATCCCCCTAGTTACTGTTGCTATGGCCCACAAGCGGTCTCCTTGACACCTCACAATGCACCTCCACGTCCCTCAAAACATCCTCCTCCTCTGCAGGCCGCACAACCACAACCTCCGGATCTCCTTTGGGCAAATCTGTGACATTGTGAAATCTCTGGCATCATAAATCTAATTAACTTTTCTGTTGCCTGGAAATGTTTACGATTGTCTGCCTTTCACTACAACAGTTCAGCCTTGAAAAACTTGTAAATTAACTGTGGGAGTGTGTGTTTGGTGGCTGGCTGGCCTAATTAGCCTCGCCTGGCCTTGTTAGGATCTGGGGGGGTGGGGCTACAAGCCTGTGGTGCATTGGGCAATCAGTGCACCACAGGTTAAGTCAGCCACCAGCACAGACACTGGGGAGCCCTAGCATGCAAGCACACATCATTTTACTTTACAATAAACCAGATTACAACGCCATAACCTGCCTGTGTCCTTGGAGGAGCCCCAAACTAAAGCCACAGAAGTGGCATTGTGACAAAATACTTTGTTACAGCATGGAAAGAGTAACCAAGCGTAACCATGTCAGATGCTGCAGACTGCTACTGTTGGCACTAATAATAATACGCAATGTGATCTGGACAAAAACATTACTATCCTACTGCACAGTAGGAGCTGACGTTTGACCTATTGAACAGTAGGTTCCAAAAGCATAGTAGGGTAGTAGGGTGAGTAGTTTCTGTCTGATTCACAGGAAGAGAAATTGTGAAATTATATTTGTGATTGGATAGTCAAATGATATGCTAATCTGAACATGGTACCCAGGTTTGTTTGGACCCATAGCGGTAATTGATTTCTGGATGAACTTTTTTCACCCACACACAGATGTGTAACTGCAAACCCAATCTATAATTGTGCAAGTCTGTGAAAATCTTCTTTACGCACATCGGAAATTATTTGGAGCCTTTTTGTTCACCTGTTCACAAAAATGTCTTACAGATTCAAACATGACATTGTGGTGGAACACAATTGAGACATTCACCAGAGACTGCTGTTACTTTAAGGGTTGGGAGTTCAGGGAGCCAACCAGCAGATAGGAGGTAGCTGGTTGGTAGATAACCAGGATGTAGCGTGGGGGTGGATCCGATGAAGGTGGTGAGATTAGACCGAGCTGCCGCTCTACCGCTTGTTCCCTTGTTCTTTTTATGTGAGAGTAAAGAAAGACTCAACGCACTTTCGCCTCCCGTCTCGTCTTTTACGCACTCCCACAACATATATTTCTTCTTACACATGTAAACATTTGAATTAACTTGTTCAATTTTTTTTTACACATTCACACATTGGAATATATTCATACAAAATGTTTTCACACCTTTTGTTTTAGGCAATACACATTCAGATATGGTATACCTTTGACACCATTTTGAGTCCATAACTGTGCACTTCCGAGCAATGGACCTCATTCTGGAACGCAGTTAAGAAAAAGTTAAGAAGACATTTCTTCTTAACTCCACTTACGAAGTTCCCGGGACAATTCTGGCATTCCTGAATGGTTTCTCATCTGGGATTCGTTCTTAGCTAAGAACAGGATTTAAGAATGTGGAAAAGCAGTCGTAGCGACCTATTTGGAGTGCGCCCATGTTCTTAAGGGCTGAATTTGTGAGAAATCATTGGTGATTGCGTTCACATCAATTCTACAGACATCCTCAGATTTAAATAATAATAATAATAATAAATACGAGAATATTTGTATCATTAACAATTACATTTCACATGCATAGTCATGATTCTACGAGGCATCGTGATGTCCTAAAATAAATAAAAGCACGACACGAACACTGCAAATGGCAGTGAATAAATAAATAAGCACTAAACTCAATCGCTTGGATATAGCCATTGGGGAATAGAATTGACGCATCTACATTCTGTGAATGAACATGTGAATATCCATAACTAAAATATATCATATGGGCCTACATAATATACATAATATACATACTATACATAATATACATCATATACATAATATACATAATATACATACTATACATAATATACACATACATAATATACATAGGGCCTATCAAGATCCACAAGTAGCCTACTCATGTATTTAACTCAACTGTACAATTGAATCTGCTCTCAGCCGTCTTGTTCTCTATTGTTATTTTTCAATGTTGGTTCTATTTTCTTGACCTTGCTTAGTGTGTACATTGTAAGAGCCAGTGGAGAAACATTCCACTGTTCATCTTACTGGTATGATGTTGCATGTGACAAATAAAACATTGAACTTGCACGTGGATTTGAACATCAATTATGTTCAATTATCATCGATTCTGTGTGCACACGGTCCTGTGGTTGCCCTTATAAGGAGCTGGCGGGGCGTGTCTGTATGCTAATTCAGGTGTACGAGAACCCGCGTTCAATTTAAGAATCAGTGGCATTCCTCATTCGGGGGAGCGCAGCTGAGAACACTTTGGCGGTTTAAGAACACATTTCCACGCGTTCATGAATCCGGCGGGGATATTTCTTCGGGTTGTTCTTACGAAGTTTGTAAGAAGACATTTAAGAAGACACTTAAGAAAAATTTCCAGAATGAGGGCCAATGTTTCAACGTTTCAACACATTCAGTAAAGGGGTGAGGGGAAGCAGGGAAAAGCCTAGAAACCTAAATCAACAAGGCTATATCAGCAATGACCACAACAACAACACGTGGCAGACTCCCATACTTGACCCAAAAACAAGTCCTTGCACGTGAGCACGGAGCATGCAATCGCACTTAACACACATACAGATCCTTTCCCAAAAATTAGAATATCATGGAAAAGTTAGTTTTTTTTCCATGATTCCATTCAAAAAGTGAAAATTTCATAGATTATCGATTCATTACACACAAAGTGAAATATTTCTAGCCTTTATTTGTTTAATTTTTTATAATTTTGGCTTACAGCTCCAGAAAACCCCCAAAACAGTAATTCAAGAAACGTTTTAGACTGAGTGTCACACTCTAAGTATCTAATTAACTCAAAACACCTGCAAAGTTTTCCTATGTCGTTAAATTGTATCTCAGTTTTTGTATCTCAGTTTGGTTCAGTATGGGGAAGACTGCAAACTTGACACCGTCCACAAGGAGGGTAAGCCACAAAAGGTCATCGCTAAGGAGGCTGGCTGTTCACAGAGTGCAGTGTCCAAGCATATCAATAGAATGTTTAGTGGAAGGGAAAAATGTGGCAGGAGAAGGTGCACAAGCATAAGGGATGACCGTGGGCTTCAGCGGATTTGGCGGAGATTCAGAGGGAGTGAACTGAGGCTGGAGTCAGTGCTTCAAAAACCACCACGAACAGACCTATCCGGGACATGGGCTACAACTGTCGGATTCCTCGAGTCAAGCCACTCCTGAACCTGAGACAACGTCGGAAGCGTCTCACCTGGGCTAAGGAGAAGAAGGACTGGACTGTTGCTCAGTGGTCCAATGTCCTCTTTTCAGATGAGAGTAAAGTCTGTATTTCATTTGGAAATCAAGGCCCCAGGGTCTGGAGGAAGACTGGAGAGGCACAGAATCCAAGCTGCTTGAGATCCAGTTTCCATAGTCAGTGATGACCAATACCTGGTTTAATAACCATGCTGTAACAGTGTTCGATTGGCCAGCAAACTCACCTGACCTGAACCCCACAGAGAATCTATGGGGTATTGTCAAGAGGAACATGAGAGACACCAGACCCAACAACACAGAGGAGCTGAAGGCTGGCATCAAGGCAACCTGGGCTTCCATAACTCCAGAGCAATGCCACAGGCTGATCGCCTCCATGCCACGGTGCATCGAGGCAGTAATTAAAGCAAAAGGATTCCCGACCAAGTATTGAGTGCAGGCATGAACATAACTTTTCAGAAGATCGACATTTCTGCTTTGAAAATAGTTTTTTGATTGGTTTTATGTGATATTAAATTTCTTGAAATACTGTTTTGGTTTTTATGAGCTGGAAGCCAAACTTATGCAAAGTTAAACAAATAAATACTTGAAATACTTTACTTTGTGTGTAATGAATCTATAATCTATGAAAGTTTCACTTTTTGAAAGGAATAATGAAAAAAAACTAACTTTTCCATGATATTCAAATCTGGGGGTGTAGGCTGTGGACCCCGCTCAGACACTGCTGCTGCTGGCTCGCCCTCCCTGCTCCGCACACAGCTGACTGGATCCTCCATCCCTGTCGGCTCCATTCTCACCACCAGCCTCTCACACTGGCGCACTCTCGCACAAATCCACACCCACAGGTTCAAAACGCCCCGGTGCAATCAGCTTTAATTGACCGCAGCCACTGAGACCAGCCTAAGCTTACCCCCCAGTCCGCCACAAACACTGACTTACTTTTTCTGTAATATATCTGTTAAAAAAAAAAAATGAAGTAGGTCAGTAGGACTTGCCACCTCCACACTGTTATTTCGTCATGACTAGCCGAGGTACTCGCGAGCAAGCAGACTAGTCTAATTATCATCATGCAGGACAACTTACAAATACACAATACATTTCTGAAGCAGGTAGTTACGTTTTGCATTTTGGTAGTTTCGTGATTTGTCACCCGTTTTTCCCTATAGCCAGTTTTCTAAAAACATGATGTTTAAAAGTGTATATTGTGTGTGTGTGTGTGTGTGTGTGTGTGTGTGTGTGTGTGTGTGAGAGACCAAGCAGTGATGAGACCATTCTATATGCTGGCTTACTTTAGGGGGGGTGTAATAGTAGTAGTAGTTGTATTTGTTATATGAACTGTATACAGGTGCACAGAGCAATGAAATGCTTACTTGCAGGTAGCATAAGATGATGAGGAGAATTTACTGAAATACACTTACAATACATTTTCTTTGCATGTATCATTAATTAACTGTCATGTAGCAGTGTTTGAACCAACCTCAGTCACAGGTTTGTTTTAAATACATACATTTTAATATGTCTTTAACAATGTTGCAAAAGTAGTCATTCCAGGCATATATTTACTTAATTATTTACAGAAATTGCCAGCGTGCCCTTTTATGAATTTGGGCCCCTGCCCCTCTAACATCCTCTGCACGTCCCTGTGTGACTGTGTGTGTGTGTGTGTCTCTCTCTCTCTCTCTGTAGGGGTGTGTCTGGAGGTGTGTGTGTGTGTATGTGTGTGTGTGTGTGTGTATGTGTATGTGTATGTGTGTGTGTGTGTGTGTCTCTCTCTCTCTCTCTGTAGGGGTGTGTCTGGAGGTGTGTGTGTGTGTGTGTGTGTGTGTGTGTGTGTGTGTGTGTGTGTGTGTGTGTGTGTGTGTGTGTGTGTGTTGTGTGTGTCTGTAACACCCACCGAGGAAGGTGCCGGTGAACCCGAGGGTGAGGAAGCTGGTGACGACGAGGAGGGTCCCGACCACCATGAGGCCGACCCCGGCATAGAACACCTCCACTCTGTCCAGCATCTCCCAGCGAGCCTGGGCCTTCATCACCACCGCCATGCTGCACACGCACGCACACACACACACACACACACACACACACAACACACACACACACACACACACACACACACACACACACACACACACACACACACACACACACACACACACACACACACACACACACACACACACACACACACAATCATTAACCCTCCATTCATTACTTCATTATTAGACACAGGACTAATTCCGTCATTTAAGACAACCAATGCAACTCAAGAGGGCCAAACATTTCAGTTTCTTGCACAACTGCAACAAAAAATGCTCAACAATCAAATGTTTTCACGGTTCACTGCTCATCATCATGTTATTATTGTTTATGATCAGCAGCCAAAAGAACACAACATAAAAGGCTTGGCAAAGGAACCCAGTTGGAAGTTAAAACTCGCTCGCAGACACATTAGACACACCACGTATGAACAGTGAGGCAGGAAAAACTGAAAGTTTTCAGTTTTTACGCTCCTGATAGATGGAATAGGCTGCAGGACTCTCTTACAATGGACCGATTAGTTTCTATGGACAAATTCAGGGCGCTTTAAGAGGATGCATTATGTGGGGATTGCACGTGCTTCTCATAATCTTGTTAGTATTTGAATCTGTGAATTTCATGTGATTTTATACTGTTTTATATTAGGTTTTTTAGTAATGTGTTTTTATCTTCTTTTATCTATCGTGCTGTAATCAGGGCTTCCTTGATAAAGAGAGCTTGCTCTCAATGGCCCTCCCTGTATGAAAAAAGGTTTACACACCTACCTACCTACCTACCTACCTACCTACATACATACATATCCCTGCCTCCTCCAGAAATATGTGGATGCCCAAGGTCATTAAGCAATGCCAATATAATTGAGAAGATGATTTGAAAGTGTAATAAAAAGACAGCCGCAGGGTCAACAGCACGTGTTTTAATTCCAAACCTGTTACTGGGCAACCGGGATAACCTATGCCTAGCGCCACTGACCTACAATCAGGTTATTGAATTCCAATTCATTTTTAAGGTTAATTCATGAAGTTTGCCAAACTGAAGAAGTTTTCTTGTCACTTAATGTCTGCTTCTTCCATTCTGCAATAGGAGAGGGGTGTGGGTGTGTGGGGACGGGGGGAGGGGGGGTTGGCATGCCAACCAGGGCAAACAGAGATTTTCTTTTCTTTTATTTTTAACCCTGGGGTGGCAAGGTTACCTAACCACTCGTATCCCTCTGATGTCACGGCGAACACAACAATACCAACATGGCCGTGGGTATCTGAGATTGGCATCATTATGATTATTATTGTGTTCTTTCTTTCACCAACGTTCGTCACACCTGTCTAAAGCCTTCCATACACACACACGCACACGCACACACACACTTGCGCGCACACACCCACACACACGCCCCTGTCCCAGAAACCATAGGTGGGACAGAACAATGTGTTTGGTTTAGTGGGACAGTGGGTTAGGATTCCTGCGTGGCGTCTTAAGGTGGACGGCACTGGGTCAAATGTCTACTATGGTGGCCCTGCAGGGACACTACCGCTGTGAACTGGATTAGGGCGTGCAATAAAAAAGGCGAAAATAGTACCTTCAACAATCTCTGCGCCCTTCCATTGTGTACAAACTCAAAGCGCTTTCACTGTGAACAAACTTGCTTTCTATTGATGTGTTTTCTTCCCCCTTCTGCCACAGCACAGCAGTGACGATGTTACCAAGAGACCGTCTTCTTCAGTATGTGTGTTGGAGGAGCCCAGTGAACCCACATCGGATGAATGATAACAGAATGTAGTGGGGACGCTGGGGACATGTCCCCACCAATATCCAGCGATATCCATCCCCCCCCCCCTCCCGGATCAGAACCGCGAATTAACGGAGCAACCCCCCCCCCCCCTTTATATGAATAGGGATATATGTATATTTAGCATTTTTAGTGTAGGTAGATCATTTTGGCTTGGTCATTTTAAAAGTAGCTCGCAAGTTGAAAAAGTGTGGGCACCCCTGGTTTAGAGTCTCTTTTTTTAAACTTCGGACCTGCCTTGAAGGCAGCACTGACGGCTGGTATTACGTAGCGACGCACGGCACGTCACATACAAACAAAAATGGAATGAAAATGAAAAACTGCAGAAAAACACAAAGTAAAGAAAAGGATGGCCAGAACCTTTAACCTAACTACTGCTAGCTACCGATTGACCTGTGGCTATCGAGGTTTCTTCTTCAGTGGTAGAGTAGAGCATCTCATCTCAGCGCTTATGAAAACTGTCTCAAGTACCTCGGCCTCAACCGTAATAACAGTAAAGCATACCTTCTGTGTAATATTGCTTAAAGTGGCAATAACTTTTTAGCTTGATTCATTATGAATTAAATGCTGATTGCACAGTGTAATGGCAATAGAATAACTTGGTTCTCTATAAGCCTCTAATTCACTATGCTGCCACCGGACACCGGACCCTTCCTGGCAAATCGATATGCGGCACAGGAAGAGTGTCACCCACCCAGTTACCATAGATACAATACAAGCCCAGTAGCAGTAATGGACGGTGGTCTGAGGAAAACCAAACTAGATTGCGTTTGCAACAGAGGATTGTCTTTTACCGGGGCAAGTTTACCTTGCGCTATTTTCTGATACATGCATGCAGCAGTTGGTGCAGCGCCGCCTCTGGATTACTGGCGCCACTGCAATCAGTGACACATATTTTATATAAGCACCGGACCTGTCCCCTCAGGTCTGGTGCTTAGACTGGGTGAGAGGGGTGAGCAGGTTGGTGTCTGCAGATCTGAGGTTGCGGGTGGGAGTGTGTTGGTGCAGGAGGTCAGTAGTGGTGTTGAAAGTCTCGGTTTATTGTCAAAGGTTGCAGGTAAAGTGGAATAAACAGAGCAGATGGTACCTGCTAACATGCTAACGCTCTCTTACTGTGTGTGCTGGTGGTTGACCTGACCTGTGGTGCACCGATTCACCACAGGCTTGAAGCCCCACCCCCCCAGACTCTAAGCCCCTCCCCCCAGATGAGGCCAATTAACCCAGCCAGCCACCAAACACACACACTCCCACATACCCGGGCCTGGGCTGCTGCCTTTGTTGGCAGAGGTGTCCATGGATGAGGCAGGTATGTCGGGGACAGGCAGGGTCGGTAACCGGTAATCAGAGGGATAAATGCTGGAGCGTCTTGCATGTGGAAAGCGAAGATATAGTCTGTGGAAAGGAGGAGCTTATATAGGCAGGGTAATTGATATGGGGAACAGGTGGAGGTGATGTGTCTGATGAGATGATTGAATGACTGATTGACGGTGAGAGTGGAAACTTACAGAGTGGAGTGCGGATCATGACAACTAACTGTACATTGTTACCGGCATCTTAATTAGTCCACCACACATAGGACTGCCTTGGAGGAAGGAAGTCATTCATTTAATTTCCAATGATTCATTCATGAACTCACACATTTGTAGTTCCTTCATTAGCGAGCGGGGCGGGCGCTAATTGATTGAGGAGATTAAGGAAGGGAAGGAAGGGAGGGGGGGTCTTCTGCACAAACAAGCAGTGCTGGTCGGAGCAGGGCTTAAGCACAGTGGTGTATATATATTTTTTCAGATATATTTTCAGCCATGTAGTTTTTTTGGAAAGATTTACAAAATGTGTTTCTATGGTACTATTCAGATTTACTAAATTGTAATAAGGGGGGTTTCATCCATCATGCTAAAATAGTTCATAAACAATATTTAAAAAATGTTGCTCATGTTGCAAGTCCCCCCTGTAGTCCTTTAAAGCAGTGGTTCCCAACCTTATTTGTCTTGTGTACCCCTTGAGCTGGTCGCCATTCTATATGTACCCCCTCACTCATCTGTGATGAGTCGCCTACATTTTCTCTTGTATTAAACCCTTTGTAATTGTATTTAACCCAACTGCTCATTAAATAAATGAAAATCACTTGTATAACTCACCCTTAATACAAATTAATTTAATTATTTAAAAAAATACTCACTTCTAGCAGTTTCACTAGAGCTTTTAATGAGACACTTGAGCTTGCTTTTCTTTCATAAGCTTTGATAGTTCTGGGGGTTTTGATGTGAGTCAGGGCCGAGAAGGTAACTTCACACATACTGTATAAGTATGAGTATAAGTAGATCCAAAAGGCAACAGTTCATTCAATGCACATTTCCCCAGCTCTGGATACTCCTTTGCAACATCACACCAAAACTCTGTCAGTGACTTTTCAGCATATGCCATCTTTTGCCCACGATCAGAGAACAAATCCACCAGGTTTTCCTGCAGTCTGGCAGGAAGGCTGCTGCTGCTTTCAGTCCCTCTGAATGGGTTCCTCACCCAGTCCAGCTGTTCTGACTTTGCTTCAATGTCATGAAAGTACTGGTTGAACTCAGTATTGAGTTTGGACAGATGTGTTTTCACAATGTACTTTTTTTCAGCATCAGTGGTGGCAAGATAGGCATCAAGCAGTTGGGAAACAGCGTATATCCCCCTTGTCGCATTTCATCTTCCCATAAATTGACTTTATTTATGAATCCATTCACTCTGTCATACATGTTAAGGATATGTGGGTCCTTGCCTTGAAGTGAGAGGTTAAGCTCGATGAAGCTTGGAGAAGACATCGGCAAGATATTGCCAGCCGTGCAACCCAGCCTGCATCCCTGAAAAACAACTGAGAGGATGCAAGTGATTCTGTCCAGAGAAGCAGGACACCTCAGTGCGACAGTTCAAACAGCGCTGAGTTAGTGGTAGCTGCTCTGCTCTGGCCCGCTGTCTTGGGACAAAGAGTTTGGAAATAGTCCGGTGATTCGGTTAGGGTCTGCACTGAAATGACCATATAAATCACCTCTCACCCTGTTGTCATCCATAACAGCACTATAACTCGGGGCTCATCCTTAACTGGCGAGAGCTCCCGGTGGATATATACAGTGATTCCACTTAATTTCGGTGTTTACCTTCATGACGCGTCCATGCAGCCCACGCACTTTCCCCGTCATCGCAGCTGCGCCGTCGTTACAGATGTGACTGCAGGAGAGTATGGAACGCCATCCAGGCAAAAAACCAACACGTAATTAACTTGTCAACACGTCCAAAAAACGACGTGTTAACACGTTAATTACGTGTCGCGTTTTGTGCCTGGATTGCGGTTCCATAGGAGAGCACTCATTCCCCACACTGCTATGCGCGCCGCATCGTGAACGCTCCAGTGTTGGTTTACTCGCCGGACGCGGACTCGCACCACAGCGGGAACGAGACGTGGGACACCAGGCTTATAGAAAATGTATTCAAAATGTTTTTTTGTGTGGAATAAATTGCAATCCCTAATCTTTCTACGTACCCCCTGCAATCCCATCAAGTACCCCTAGGGGTCCGCGTACCCCCATTTGGGAAACACTGCTAGGAGACACTGCTAGGACACAAAGCAAAACACGGGGAAATGTTTTGCAACGAGACACAGTCAGAAGAAGCAGCCCACCATATGCCCACCATATGCCCAGCATGTGCACGCACGCACGCACACACGCACGCACACACACACACACACGCACACACACACACACACACACACACACCACACACAGTACGGATCAGAGAAAGCAGCAGTGGACTGCCAACGCCATAGCAACAGTGTCTCACAAGTTCAAGAGCGACACGTGTCCCGGTGAAGTTAAGCATCACTGCAGCACACTCACATGGACTGGAACAGAACATGAGAGGATACAATAGAATACCATAGAATAAGAGAACATGACAGCATATGACAGGATATGATAGAATACCATACCATATAATAGAATAAGATGTAATAGAAGAAAGCAGAATATGATAGGATATGATAGGGTAGAATATGAAAAGAATACCATATAATAGAATAGTCATTAAGGAAAAGGTAGGTAAGGGTTCGGCATCGTGCTCAAGAACACCTACAGGCTGCAGGCTACAGACATCGGGGACGAACCCACAACTAACTAAGTACATCTTATCCGGTCTTAAAATGACCATGGTGTGGTACACACACACCATGTCTATAATACGTGAGGTTTAATGTTGGACATAGCCAGAGACAGCAAGGCAATTTATAGCATTAAAAGCACAAGACACAGCCTCCAAACAGCAGTGGTTGCCAGGCAACAGGAACATCAGAGGACTGTGGCGCAGACAAATTACCACCCCAGTGCCTCTGATGTTTAGTTTTTTTTTCTAAGTTTCGAGAGAGATCGAGAGAGAGAGCATACATGTGTGTGTGTGGTGTGTGTGTGTGTGTGTGTGTGTGTGTGTGTGTAAGAGCGTACGTGTGTGAGTGAGTGAGTGAGTGAGAGAGAGAGAGAGAGAGAGAGAGAGAGAATATGTGTGTGTGTTTGTGTGCTCCTCCTTGGAAGGAGATGTGTGCATGAGTTCATGCACTGAGCGGTGCAGCAGAAGGACGGGGCGACAGAGGACACGTGTTGCTGTGTACAGAGGAGGACGTGGAGGAAGTGGAGGAGGAGTGAGCCAAAAGACAGGAAAAGGAAGATGACCCCAACAGAAAAGGAAGCAAGGCCAGCACAGAAAAACAATGGAGAAACACAGCAGAGGAGGGAGGAGAGGATGAGAGACACAGAGAGAGAGAGCTAGAGATACAAAAGAGAAAGAGCGAGAGAGAGAGCGAGCGAGAGAGCGAGCGAGAGAGCGAGAGAAAACATTTTGCCGCTGCGCTCCCCTTGTTTCACCTGCCGGCGTTAAAGCACACCCCCTCGCATACCACAAATCTATAAATCTATACTCAAAATCTTCCATCTTAACGTGGAAAGCAATCTCTGAATCCTGATGCCTGTTGTTGAGGATCATGTACAGCTGTCTCCTGTGTGACACAACATGTTTCAATAGAGGGGACTTGCAACCAGAGAGAATCTTCTGAATTGGTGATACTATCTTCCCATGTCCCTCATCGCTAATAATAATCGCTAATTGGACGACGTCCAATATGAAAGCAAAGTATAGTTTGGAAGGTTAGATTAACACGCTCACCTTCCATTCGCTCACAAACCTCTCAGCAAACGCTCACCCACAAATGCACTCAGAGAGAGAAAGAGAGAGAGAGAGAGAGAGAGAGAGAGAGAGAGAGAGAGAGAGAGAGAGAGAGAGAGAGAGCGAGAGAAAGAAAGATTGAGAAAGACTGTTAGAAAGAGAGAGCGAGAAAGTGTTCCTTGTGCTAGTCTCGATAGCAGTATCGATAAGCTCGAACCTTTGGGTCTTGATTAGAACCGGTTCTCGATCCCCATAGCTATTCAGAAGGAGTATGTGTGTTTGTGTGTGTGTGTGTCTATGTGTGTGTGTCAGAAGTTTTGTGTGTGTGTGTGTGTGTGTGTGTGTGTGTGTGTGTGTGTGTGTGTGTGTGTGTGTGTGTGTGTGTGTGTGTGTGTGCGCGCGTGCGTGTGCTGCGAGGCACCTGTGGCTGCGGTAGACGTTGAGGAGGATGATGAGGAAGCCCAGACAGTAGCAGGCCAGGAAGGGGCTGCCAAACAGCCTGCTGAGCCCACGTGTACGGTGCTCCCAGCGGGCCACCTGGCAGGGAGAGAGAGACATACACACACACACACAGGGAGGGACAGAGAGAGAGAGAGAGAGAGAGAGAGAGAGAGAGAGAGAGAGAGAGAGAGAGAGAGAGAGAGAGAGAGAGACATACACACACACAGGGAGGGAGGGACAGAGAGAGAGAGAGAGAGAGAGGGACATGAAGAGGTTGTATAGCAGTGAGAAATGCACTCATTGTAAAACCAGCAGATTTTGGAGATGGGTGGCTTCTCGTTTTGACAGAACATTTGAAAACGTTTCACACAGTTTGCTGGTAACAAGTTTGGTAAATCTTTCCAATAAGAGCGTAACATTAACCTCTAAGATACCCATAGGTGTATCTTAGAGGTGTATCTTGGAGGTTTCTTCATCATCATCCACCTGTTGTCCTGCTGTTGGGGACCCCTGAAAAAAGCCTCACATGATGTGGAGTGTGGCATGGTCAATTGCTACAACATGTATCTGAATTCACAATTCACAGGACAGTGGCTTGGAGTATATAATACCAGAGTTTCTCGTCTGAAATTTTTTTGTTCAAACCTGAATACAAAGGAAGGAGCCCGGGGATCCATGTGAGAAGAGAGACCTCTATTTGTGTTTGAGTTTTTCCTCTGCCTTTTTGGAAGGGCACTGGTCATATATTATCAGTGTTTCTCAAATCAGGGTGTGGCTGCCCCTAGGGGTACTTTGAAAGATTGCAGGGGGTACTCGGAACAAATTTGTTTGTGTTGTTTTAATGTTGTTTTATGAAGAATTGTATGGAAAATAATTCCACATTAAAAATACCCCCCCAGATTTACCTAAATACAATTTAGTAAAATTGTATTTAGTAAATGCAATTTAGTAAAGTTGAATAGTAACATCGTTACCAATAAGAGCATAGGATCACTTTAACTTTAAAAGGTTCTTGGCGGGAAAAAAAATATATGTTTGAGGGGGTACATTAGTAAAAAATAATAGTTTGAGAACCACGGCTCTATTTAGTGGGGTCTTGTTGAGCTCTGTTGGAGACGGTCCGATGATTTATTCTATTCTATTTGCTTTTATTCTTCTTCTGGGTTCTGGGCTCCAGCCTATGCATTCTCCCACCTTTGGTGGGAGCCTCTTCAAACATCACATACCGGTCTGTCTGCCATGCCTTTCCTGTCTGTACAATCTTTTCATCACCATTCATGCTGGGTAAACTCCTCAGTATTATGGACAACGCCTCCCATCCCCTGCACGCCACACTGCTGGCACACCAGAGCACCTTCAGCCGTAGACAGATTACCGAGGTGCACAACAGAACGCCACAGGAGGTCCTTTCTGCCTGTGGCCATCAAACTCTATAACTCCTCCCTATAACTCCCCCCTACAAGACAATGAACACAGCAATATAATGTGCAATATTACCTCTCAACATCATGTGCAATTTCCCAAGTTTTACGTGCAATATAACGTCATGTGCAATACTTTATCATGTACTATATTATTATCATCCTTCTGTCTAAATATTATCTATAACACTATAGCACCACCTCTCACTACCTCTCATCTCCTCTTCTCTTCTTTCATCATCATGTGCAATATTCTCATCATCATGTGCAATATTCTTAATTCTTAATGTCATGTCCAACAATATTTCACTTCAAACATGCCAAATTGTTTTTGCCGTCAAATATCTTATCATGCCTTCAAACTTGCATATTTTAACTGTAAATTTGTAAATCCTTTAGTTTATTTTTTATCATTGTTTTTATACTGTATCGCTTAGTTTATTCTTAGTTTATTTTTCATCATTCTGTTTTCATACTGTATCGCTATGTAACCTGGCACAATAATTTCCTTCGGGATAAATAAAGTTCTATTCTATTTTATCTCTTAGTGAAAATGAATGTACTCTTCCCATCCAAGCTTTTTGTCAAAATAAACTTTTTTGTGATTCATGCGCAGGTGGTTTCAGCGCCTGGCTCAAGGATGCCCTAATAGTGACCTTCAGAAGAGCAGAAGAGTTTGGTCGTTCCTCCCTAGACAGCCATGTCCTCCACAAACAGTACCGCCGGCTTGATGACCACTTCACTGTGCTTTTAAGACATTTTCACTTTCTTTAAACAAACCTTTAAGGAGCTCTCAGTGGCACTTTAAAAATGGAGAAAAACAACAACAACCTTATGAATCATTTTTCTTTTAAACCAAATTGATGTACCAAAATCCACACTCTGAGAGCCATTCTTTTGGCACTTCTCCATACACATGTGCTGGCTTGGCTTGGCTCGGTTTGACTGGGCACATCCAGCCGGGTTTGCGTCTCCATTACAACAGGGCTATACCGGTGCTCGAAGGTGTGCGTCTTTAACCGACGGCCCGCTTGTCTTGAGTTGATGACGTTTAAATTCAATTCAATTCAATTTTATTTGTATAGCCCTTAATCACAAGAGAGTCTCAAAGGGCTTTACAGGCCAGATTATTATGGGCCAAAAGTGATTTATGACACCCCCCTAGTCCTAGCCCCCCGATAGGCAAGAAACGACTCCCTTAATTAACAAGGCAGAAATCTGGAGGAGGAACCTCAGAGTGGGGGATCCCTCCTTCCAGGGATGGTTCAGAGTGCAATGGGTGTCATACGGGCATTTAAAAACAGGGGTAACAAAGCATGACAAATTAGCGTTAGCATTAAAAGCGGCACTCTCTTTTTGGCGCTGTTTATTATCGCACTATGCAATGGTTGTGGGTAGTCATCATCATGGGTTTTCAGGCTGTTGTTTCAGGCCAATTTTGCTTGGTGTGATCTACCACTTATGGCTTGAAAAAAACCGAAACTGCCGCTGAATCTGTCCAGGAGACTCAAGTCTGATTGCCAAGTTGTCCCTGAATGACGACACTGAATCGACCCTTGAATGGTGACGAAGCCCATCTGACGTCACCGCAACCCACTAGAAGGTGGGTCCAGCGCGGGCATGGCTGGCACAACTTTGGAACATTACTTGCTAATGGAAACTAAAATAAACACAGCAAGCTTTGACTCTGTGCGGCCAAAAGTGGCAATGGAAAAGACATTGGACCTCATTCTGGAACATTTTCTGAAGTGTCTTCTTAAATGAATTTAGTGGGGACGCTGGGGACATGTCCCCACCAATATCCAGCGATATCGCCCCTCCCCATCAGAACCGCAAATTAACAGAGCACCCCGGGGACTTGGGGACTGGGGGGGGGGGGGGGGTGGGGGGGGGGGCGCACTCTAGTAATTTTCTCTGTGATCGCCTTCGTAAATGAACAGAAATCTGTGTCAGGGGACCCGACCCCTGATTGTATTAGTGTTTTAACCACAAACAAATCCCAAACGGTTTTTCAAATGATCTTCCGGCAAATATTTTTACCCTTTGTGCTTGCAGCTCCATCATGAGCTCTGTCTGTAGTTTTAACAGCCCAGATAAATAGAGAGGTGATTGCACTCTCTCTCTCTCTCTCTCTGTCTCTCTCTCTGTTTCTCTCCCTGTCCCTCTCTCTCTCTCTGTCCCTCTCTCTCTCTCTGTCCCTCTTTCTCTGTTCTCCACCACACAATCCTAAAGGGCACAGGGCAGGGTCCTACTAAAAAACAATACAATAAAAGTGGCGTTATTTTTGTGGAACATCTTGTTCCAGAGAATGTGGTCAACTTCCTAGTTCTCGTTAAAAGTCTAGCAGCAGCGTTCTGTACGAGCTGGAGGCTTTTTGTAGTAGAGCTCGGTAGGCCAGAGAACAGTGCATTACAGTAATCCAGTCTGGATAATATAAATGCATGGATGAGTGTCTCTGCGTCCGCAGCGGATAGCATTGGTCTGATCTTGGCAATGTTTCTAAGATGAAAGAAAGCACTTCTGGTGATACTTTTGACATGCTGATCGAAAGAAAGCGTAGGATCAAGCAGAACACCAAGATTCTTGACGCAGGAGCTTTGGGCAATAGTGGATCCCTCAAGGCAGAGTGTGACGTCATCAAGTTGTGATTGTTTATGCTTCGGGCCGAAGATAATCATCTCAGTTTTCCCCGTGTTAAGCTGCAAGTAATTTTGGGACATCCATCTTTTGATTGCAGCGAGGCAGGATTCAACCTTTTGGATCTGTTGGAGCCGGGGGGAGTCTTTTGATCCAATGGGAATGTAGATTTGGGTGTCGTCCGCATAGCAGTGAAAGCTAATGCCAAAGCTGCGAATAATATCGCCAAGAGGGAGCATGTAGATTGCAAAGAGCAGTGGACCAAGGACCGACCCCTGGGGAACACCAAAGCTTAAGTTGCAATGCTTCGATTTTGATCCTTTGCAGACAACAAATTGTGTTCTGTTTGAGAGGTAGGATCTAAACCAGTGAAGAGCAGTGCCTTTGATGTCGACGTAGTGTTCGAGACGCTCAAGGAGGATGCGATGGTCAATTGTGTCAAAAGCGGCGCTGAGGTCAAGCAACACCATCAGGGAGCTTGCATTGCTGTCCATGCTAAGGAGGAGATCGTTTACCACTCTGGTCACAGCGGTTTCAGTAGAGTATAGGCTCCTGAAACCAGACTGAAATGGTTCAAATAAGTTGTTTGCCATCAGATGATTGATGATTTGGCTAGCTACAATTTTTTCCAATACTTTAGAGAGGAAAGGAAGGTTAGAGATGGGCCGATAGCTGCTGAGAGCTTCGGGGTCGAGGCCAGGCTTCTTGAGCAGAGGTTTTACCACAGCACACTTAAAGCTAGAGGGAACTGAGCCTGTCGACAATGATAGGTTCATGATGTTGAGCATAGCCGTTCCAACCGTTGGGAAAAGTTCTTTTAGAACCTTGGTAGGGACAGGGTCGAGCAAACAGGTAGTCTGTTTAGATGCCTGTATTAGCTTGTCAAGCTCATCCAACGAGATTGTGCTAAACTGCTGGAAAGTAGCTTCAGGGAGAATGCGTGGCACCGCACCTGACGAATGTTCAGGATGAGTGGCGAGAGACGCATCAATGTCTTTCCTAATTGATTCGATCTTGTGATCAAAGAACTCCAGGAAGTTGCTCGCTGAGAGGGAGGAGTCCAAGTTGTGAGGTTGTTTTTGCGTCAGCTCTTTTACAGTGTCAAAGAGGAACTTCGGGTTGTTCTTGTTTAAGTTGATGACACTGGAGAAGTAGGCATTTCTGGAGTTGGTTAGCGCAGTTTTGTAGCTAAGCAGGCTGTCGTGCCATGCAAGGTGGAAGACTTCAAGTTTAGTCGAGCGCCACTTGCGTTCAAGTTTTCTGCAGTCGCGTTTGAGGGTACGCGTGTCTTCGTTGAACCATGGTGCTGGTCTTTTTGCTTTCCGCTTTTTAACTACAAGAGGAGCAACAAAGTCGATGGCTGCGGATAAAGCGGTGTTAAACTCATTGGTGAGACAATCCACTGAACCCCTGAAGTCAGCAAAAGGAGCAAGTAACAGGGGTAACTTATCTGCCATGGCTGTGGAGGTGTCAGGGGTGATACGACGGCAGCTATAGGTAGCCTGGCGGTCGTCCCTTGGGCAAGATACAACCACCTGGAAAGTGAGCAGACAGTGATCGGAGAGAGCTGAAGTATAAGGAGAGACACTTAAATCTGTAACTTCAACTCCACGAGTCAGGACAAGGTCCAATGTGTTTCCACCGGTGTGGGTAGGTAGCTGAACATGCTGTGTGAATCCAAATGTGTCTATGGTTGTGGGTGTGTGGGTGGATGTGTGTGTATGTGTGTGTGTGTGTGTGTGTGTGTGTGTGTGTGTATGTGAATGGGTGGGTGTGTCCAGTTGTGCATGTGGATGCATGGATTTTTGTGGTCCTTTGTGGACCTTACATGGTCACAGTGTTACACACACACACGCATGTGCACACAAACGTCAAAAATGTGTGTGTCCCTGCAAACAAATTGCCACATGAAAACTCAGTTTGGCGGTTGAACGTGTCGTGACTGAAGGGAGTTTGGTAATGGCGGCCACTGAGTGGCTCTCGTATAACAATAAGCAATCAAAATCACAAAGACCGCATGGCCTGTTCACTTTACGCGCTTAGTTCCTCGGCAACGGTCGGCCGTTTAATTGTACGTTCTCGGATAGCGACACGCAGCAATAACGATGCCAATAACATAAGTCATACCAGTTAATTGACGGAAAGACAGTTACGTTGTTATGTAACAGCGCAATAATGGACGAACTGTTCATGTACGTGATTATGGTTTGTTAAGTCGAGTGCAAAATAAAAAACTCGGATTCACATTAGCGTAATTTTCTCTGTGATCGCCTTCGTAAATGAACAGAAATCTGTGTCAGGGGACCCGACCCCTGATTGTATTAGTGTTTTAACCACAAACAAATCCCAAACGGTTTTTCAAATGATCTTCCGGCAAATATTTTTACCCTTTGTGCTTGCAGCTCCATCATGAGCTCTGTCTGTAGTTTTAACAGCCCAGATAAATAGAGAGGTGATTGCACTCTCTCTCTCTCTCTCTCTGTCTCTCTCTCTGTTTCTCTCCCTGTCCCTCTCTCTCTCTCTGTCCCTCTCTCTCTCTCTGTCCCTCTCTATCTGTGTCCCTCTCTTTCTCTCTGTCCCTCTTTCTCTGTTCTCCACCACACAATCCTAAAGGGCACAGGGCAGGGTCCTACTAAAAAACAATACAATAAAAGTGGCGTTATTTTTGTGGAACATCTTGTTCCAGAGACGGCTGGCCTGAACGGCTGGCCAGGTATTTTAATAAACGTTTCCTCATCGGTGGGGGCGGTGGAGGTGGGGGGTGGCGGTGGGGGGGGGGGGGCGCATCTCTAAGTATCGGCTAATCACCATGCTCTGGCAGTGCATGTGATCTCACCATGTTCTTGTTCTCCTTTGGCAACATATTCAGGCGACACTGCAAGCAAAAGTGTGCGTGCGTCCGTGCGTGCGTCCGTGTGTGCGTGTGTGTGCGTGCGTCCGTGTGTGCGTGTGCGTCCGTGCGTGCGTCCGTGCGTCCGTGCGTGCGTGCGTGTGTGTGTGCGTGCGTGCGTGTGTTTTTGCCAAGGGGCAATATGTGTCAATTACTAACGCCATTAAAAATGGAGTACTGTAGTGTTGCAGGGGTGCCCTGGCCTACACATTCTTTTTCTCCAGATGTACAGACCCGACAAATGCCATGTCATAGTTTTCCAATGAAAATGAAAAATGTGATTCATAAATGATCATTCCCACCAATAGTGAATCGTATTGGATATCTGTCAAAATAATGGCAATCAGATTATTTTTGTACCATATCATTCATCCATCCATCCATCCATTTTCGTCCGCTTATCCGGGGTCGGGTCGCGGTGGCAGCCGGCTAAGCAGGGCCCCTCTGGCTTCCTTCTCCCCAGCCACACTCTCTAGTTCCTCCTGGGGGATCCCGAGGCGTTCCCAGGCCAGACGAGATATGTAATCCCTCCAGCGAGTTCTGGGTCTGCCCCGGGGTCTCCTCCCAGTTGGACGTGCCCGGAAAACCTCCAAAGGGAGGTGCCCGGGGGGCATCCTAATCAGACTAGTTAGCTTCACTCTTATCTGTTAGCCCTGGGAGGCCTCTGAGATGCACTCGCTGGTGTTGTCCTCGAGTGTCGTTGTCGTCGAAGGTGGGAATGGGAGGTCAACGTGAGACCTTGCTGTCCTTGGTGGGAATGGGAGGTCAACGTCTCCCTATCTGCTTTGTATGTTTTACATGTACATGCTCCTCTGTTTTTTCTATCCCAGAAGGTATATATGCTCTATGTATCTAAATAAACTTTGAATCATTCCGGGTGATGCTGCCTTGTGTCACATTGATTCCCGAGCTCGCTGCACCAGAACCCGAACTCCAGCCACAGTAGATGACCACTCGAAACTGCGCACAACAATGGACCTCATTCTGGAACGCAGTTAAGAAAAAGTTAAGAAGAAATTTCTTCTTAACTCCACTTACAAAGTTCCCGGGACAATTCTGGCATTCCTGAATGGTTTCTCATCTGGGATTCGTTCTTAGCTAAGAACAGGATTTAAGAATGTGGAAAAGCAGTCGTAGCGACCTATTTGGAGTGCGCCCATGTTCTTAAGGGCTGAATTTGTGACAAATCATTGGTGATTGCGTTCACATCAATTCTACAGACATCCTCAGATTTAAATAATTATAATAATAATAAATACGAGAATATTTGTATCATTAACAATTACGTTTCACATGTATAGTCATGATTCTACGAGGCATCGTGATGTCCTAAAATAAATAAAAGCACGACACGAACACTGCAAATGGCAGTGAATAAATAAATAAGCACTAAACTCAATCGCGTGGATATAGCCATAGGGGAATAGAATTGACACATCTACATTCTGTGAATGAACATGTGAATATCCATAACTAAAATATATCATATGGGCCTACATACATACAAGGGCGTATTTTTGTTTTGGACATTGGTGGACATCACAGATATTGCGCCAAGGATGCGCAATTACGCTCCCGTGAGGCGCGCGTCGGGCTCCGAGTCAGCGTCTCTGGGGGGGGGGGGCTCCGTTACTTCGCGTTCTGATGGGGGGGGCGGGATCCCCCCAGATGAGGAAACGTTTATTAAAATACCTGGCCAGCCGTTCAGGGCCAGCCCGTCTCTGGAACAAGATGTTCCACAAAAATAACGCCACTTTTATTGTATTGTTTTTTTAGTAAGGACCTGCCCTGTGCCCTTTAGGATTGTGTGGTGGAGAACAGAGAAAGAGGACAGAGAGAAAGAGAGGGAACACAGATAGAAGGGGACAGAGAGACGAGAGAGGACAGAGAGAGAGAGAGAGGGACAAGAGAGAGAGAGAGGGACAGGGAGAGAAACAGAGAGAGAGACAGAGAGAGAGACAGAGAGAGAGCGAGAGAGAGAGTGCAATCACCTCTCTATTTATCTGGGCTGGTTAAACTACAGACAGAGCTCCATGATGGGAGCTGGCAAGCACAAAGCACAAGGGTAAAAATATTTGCCGGAAGCTGCATCCTGAAAACCCGTTTGGGATTTGTTTGTGGTTAAAACGCTAATACAAGTCAGGTGGCTCGGGTCCCCTGACACAGATTTTCTGTTCATTTACGAAGGCGATCACAGAGAAAATTACGCTAATGTGAATCCGAGTTTTTTATTTTGCACTCGACTTAACAACCATAATCACGTACATGAACAGTTCGTCCATTATTGCGCTGTTTACATAAACAACGTAAACTGTCTTTCCGTCAATTAACTGGTATGACTTATGTTATTGGCATCGTTATTGCTGCGTGTCGCTATCCGAGAACGTACAATTAAACGGCCGACCGTTGCCGAGGAACTAAGCGCGTAAAGTGAACAGGCCATGCGGTCTTTGTGATTTTGATTGCTTATTGTTATACGAGAGCCACTCAGTGGGCCGCCATTACCAAACTCCCTTCAGTCACGACACGTTCAAACCGCCAAACTGAGTTTCATGTGGCAATTTGTTTTGCAGGGACACACACATTGTTGACGTTTGTGTGCACATGCGTGTGTGTGTGTAACACTGTGACCATGTAAGGTCCACAAAGGACCACAAAAATCCATGCATCCACATGCACAACTGGACACACCCACCCATTCACATACACACACACACACACACACACACACACACACACACACACACACACACACCATACACACACATCCACCCACACACCCACAACCATAGACACATTTGGATTCACACAGCATGTTCAGCTACCTACCCACACCGGTGGAAACACATTGGACCTTGTCCTGACTCGTGGAGTTGAAGTTACAGATTTAAGTGTCTCTCCTTATACTTCAGCTCTCTCCGATCACTGTCTGCTCACTTTCCAGGTGGTTGTATCTTGCCCAAGGGACGACCGCCAGGCTACCTATAGCTGCCGTCGTATCACCCCTGACACCTCCACAGCCATGGCAGATAAGTTACCCCTGTTACTTGCTCCTTTTGCTGACTTCAGGGGTTCAGTGGATTGTCTCACCAATGAGTTTAACACCGCTTTATCCGCAGCCATCGACTTTGTTGCTCCTCTTGTAGTTAAAAAGCGGAAAGCAAAAAGACCAGCACCATGGTTCAACAAAGACACGCGTACCCTCAAACGCGACTGCAGAAAACTTGAACGCAAGTGGCGCTCGACTAAACTTGAAGTCTTCCACCTTGCATGGCACGACAGCCTGCTTAGCTACAAAACTGCGCTAACCAACTCCAGAAATGCCTACTTCTCCAGTGTCATCAACTTAAACAAGAACAACCCGAAGTTCCTCTTTGACACTGTAAAAGAGCTGACGCAAAAACAACCTCACAACTTGGACTCCTCCCTCTCAGCGAGCAACTTCCTGGAGTTCTTTGATCACAAGATCGAATCAATTAGGAAAGACATTGATGCATCTCTCGCCACTCATCCTGAACATTCGTCAGGTGCGGTGCCACGCATTCTCTCTGAAGCTACTTTCCAGCAGTTTAGCACAATCTCGTTGGATGAGCTTGACAAGCTAATACAGGCATCTAAACAGACTACCCGTTTGCTCGACCCTGTCCCTACCAAGGTTCTAAAAGAACTTTTCCCAACGGTTGGAACGGCTATGCTCAACATCATGAACCTATCATTGTCGACAGGCTCAGTTCCCTCTAGCTTTAAGTGTGCTGTGGTAAAACCTCTACTCAAGAAGCCTGGCCTCGACCCGAAGCTCTCAGCAGCTATCGGCCCATCTCTAACCTTCCTTTCCTCTCTAAAGTATTGGAAAAAATTGTAGCTAGCCAAATCATCAATCATCTGACGGCAAACAACTTATTTGAACCATTTCAGTCTGGTTTCAGGAGCCTATACTCTACTGAAACCGCTGTGACCAGAGTGGTAAACAATCTCCTCCTTAGCATGGACAGCAATGCAAGCTCCCTGATGGTGTTGCTTGACCTCAGCGCCGCTTTTGACACAATTGACCATCGCATCCTCCTTGAGCGTCTCGAACACTACGTCGGCATCAAAGGCACTGCTCTTCACTGGTTTAGATCCTACCTCTCAGACAGAACACAATTTGTTGTCTGCAAAGGATCAAAATCGAAGCATTGCAACTTAAGCTTTGGTGTTCCCCAGGGGTCGGTCCTTGGTCCACTGCTCTTTGCAATCTACATGCTCCCTCTTGGCGATATTATTCGCAGCTTTGGCATTAGCTTTCACTGCTATGCGGACGACACCCAAATCTACATTCCCATTGGATCAAAAGACTCCCCCCGGCTCCAACAGATCCAAAAGGTTGAATCCTGCCTCGCTGCAATCAAAAGATGGATGTCCCAAAATTACTTGCAGCTTAACACGGGGAAAACTGAGATGATTATCTTCGGCCCGAAGCATAAACAATCACAACTTGATGACGTCACACTCTGCCTTGAGGGATCCACTATTGCCCAAAGCTCCTGCGTCAAGAATCTTGGTGTTCTGCTTGATCCTACGCTTTCTTTCGATCAGCATGTCAAAAGTATCACCAGAACTGCTTTCTTTCATCTTAGAAACATTGCCAAGATCAGACCAATGCTATCCGCTGCGGACGCAGAGACACTCATCCATGCATTTATATCATCCAGACTGGATTACTGTAATGCACTGTTCTCTGGCCTACCGAGCTCTACTACAAAAAGCCTCCAGCTCGTACAGAACGCTGCTGCTAGACTTTTAACGAGAACTAGGAAGTTTGACCACATTACTCCTATTCTCACTTCCCTCCACTGGCTCCCAATAAATGCCAGATCAGATTTTAAGGTGCTACTTCTTACCTACAAGACCCTGCATGGGTCCGCACCATCGTACCTGAAGGACCTTATTGTTCCCTATTGTCCTTCTCGGCCGCTCCGGTCCTCAGGAGCTGGCCTTTTATCAATTCCAAAAGTAAATAAAAAATCAGCAGGAAACAGGGCGTTCTCTTATCGAGCACCCTATCTGTGGAACAGTCTGCCACCTGTAATCAGGGAGGCTGACTCTGCTGATATATTTAAGGCGAGACTAAAAACCCACCTATTTACCCTCGCCTTTGGCTGCTAGGAGTGCCCCTCAGCTCTAATTTACAGCTAAATCAATACCGTTAGCACTAGCCTACCCTAGCTGCCGATGGGTACTAGGTCTGAGGATACTTGTATGTTTCCTGCTTACTGTGCTCCATCTAACCCTCATGTTGTCTCCATTATCTAGAGTGCTGCTGTGATCGTGACTGGATACCTGGCCACCTCACCTGCCGGCTACCAGCTTGCTCTCCAGCCAGCACCCCATCACATTATTACTATTTCATTTACTATTTGTACTTTGTTATTTGCACTCTGTCATTTGCATTTTGTCATGCTTTGTTACCCCTGTTTTTAAATGCCCGTATGACACCCATTGCACTCTGAACCATCCCTGGAAGGAGGGATCCCCCACTCTGAGGTTCCTCCTCGAGATTTCTTCCTTGTTAATTAAGGGAGTCGTTTCTTGCCCTTAGGGGGGCTTGGGCTAGGGGGGTGTCATGAATCACGTTTGGCCCATAACAATCTGGCCTGTAAAGCCCTTTGAGACTGTCTTGTGATTAAGGGCTATACAAATAAAATTGAATTGAATTGAATTGAATTGAACCACACACACACACGGCTGTGTGCGTGCATGCATGCGTGTGTGTGTTATGGATGTGCGAACAGACAATGTAATGTGGTGGTCATCCCGTCATCCCACTTGGACCGCCTCCTGCGACCCATTTATGGGTGATGACCCACAGTTTGAAAACTGTGGGTGTCCACTCGTGGCAGGCCAAGCAGAAAGCTAGCATACTCGCTGCCTGCCTGGTCCATCATCAGCCTTGTGTCTGTTGTTATTATATCATGCCAAAGACATCAGCCACTAGACGTCACATTCAATGGCGTTTCCGGCGTCTACTAAACACAAACTAAGCACACACGAATACACACAAACACAAACTAAACACACATAGACATACACAAACAAAAAGCGACACACGTGCACACACACGTGCACACACACACACAGACAGTTAGAGACAAACAGCTTGTTAGAGATGTAGGTCAGTGGGCAGTGAGAATACATATTGACAGTCAGGATCCCACAGCCGGTAATGTGTGTCAGGGCCGTCTGGCCCATGCCGCTCCATGGCAGCTGATTGAAGACGGATAGAAGTAGAGCGACGACTCCACTCCACCGTCGCTCACCTCTGTTTGACCGGTGAGAGATAAAAAGGCTGTCTGCCATTGCCTACTGATGAGTGTGTGTATGTGTGCGTCATGTGTATGAATGAATCCCAATTTTTGAGTCTATTGTGCTCAGTTGCTGACACCGAATGAGACATTTTGAATGTTGGAAGATATATTTTCGTTACATAATATAATAAGCCGTTACTTTAATTTTTTGGACAGCCCTTCTGTCTCTGCCTGTGTGTGTGTGTGTGTGTGTGTGTGTGTGTGTGTTGTGTGTGTGTGTGTGTGTGTGTGTGTGTGTGTGTGTGTGTGTGTGTGTGTGTGTGTGTGTGCGTGCGTTGTGCAATTTGTAAATTGACTGTAAATTTGTAAATCTGTTAGTTTATTTTTATTATTCTGTTATTTCCATATTGTTTTATTGTACTGTAATGCTATGCAATGCTATGCAACGCCAACAATTAGGCTAAATATAATCCCTGCTTAATTAGAGCTCACTGCCTGGCTCCATATGTACAACACAGCATGTCACTGTATGTGAAATTACCCTGGGGAAGCACATCTCATCATTGCTCTAATAAAGTCTTGAATGTGTCTTTGACATGTATATGTCTTTTGACACGTCATAGGATGTCAGGAAGATAACATCCTGTTTTATTCGGTTATTATTAGTTAATGCACATTATTCTTTTGAGGGTAGAGCACTCCTCCAACATCTAAACGTCTTTTAATTTTGTTTTAAAAATACGCACAGGTCATGATAAAGGTTAGGTCTATATTCTTATTTCGTCCTTTCATATGGCCTGAACATCTGTGTATCTGATTATCTTAGTATTGTGACTCATTAGTGTTATCTCCTCTGCGCCCTCCGAGGTTACATTGCCGTTTGCTCTCACTTCATTAACTCAACAACAGCTAGTACATTTTGGTATGCGTTGCTGTCCCTCCTCCCTCCGACATGCCGCTCGCCTCTGACACTGACCTTGTGGTGAACTCTAACGACCTCTGCCTCGGAACCTTGGATTCAGTTGGCTCAATCAGAATCAATTAACAGAACCAGAATCAATTAAAAAATGTCAAAAAACCTGCTCCCTAAAGTACACAAGGTACTGTGCTTAAAGTAGAACGTAAATGGAAAGGCCTGCAAGCTCCTCGTATGATGAGTGGGACCTAATGAAGAATCCAAATGTACTGATTAAAACACTTGACCCCCCCCCCCGACCCCAAACATGAACCTGCTTGCATCACATCTCTGCCAGAAATTTTAAACGGTTTAACATCTCAAATAAGATCCCAGGCTGATAGCCACCGGCCTCACAGTGCATCTACCACAGAGCCTTTAACTCACAGATCATTTGGGGGCGGTTTCGCAGACAAGGCTTAGATTAAGCCAGGAGTAGGCCTAATTTGGACTCGTTAAACTAGGACATTTAAGTGGCTTGCATGAACGTGGCTTAAATCTGGCTTAGTTAGTCGTAGACTATGGAGTCCTGGAGTAAGCCTAAATGAGAACACCTGGGTCAAGCCTCATTAGGTTAAGTAGGAGCAAAGGCTGTTGGTCTAATGGTGCTCATCAAAACCCGGAATGGAATTGAAAAACACCATTACTGGAGTGAATTTTGAGACCAAACAATGGCAGAAGCAAAAAGAAGTCGCTCAAAAAACTATAGTGAGTATGAAACAATCCAGTGGCAAACAATCCAGTTATTGAAAGTAAGAACCATACTACTGTCACGGTCTCCACCGTGTCTCCGGGCTCACGGTGTTGGTGGGCGTGGCTCCGGACTCCGGTGCCGCCCCTGCGTCATTAGCGGCACCTGCGCTGCGCTCACACCTGCCATCTATCAACAATGAATCTCCGTATAAGAACCCCCGGCTTTCCACCCACTCGCCGTGGGATCATTGTCGTACTCTACTTGTTTATTCCCCCCCGTATGGATTTCATCTGTCTCCAGCCAGCTCATCTCCCTGCCTACCTGTCTGCCCGCCTATCACTGCTTGCCGGTTCCCGCATCTGCCTGCCGGCTCGCCACCCATCCCGCTGGCTTCACTCCTGTTTCTTCTCTGTATGTATAAAAAGAAATTCCCTTATTTATCCAGGACGGTGTCAACTGCCGTCCATAATCTCATGTGTCAGAGACCCTAGTCATGTGACTTACATCATACCCCTGCAACCCACCCCCACACACACACGTATATATATATATATATATATATATATATATATTAGGGCTGTCAAATGATTAAAATTATTAATCGCGATTAATCGCATGATTTTTGTGTAGTTAATCGCGATTAAGTTTTTTATTGGCTCAAACTTGAATGATTTTTCCAAGTGAAAAGCAGTGTATTGTGTTGTAGCCATATGAATGGAGAATATAATTTATTACAATAACAAAATCCAATATAAAACCAAAAATATTTGTAGCCACTGCCAGGGCAATAACATTTTCATAGTCTTATCTCGTTAATTCGGGAACCGTGAATTAACGGACCCCCCCCCCCCATCAGATCCGCAAATTAACGGACCCCCCCCCCATCAGAACCGCGAATTAAATGGATCCCGCCCCCCCCCCCCAGAGACGCTGACTCTGAGCCCGTCGCGCGTCTCACGGTAGCGTCATTGCGCATTCTTGGTGCAATATCTGTGATATCCACCAATGTCCTAAACAACAACACGTCCTTGCTTGAAGTACTTCGGTGATAAACGAATCAAAAGGTCAAACTACGTAATTGCGTTAATGGCGTCAAAAAAGATTTGTGGCGTTAACGCGTTAATGCGTTAACGTGTTAATAACGAGTTAATAAATTGTGGAATCAATCAAGTCATATATCTCCCTGATGGTCAATGGCAATAACATATTATCTTTTATAATCTTTTGGTACTCCTCAGACCTGCTATCTGACCTTGCGCAGTCATGTTAATTTCTTTGCTTTATGGGAGAAAAAAAACGTTTCTGACAGATATCGTGAGTGTGAGACATCTGAACTAGTATATGACATATGAACTAGCGTGCATCTGGACGGCCGAAAGCTGATAGGATGCAGAGGGAGGATAAGCTGAGCGTCTGATTCTGTTGGTTTCAGAAGGTCAACTAAGGCTGTGATCTGATTGGCTGCACTGCTCGGGGTCAGTGGCAACCGGGGTGAAAGTTGACATACTTTGAGCACAGCTTCAAGGTGGAGGATCCGAGCTGCCCGCCACGCCCAGGTCGCGTTAACGTTTCACACGTAGGCACCGTGTGTGTGTGTGTGTGTGTGTGTCTGTGTGTGTGATAATGTCTTATGTAACCAGCCGATAATGGCCATTCCACGTTGTTTGTTGTGGAAGGTGGATGGTTTGGGGGAAGGAGGCGGGGGGCAATTTGCAATCTGGATCTTAAAACGCAGCCCTTATCGTAAACAGATTACAGCTTTAAGACGAACTGTTCACCAGTGATTTCCACTGTCTCAGCAATTGTCATGTTTTAGAGTGAATAGCACTGCGTGCATTATCACTTGGTATTTGAAGATTTTAAGCCAATAAAGGGAATTACAGAAAATATATTTGAATATAGGTAGTTTTAGGCAATGTCTACAAATAAAAAAGAAAAGGTCAGTGCAAAGAGAATTTAATGACACCTAATCTGGGATCCAGACGTTCGACAATCGCCTACAGTGGTCTACTACACACATTTGATTTTAAGCCTAAAGATGTTGGTGTCCGTCTCTTCCGCTCGGCTATGGGAAAGTTTAGTTTGTCAGTGCTGGCCAAATTTGTGTTTGCTGTTGGCAATGGATTGATACCAACAATGGGAATGGCTGAATGTGGGGAAATTACGAAGAAATAGACTGTGATTGTGAGATGGAATTGGCAAATTGTAAACAGTCGAGACCCACACTGTGTAAGGTGTGCCTACAGATCCCAGCCCCAGGAACATGATTGATGGAACTAATTTGAAGCGAAAGAAAGTGAAAGACCCCATTCACACAGATTTGAGCTCATCTGCCATCAGAATAAATACAGTGTTCTGATTGAAGGCAATTTACCTACTTCCTGTGAAACCCTCTCTTAGCTAAAATACATTGATTGCAAACATGGGTGAGGTTTCAAAATGGTGCCCAGAGACTGGATTATACTTTCTTGGTGGTGTTATGCGATCAAACACAATTTAAAAAAAGAGAGTCACAGCTTTATATGGTTTGGACTGTTGGACTCACGAGTCTCGGTTTGCATTTGATAATATAGTTTGTGAGTGGTTGATAAGCAAAGATGTGAAAATAAGTATGTTTTTAGTGAATATATATACTGTATGATATTTTTGTAAAGATGGATCATCGTGACCATTAAGCGAGGGATTGGCAGACGTATTGGGACAGGTGAGCAGGATATGGATATTTATAGAATGGAAAACCTCATCATCATCATCATCATCAATTTATACAGTGATCAAACCGCGCCTCATTGTCTTCGCCGCCTCATGGTGCCTGCTGGGCAGCTAATTACGGCGAGGGCTAATCCAATGAAAATGCAGATCAGATCATGGGAGGCTAAAACATACACAGGGCGCCCCAGCATACGTTACCCACACACACACACAAATATAGTCTAATGATGGCAGCAAACCAGAGATTCACAATCAGCAACACGTGTAATTATCAAAAGGGAGTGCAATTAGAAGGAAAAAAACATATATATAGCCTAGCCCAAGGGGGGGGGGGGCATTGGTTTGGCTAATAGAGCGCAACTTGACTTGTGTTTTCTTTGTTCGCCCCACGTGCGCCGGCTGCCAACATGAGGTCGACTCATCATTGGGCGGTACAGAGATCACACTTTCACCCCCGTGGCCCAGGGGCCGAAACAAACAACTCCGCACTTTAAAAGAGAAGAACAAGAAGACAATGGGGGGAGGAGGAAGGAGAGAGGGAGGCTGAGACACAGGGTCTTTCAGGACGGATGAGTCATGGTCCAAGTTTGTCCCACCTACCCGCCTGTTGAGATGCACACAACTTGTGGTCGGGTCCCATCCGTGAACTACTTTAATGTGCTTTTATTCAACGTGACTTTGTGGTGAATCTACAGATGCAGGTCATTAATGAGCAGGTAGTAGGCGTTTTAGACAGTGAATTCAGATGTTATTTAGATTTAGGAGCAGGTCGGGGGTTGGCATCCTGTGGTGGACATTTGGGGATCGAACGTTGTCCGTTCAGCTATTTCGCTATTTTTTAATGAACATTTGTATTGCTCATGTATGCTGTTTGGTAGATTAATATCGACATTAAGACGTGTGTTCTCTCTCCTCCCCCTCCTCATGAATGAGTCCTACAATTACATAAATACTGCCAGAGTAATCCGTAATCAGATACACACAAAAACATAAAAAAAAGTACAACCCCACTTAACCCAGTCAATGTTTAACATAAAATGTTCAATTTGAAAGGTGGAACAATCATTAAAAGAGAGCTTTTTTAAATCTCTTTAGCAGAATACAAATGCATTGTGTAAACTCCTAGTGGTGTGCATCTCTCCAAAAAATACAGTGATCTAATGCACACGTGCACACACACATGCAAACACACACACATTAACTTCTTGGTTATCTTATAGCTAATGAGAAGTAGGTAATTATTGGTTATCGTTGGTTATCGTATTGTTTCAACAACATTATTTTTCATCCCTACTTAAAGTTTCAGAAATGTTGAATATTGATATTGAACATTTAGTATTACGTTTCAAGATTTAGCCTACCTTCTCTTTTAATGGCAAATGTGTAATATTATTTGAACTTTGTGAACGTCGTTGATTACGTAGATTTTCGTTTAATTTCGTATACAATCAATCAGCACATCCAATAACATTGACGTAAGCAGCCTAATTGATGCATAGATATGTATGTATATACAGAGTGTGTGTGTGTGATGAGAGAGAGAGAGGAGAGGAGAAGGAGAGAGAGAGAGAGAGAGAGCGAGAGAGAGAAGAGAGCGCTGCAGACACTGAGCAGACGGAGGATTCAGCAGCACAGCAACAACATAAAACCGATTCATAACTTGTGATCGGCCATCGACGGTTCATGCTACGTTTAGGACCGATCCAGGGGTCCGTGTATGACCGATGCACTGCATCTTTTAAATCAAAAACGATTTTATTTGTTACACCCATAGTAAACTCTACTTGTTAACACTCTTCACCGGCTAAACCCATTTCTGAGCTTAATTGCACAACTCGGATGGCACCCTTTGTTATCCTGTTTCAAATGAGCCGAAGCATTAAAATATCTCTTTGCGCACTGCGTTTATTTTTCATTCATGTTTGTTTGGATATTTTCCCATGGAAGCCGCTTTCAAATGAGAACTTTTAGCTCTTTCTCTATTTGGGGGTGGGGGGGGGGGGGGGGGGGGGGGGGGGGGGGGGGGGGGGGCACAGCACAGGGGGCTTCTCGTTGTGATTTGTATGGTCTAACACTCTGCGCAGTCCACAGACTCCTGTTATGTAACACCCTGCACTTTTCGGTCTTGGTGGCCTGTTGAACGGTGGGAGCCTTCAGCGCTGAATATTACTTTGTACTTTGATATGTTAGAATAATTGTTATCAATTGTTATCATATGTTATGATTCAAATTGTGAGTGTGTTATTATATTTTTGACATTTTGGGCAGTGGATTCCTACCACATTCCAGAAGAAGGGGTTGAAGAGGACAGCGATGACAGCCACACAGAACCTGGGGTCGTACACATCCACGTGCTGCAGCACCTCCCCTAGCAACGACATGTCCACCTGGAAGCCGACAACAGGGGTCAAAGGTCAGTCTCCTCCTCCACATGTGAATGTCTAAATACAAATGTGCATGTGTGTGTGCGTGTGTCAGGCAATGTCAGTCTGAAGATATAATTGGAGTTGACAATTCTCTCTGATATCAGGCTACAAATGTGCATGCATGAAGACATGCATGTCAGTTGGCAAATGTGCATGTAAATAAGGAAACTGGCACACAAAAGACAAATGTGCATTGTATAAAAAAACACATTTCTACTCATGTAGAAATACAAATTGTAAGGTGGTGGTGGTGGTAGGGTGGTGTAGGCTAGGTGCGTGCTCCGGGATAGCCACTTAGCGGAGAGATGGCAGACGACACTTTCTAGTATGGTTTCATGGTTTATTCATTGTTGGTACCATTGAACGGCAGGTCTCCAACATACACACAATATAATATACGGCACCGGTAGCTGGTTCCAACAACCTACACACTCATCACGGGAGAGACAGTGTGGTCTCTACTCGATACATAGCCGGAAGTGACAAAAAACGAAATCTAACTAAAATGAGGTGGATAAAACGAGTTGCGCCCCTAGTGGCAATTTCCAATACAGCCTTTGAGTGTTACAACATGTGCATGTAGAAATACAAATGTGGGCCTATAAATACAAATGTATGCATGACAACAAGTTTGCACGAATATGTGTAAATACGAAATGGCATGTATAAGGCCAAATGTGGCACACCCTGTAATACAGTAAGTATAACATCTATATGGGGTCAGGATTTGAAGGCCTATGTGTGCAGATTGCATACTATCACATTTACATTCAATAGGCCATAAAACCGCTGAAAAAGTGTGTGAATTAGTTTTGTACTGATACGACACGTTACGTGTGAGGCTATGTGACTCGGCACTAATTGGTTTTCAAAGAGAACCACTGTGGACTACATTTAAATTATTGACAGCAGCGAGGAAAATGTAATTAACCACCCAAAGCACAACAGCCAAAAAAACAACCCCAAACTGTCCTGGACAGTAACAGAATGCTGCTATTTCCCGTAGCACCAACCAGAGACGTCATTACGGCTGCCTTGCATCCAGCGACACACAGCACCTAACGTTGTCTCTCTCTCATTTGATTAGTTTGATGACGACAGGGCGAATGTAGCAACAAACCGACACTTTAACTCAAATGACCTTGTGTCTCTTTTGGTGGACTCGGGACCGTTTGGCAAAAAAAAAATTGTAAACGTGACGTTCATACCTTGACAATCATGCACTTCCTGTAGGCGGACAAAAACATTTAAGAAATGCAGTTCAGGCGCTTAATATTGCATATTTGATAAAATACATCATCTTGAATCACCCTTCAGTTTCCCACCCATCTACCCCACTGCTTTTTGTGTCGTGTGTTCTGTTGTTCTGCGCCTATTTTCTGTTGCAGTTGTTTTTTTGCTGTGAATTTTGCCTCAGCTATCTATCGTCTCTTACACAGTAGGAGGCCCAGGGTTTAGTTCCATGATGAAAGTGAATCTCACCGCGAGTGAGACCAACAACAGGACTGGAGTAAATTGGGCTGTAATGGCCAAATTACTACTTAGTTCGGCCATGTGCATCATCCAGATCCACATTTTGCTTGTGCATTATGTGAGCATTAAATAAAACAAGATTTTATGTGTGCCGAGTGATACAAAGGAAGACACATAAACAACAAGTCTGGAACATGTGCCTGTGTATGTGTATGAGTAGAGTTTCAGACAATTTGAGCACTAATACACAACTGCGAGTTGGAAATCATGGGCGGTTCAGAGGAGGGGTCCCAACAGGGGCCAGTGGCCCTGTAACACTGAGCTTGGACCCCTGTGGCTCGAATGAAGAGTATGTATGTAAAGATATGTCAAGCCCTTTGGGTCTTGAAAAGACGCAAAGGGGTATATATAAAAGCTATATAAAAGCAATTTATTATGACAATAATGATCCAATTATTGATTTCTTGCTTGCTTCTAAAGCTAACACGAATGTGTTTTATTTTGTTTTCATGGTTGTAATTTAATGACAAAAATAACTAACTATAAGTTACTGAAACAAATGCCAATCATTGTATTTAATGTGTGCTATAACTTTATTACATTACTTTACGATATACTGAAATAAACATGGTCCATATTTGCAGTGATGAAGTCACATCATCATCACCCACAATGTGCAGAGGCATGGGCATTATAGTCTCGCGGGAGTAAGTATGCCGAGTTAACCCCCCAGAGACGCTGACTCGGAGCCCGTCGCGCGTCTCACGGTAGCGTCATTGCGCATTCTTGGTGCAATATCTGTGATATCCACCAATGTCCTAAACAACAACACGTCCTTGCTTGAAGTACTTCGGTGATAAACGAATCAAAAGGTCAAACTACGTAATTGCGTTAATGGCGTCAAAAAGATTTGTGGCGTTAACGTGTTAATAACGAGTTAATAAATTGTGGAATCAATCAAGTCATATATCACCCTGATGGTCAATGGCAATAACATATTATCTTTTTTCTTTTGGTACTCCTCAGACCTGCTATCTGACCTTGCGCAGTCATGTTAATTTCTTTGCTTTATGGGAGAAAAAAACGTTTCTGACAGATATCGTGAGTGTGAGACATCTGAACTAGTATATGACATATGAACTAGCGTGCATCTGGACGGCCGAAAGCTGATAGGATGCAGAGGGAGGATAAGCTGAGCGTCTGATTCTGTTGGTTTCAGAAGGTCAACTAAGGCTGTGATCTGATTGGCTGCACTGCTCGGGGTCAGTGGCAACCGGGGTGAAAGTTGACATACTTTGAGCACAGCTTCAAGGTGGAGGATCCGAGCTGCCCGCCACGCCCAGGGTCGCGTTAACGTTTCACACGTAGGCACCGTGTGTGTGTGTGTGTGTGTGTCTGTGTGTGTGATAATGTCTTATGTAACCAGCCGATAATGGCCATTCCACGTTGTTTGTTGTGGAAGGTGGATGGTTTGGGGAAGGAGGCGGGGGGCAATTTGCAATCTGGATCTTAAAACGCAGCCCTTATCCTAAACAGATTACAGCTTTAAGACAAACTGTTCACCAGTGATTTCCACTGTCTCAGCAATTGTCATGTTTTAGAGTGAATAGCACTGCGTGCATTATCACTTGGTATTTGAAGATTTTAAGCCAATAAAGGGAATTACAGAAAATATATTTGAATATAGGTAGTTTTAAGCAATGTCTACAAATAAAAAAGAAAAGGTCAGTGCAAAGAGAATTTAATGACACCTAATCTGGGATCCAGACGTTCGACAATCGCCTACAGTGGTCTACTACACACATTTGATTTTAAGCCTAAGGATGTTGGTGTCTCTTCCGCTCGGCTATGGGAAAAGTTTAGTTTGTCAGTGCTGGCCAAATTTGTGTTTGCTGTTGGCCAAGGATTGATACCAACAATGGGAATGGCTGAATGTGGGAAATTACGAAGAAATAGACTGTGATTGTGAGATGGAATTGGCAAATTGTTAAACAGTCGAGACCCACACTGTGTAAGGTGTGCCTACAGATCCCAGCCCCAGGAACATGATTGATGGAAACTAATTTGAAGCGAAAGAAAGTGAAAGACCCCATTCACACAGATTTGAGCTCATCTGCCATCAGAATAAATACAGTGTTCTGATTGAAGGCAATTTACCTACTTCCTGTGAAACCCTCTCTTAGCTAAAATACATTGATTGCAAACATGGGTGAGGTTTCAAAATGGTGCCCAGAGACTGGATTATACTTTCTTGGTGGTGTTATGCGATCAAACACAATTTAAAAAAAAGAGAGTCACAGCTTTATATGGTTTGGACTGTTGGACTCACGAGTCTCGGTTTGCATTTGATATATAGTTTGTGAGTGGTTGATAAGCAAAGATGTGAAAATAAGTATGTTTTTAGTGAATATATATACTGTATATATTTTTGTAAAGATGGATCATCGTGACCATTAAAGCGAGGGATTGGCAGACGTATTGGGACAGGGAGCAGGATATGGATATTTTATAGAATGGAAACCTCATCATCATCATCATCATCAATTATACAGTGATCAAACCGACGCCTCATTGTCTTCGCCGCCTCATGGTGCTGCTGGGCAGCTAATTACGGCGAGGGCTAATCCAATGAAAATGCAGATCAGATCATGGGAGGCTAAACATACACAGGGCGCCCCAGCATACGTTACCCACACACACACACAAATATAGTCTAATGATGGCAGCAAACCAGAGATTCACAATCAGCAACACGTGTAATTATCAAAAGGGAGTGCAATTAGAAGGAAAAAAACATATATATAGCCTAGCCCAAGGGGGGGGGGGCGTTGGCATTGGTTTGGCTAATAGAGCGCAACTTGACTTGTGTTTTCTTTGTTCGCCCCCACGTGCGCCGGCTGCCAACATGAGGTGACTCATCATTGGGCGGTACAGAGATCACACTTTCACCCCCGTGGCCCAGGCGGCCGAAACAAACAACTCCGCACTTTTAAAAGAGAAGAACAAGAAGACAATGGGGGAGGAGGAAGGAGAGAGGAGGCTGAGACACCAGGGTCTTTCAGGACGGATGAAGTCATGCGGTCCAAGTTTGTCCCACCTACCCGCCTGTTGAGATGCACACAACTTGTGGTCGGTCCCATCCGTGAACTACTTTAATGTGCTTTTATTCAACGTGACTTTGTGGTGAATCTACAGATGCAGGTCATTAATGAGCAGGTAGTAGGCGTTTTAGACAGTGAATTCAGATGTTATTTAGATTTAGGAGCAGGTCGGGGGTTGGCATCCTGTGGTGGACATTTGGGGATCGAACGTTGTCCGTTCAGCTATTTTGCTATTTTTTAATGAACATTTGTATTGCTCATGTATGCTGTTTGGTAGATTAATATCTACATTAAGACGTGTGTTCTCTCTCCTCCCCCTCCTCATAAAATACTAGGCCTAGATAATGATACGTATGAACGTAGTATGAATTGAGTGTATTGCATACACACACGCACTGTAATTACCTTGGCGGATCAATACAGTGATCTAATGCACACGTGCACACACACATGCAAACACACACACATTAACTTCTTGGTTATCTTATAGCTAATGAGAAGTAGGTAATTATTGGTTATCGTTGGTTATCGTATTGTTTCAACAACATTATTTTTCATCCCTACTTAAAGTTTCAGAAATGTTGAATATTGATATTGAACATTTAGTATTACGTTTCAAGATTTAGCCTACCTTCTCTTTTAATGGCAAATGTGTAATATTATTTGAACTTTGTGAACGTCGTTGATTACGTAGATTTTCGTTTAATTTCGTATACAATCAATCAGCACATCCAATAACATTGACGTAAGCAGCCTAATTGATGCATAGATATGTATGTATATACATTTGCTTCTTTTTGTATGTGTGTATGTGTGTATGTACACACACACACACACACACACACACACACACACACACACACACACACGCACACACAGACACACACACACACACACACACACACACACACACACTCCAAGAGGAAGAACCTGACTGAGTTGACGGGAGAGCTGCACGCATTCCATTTTCTTGCCAACGTTTTGATAAAAAGGAAAAAAACCATCAAGGACAGGTGTTTAAGACCCCGTACTTGGGTGTGCGGAAGTGGTCTCAGAGCAAAGGGAAGTTAAGCGGGAGGTTTTTAAGTAGATAAGAGGTCAGGGTGAAGTAGATAAGTCAAACACATCACTGTCTCTGTAAACACATCACTGTCTCTGTAAACACATCACTGTCTCTGTAAACACATCACTGTCTCTGTAAACACATCACTGTCTCTGTAAACACATCACTGTCTCTGTAAACACATCACTGTCTCTGTAAACACATCACTGTCTCTGTAAACACATCACTGTCTCTGTAAACACATCACTGTCTCTGTAAACACATCACTGTCTCTGTAAACACATCACTGTCTCTGTAAACACATCACTGTCTCTGTAAACACATCACTGTCTCTGTAAACACATCACTGTCTCTGTAAACACATCACTGTCTCTGTAAACACATCACTGTCTCTGTAAACACATCACTGTCTCTGTAAACACATCACTGTCTCTGTAAACACATCACTGTCTCTGTAAACACATCACTGTCTCTGTAAACACATCACTGTCTCTGTAAACACATCACTGTCTCTGTAAACACATCACTGTCTCTGTAAACACATCACTGTCTCTGTAAACACATCACTGTCTCTGTAAACACATCACTGTCTCTGTAAACACATCACTGTCTCTGTAAACACATCACTGTCTCTGTAAACACATCACTGTCTCTGTAAACACATCACTGTCTCTGTAAACACATCACTGTCTCTGTAAACACATCACTGTCTCTGTAAACACATCACTGTCTCTGTAAACACATCACTGTCTCTGTAAACACATCACTGTCTCTGTAAACACATCACTGTCTCTGTAAACACATCACTGTCTCTGTAAACACATCACTGTCTCTGTAAACACATCACTGTCTCTGTAAACACATCACTGTCTCTGTAAACACATCACTGTCTCTGTAAACACATCACTGTCTCTGTAAACACATCACTGTCTCTGTAAACACATCACTGTCTCTGTAAACACATCACTGTCTCTGTAAACACATCACTGTCTCTGTAAACACATCACTGTCTCTGTAAACACATCACTGTCTCTGTAAACACATCACTGTCTCTGTAAACACATCACTGTCTCTGTAAACACATCACTGTCTCTGTAAACACATCACTGTCTCTGTAAACACATCACTGTCTCTGTAAACACATCACTGTCTCTGTAAACACATCACTGTCTCTGTAAACACATCACTGTCTCTGTAAACACATCACTGTCTCTGTAAACACATCACTGTCTCTGTAAACACATCACTGTCTCTGTAAACACATCACTGTCTCTGTAAACACATCACTGTCTCTGTAAACACATCACTGTCTCTGTAAACACATCACTGTCTCTGTAAACACATCACTGTCTCTGTAAACACATCACTGTCGTCTTGGTCCTGTGAGAGCCTTCACGCTGAATATTACTTTGTACTTTGATATGTTAGAATAATTGTTATCAATTGTTATCATATGTTATGATTCAAATTGTGAATCATAATATGAAACAATCCTGTTTTTTTTTAGGTTGTGTCATGTGTTGACATTATTAAATACTTTGGATTGGATTCATTCAAATCCATTTCAAGCCCTATCGTTTTCTCATTGTTCATTTCCTAGGAACTTCCAAGAAACCCCAAGATAAAAGTACTTGGCGGATGATAACGAAGTACAAGTCAAACATTTACCAAACCTCAGAGCGCTCATCACACAAGTTGTTATATTATGTTACAAAGTAAAAATTCTAATCAAAGCAAGATAAGCAAAAATGGATAGTAACAGAATGCTAATATTTGTAGCAGATTGTCTCTCTCTCGTTTGATTAGTTTGATGATGACAAGGTAGCAACAAAGCTTTCACTCAAATGACTTTAACTTTGTGTCTCTTTTGGTAGACTCTGGACGGTTTGGCTAAAAGACAAAACAAAAAAACGAGTTTAATCGCAAAGTTCTAAGGGAGCTTGTGTCCAAACCTTCACCCAAACGCTTCAAGTGTTTGCTTCTGCATAAACCCCTTTGTTACCAGACAGTCAACCACAAGGGCACTCAAAGACCGTCAAAGGGATGAAAATATGTGTTATTATATTTTTGACATTTTGGGCAGTGGATTCCTACCACATTCCAGAAGAAGGGGTTGAAGAGGACAGCGATGACAGCCACACAGAACCTGGGGTCGTACACATCCACGTGCTGCAGCACCTCCCCTAGCAACGACATGTCCACCTGGAAGCCGACAACAGGGGTCAAAGGTCAGTCTCCTCCTCCACATGTGAATGTCTAAATACAAATGTGTGTGCGTGTGTCAGGCAATGTCAGTCTGAAGATATAATTGGAGTTGACAATTCTCTCTGATATCAGGCTACAAATGTGCATGCATGAAGACATGCATGTCAGTTGGCAAATGTGCATGTAAATAAGGAAACTGGCACACAAAAGACAAATGTGCATTGTATAAAAAAACACATTTCTACTCATGTAGAAATACAAATTGTAAGGTGGTGGTGGTGGTAGGGTGGTGTAGGCTAGGTGCGTGCTCCGGGATAGCCACTTAGCGGAGAGATGGCAGACGACACTTTCTAGTAATGGTTTCATGGTTTATTCATTGTTGGTACCATTGAACGGCAGGTCTCCAACATACACACAATATAATATACGGCACCGGTAGCTGGTTCCAACAACCTACACACTCATCACGGGAGAGACAGTGTGGTCTCTACTCGATACATAGCCGGAAGTGACAAAAAACGAAATCTAACTAAAATGAGGTGGATAAAACGAGTTTGCGCCCCTAGTGGCAATTTCCAATACAGCCTTTGAGTGTTACAACATGTGCATGTAGAAATACAAATGTGGGCCTATAAATACAAATGTATGCAATGACAACAAATTTGCACGAATATGTGTAAATACGAAATGGCATGTATAAGGCCAAATGGCACACCTGTAATACAGTAAGTATAACATCTATATGGGGTCAGGATTTGAAGGCCTATGTGTGCAGATTGCCATACTATCACATTTACATTCATAGGCCATAAAACCGCTGAAAAAAGTGTGTGAATTAGTTTTGTACTGGATACCGACACGTTACGTGTGAGGCTATGTGACTCGGCACTAATTGGTTTTCAAAGAGAACCACTGTGGACTACATTTAAATTATTGACAGCAGCGAGGAAAATGTAATTAACCACCCAAAGCACAACAGCCAAAAAAACAACCCCAAACTGTCCTGGACAGTAACAGAATGCTGCCTATTTCCCGTAGCACCAACCAGAGACGTCATTACGGCTGCCTTGCATCCAGCGACACACAGCACCTAACGTTGTCTCTCTCTCATTTGATTAGTTTGATGACGACAGGCGAAGTGTAGCAACAAACCGACACTTTAACTCAAATGACCTTGTGTCTCTTTTGGTGGACTCGGGACCGTTTGGCAAAAAAAAAATTGTAAAAGTGACGTTCATACCTTGACAATCATGCACTTCCTGTAGGCGGACAAAAACATTTAAGAAATGCAGTTCAGGCGCTTAATATTGCATATTTGATAAAATACATCATCTTGAATCACCCTTCAGTTTCCCACCCATCTACCCCACTGCTTTTTTGTGTCGTGTGTTCTGTTGTTCTGCGCCTATTTTCTGTTGCAGTTGTTTTTTTGCTGTGAATTTTGCCTCAGCTATCTATCGTCTCTTACACAGTAGGAGGCCCAGGGTTTAGTTTCCATGATGAAGTGAATCTCACCGCGAGTGAGACCAACAACAGGACTGGAGTAAATTGGGCTGTAATGGCCAAATTACTACTTAGTTCGGCCATGTGCATCATCCAGATCCACATTTTGCTTGTGCATTATGTGAGCATTAAATAAAACAAGATTTTATGTGTGCGAGTGATACAAAGGAAGACACATAAAACAACAAGTCTGGAACATGTGCCTGTGTATGTGTATGAGTAGAGTTTCAGGACAATTTGAGCACTAATACACAACTGCGAGTTGGAAATCATGGGCGGTTCAGAGGAGGGGTCCCAACAGGGGCCAGTGGCCCTGTAACACTGAGCTTGGACCCCTGTGGCTTCGAATGAAGAGTATGTATGTAAAGATATGTCAAGCCCTTTGGTCTTGAAAAGACGCAAAGGGGTATATATAAAAGCTATATAAAAGCAATTTATTATGACAATAATGATCCAATTATTGATTTCTTGCTTGCTTCTAAAGCTAACACGAATGTGTTTTATTTTGTTTTCATGGTTGTAATTTAATGACAAAAATAACTAACTATAAGTTACTGAAACAAATGCCAATCATTGTATTTAATGTGTGCTATAACTTTATTACATTACTTTACGATATACTGAAATAAACATGGTCCATATTTGCAGTGATGAAGTCACATCATCATCACCCACAATGTGCAGAGGCATGGGCATTATAGTCTCGCGGGAGTAAGTATGCCGAGTGTTAATGATAGTCTCGCGAGAGTAAGAGAACGTCAACAAACGAGTGAGTAGTTATCTGTGAGGTGCTTACACAACAGTAACATGGTACAGATACCAACCGTGCGCAGGGGGGTACGATTAAGACTGCGACTCAAAGGGATTACATTGTTATCCGTACTGGCTTACAATCATGATAAATATGAATGAATGAATGAATGAATGAATATCTTCGCGCCTGAGTTAAACGATACACCACTTGTTTGTCTTTTGCTTTACAAGCCGATCCACAATACTGTCCAAACTGCACCTTGTTGTATTTGCAGTACTACTTCTGAGCAAATACAACAAGGTGCAGTACATAATATGTACTGTACCTTGCTGTAATCCACGTTACTCAAGCCTCCACAGCAATCCGGGACAGCGTGCTTGTTGTTGTTGTTATTATTGGCCAAAGCGCACAAGTTCATGTGCGCTATTATTGCAGCGCACAAGAACAGTTTAACAATGAGAAAAATGTTAAAATTTCATCGCGTGTTTAATTCATAACACTGATATGACACCGGACGAGCGGTAGTAGCAGCTGTAACCAGGTCAACCAGAGGCTCAGTGAGACGTGAGCTTGACAGCGCTGTCCACGTGACCTCTGACAGCTTGGTGCATTCTGGGTAATGTAGTTCGAGTCTCAAAGTCCATTCAATATGAATACTGAACGCAGACTTTCCATGCCAAAAACCGAAACTGAAACCACAACACGGAAAAATAAAATACATGAAAAATATATCAAATACATGTCATAAAAAAATACACTAGATCTATTGTAGTGTGGGAATCACAAGTTCAGTTCCTGGAGGCATCTTGTCTGTCACATCGTAGTCTTATATGCTTCAACAGTTTCACGGCAAACTGCAACTTTCTTGACTTGCAAAATTGTTTGTCTCTCGCTGTTGACTGTCATATACGGTAGTGTAATGCGCTTGCGCATATACTGGGGGTTATACGGTTGTTCCAGAGACGCATGAAAAGGAGACACACGGTGATCCATTAAACCAGCGGTGCAAATTAAGAAGCCTCTATTGCATTGATTTACATGGTGTCAGAAGTGAAAACGGAGTCATGGCAAAGTTCAATCCCCCGACAAACTTTTCCTTCGATAAGCCAGGAGAATGGCCAGAGTGGAAGCAACGCTGACACAGCCGTGGGACTTGAGCAAGCCCACGGCTGTGTCAGCGGATGCAAGGAGTTATGGATTGGGGGGTGTACTCCTTCAGCTCCACGGGGAGCAGTGGAAACCTGTGGCATATTGCTCCAGACGCCTCACTGAAGCAGAAACACGCTACGCCCAAATAGAAAAGGAAGGTCTGGCTGGTGTGTGGGCATGCGAGAAGTTCGACAGATACCTCAATGGACTGGAGCAGTTCAAGCTAATCACTGACCACAAGCCGCTAGTGCCTCTCATTAGCAGCCGCAGCCTGGACAATGTACCCATACGATGTCAGCGTCTCCTCATGAGGCTCATGAGATTCAATCCAGTGGCAGAGTATGCTCCAGGGAAATCTCTGGTCGTCGCAGACACCCTGTCACGCAGTCCACTGGCCAGCACGTGCGCAGAGACAGACACACACAGTGAGGTGGCATGCTAAGTGGCTAGTGTAGTAGAGGGGATCCCTGCGTCTACAAGCAAGATGGATGAAATCAGAATGGCGACAGCAGCCGATGCCGAACTGTTGTCAGTTGTGAAGCTCATAAAGAAAGGATGGCCTGAACACTTAAGCAATGTGCCCATGGATGCGAGAGAGTATGTCCAAGTGAAATCAGAGCTATCAGAACACAATGGCCTTGTCCTCAGAGGAAGCAGGATTGTCGTGCCAAGGCCAATGAGAGGTGAGATCCTTCAGAAAATTCACGAAGGGCACCAGGGCCTAGTCAAATGTAGGGAGAGAGCCTGCTCATCTGTGTGGTGGCCCGGACTCTCTACGGAGATAAACAAGCTCGTGACGTCATGTCAGGTGTGCTGTGAACTGAAAAGAACGCAACAAAAGGAACCTCTCATCTCCACACCGCTTACGGAGCGACCCTGGAAGAGAATTGCAATGGACCTTTGTGAGCACAACCACCACAACTACCTGGTAATCTCAGATTATTACTCCAGGTTTCTAGAGATACTGCAACTGCCCTCGACAACGAGTGCACAAGTTATCCAAAGACTGAAAACAGCCTTCGCCAGGTTTGGCATTCCAGGTGAGGTGGTGAGCGATAATGGACCCCAATTTTCAAGTGCGGAGTTCAAGGAGTGTGCGAGGCAGCTCGACTTCAAGCACTGCACGTCCAGCCCTCACCACCCACAGGGCAATGGGCACGCAGAGAGAGCCGTACAGACGGCAAAGAAAATTCTCAAGCAAGAAGATCCTGTGATGGCTCTGATGAGCTATAGGTCCACTCCCTGCTCCACCACAGGCTTCAGTCCAGCCGAGCTGTTGATGGGGAGGAAAATCAGAACCACACTCCCCACTCTGGAGAAAAACCTCCTACCCAAATGGCCCAGCAGGACAGCTGTGAAAGAGAGGGACGGGAGGGAAAAGGCTAAACAGGCTCACTACTTCAACCGCCGTCATGGAGCCAGACCCTTACCTGCCCTGCGACCAGGAGATGTTGTATTCTCCAAGTTGGACCATGAAAAGTCATGGTTTTTGCCGGCGGTGATCTCAAGCGAGAGGACCACCCCGAGATCCTTCGTCATCAGGATGCAGCATGGAGCAGAGCTGCGGCGGAACCGCCGTCACCTCCAACCAGGGCCGGTTCCCCAGCCCATCCCAGCAGCGCACGGGGAGATCACAGAGACAGACACACACTCTGACGGAGCCACCATGTTAGAGACTGTTCCTGTCAGTCAGAGTGTGGCTACACCCACAACCCCTCTACCCGGTCAGACTGTGAACAGATCTGGATGGGTGTGCAAGCAAGTCGACAGGCTTGACCTGTAGATAAGTGCAGATCATATGGACTTTGGGGGGGGGGGGGGAGAAGAGAAAAGAAAAGTTGTACTGACATTGATGTGATAATGTTGATTTGTGAATAAAAAAAAAAGAATGTTGTACAGCCATTGATGTTGATAATGTTTACTTGTTGGTTGAGTTGAGAGACCAGTGTCTCCATTTCAGTTAATCTTGGTTTATGCTATGTGTTTGAATAGCCATTTTCAGTTCAAGTGTTCCTTTGATGTTATTGACATAACACTCAAAAGGGGGAGATGTCATATACGGTAGTCTAATGCGCTTGCGCATATACTGGAGGTTATACGGTTGTTCCAGAGACGCATGAAAAGGAGACACACGGTGATCCATTAAACCAGCGGTGCAAATTAAGAAGCCTCTATTGCATTGATTTACAGACGACATAGATATCATATCCTAAATAACATCAAGGTCCCATGGGTGACGACCGGGAGAGGAGAGTGAAAACCGGGATGGTCAGGAATGTTATAATTAAGCAATAGCTCACTTCAGGCCGTGGTATGTGGTTATTATATCACAGCTAACGGGCGTGGTTCACAACCCCTTAGCTGTGATATAATAAGCATATATCACAGACTGAAGTGAGCTATTGCTTTTATAAAACGGCCACCAAGCATGGCGATATAAAAGTAGGCTAATAGACAGATTACAATTTAAATAGTTTTTATTAACAGGTCAATAACGATTTTTCCAAAGAAATAGGCCCTACTGGCTGCCGGCACACGCGTTGCTATGCAGCATACAAGCCGTCAAACAGATTACGATTGAAACAGTTTTTATTTACATAATTTGGTTATTTATTTATATTAATTTGTATGTTGCCGGTTATTGTCTAATAAAAAAAGTTCAAAAAGTTAGTTTCTTCTTTTGCTAGCTAGTTTGTTAGGGTTGCCTGTGGAACCTCTTTTCCACAGGCGGAGTGATACCAATTGTGAAAAGGAATTAAACTCACAGCTATGAACCAATCAGATTGCTTGATTTCAGGTACCCGTTTTATAATAATAATCATATATAGCATGTTGTAGATAGTTCTGTATTTTTAAAAAAATGTTTGCCTTACTATAGCAACCGCTATCGGTATGTAGGCTAGCGGAAAAATAAACGGTCTTGTGTTTACATGTTGTTGCTCTGTTATTTTTTTTTTTTTTCTATTTTTCTCTGCCTTAAACTGCCTTAAACAATCCACCTTGTTATGGTTAATAACAAGGAGGAAGGAACTCTTTCCTCACTTGTTTTCCTCAGGGTTACCTCCTTTCACTCCACCCTGCTAATGTTATCTTTATCCTTCTTCCCTCGCTTTTCGTGGATGCTTGTTGCCGTACCCCCTCCCGACACACAGCGGTACGCCATGTGTATTCATCAGTGTTGATGTAGCTTGTTAGCTGTCAGGCCCCTTGTTTGGACAAGAGAGACTTGATACTTGACCAAGCATGTAATTCTGTCATTATATACCTATGGCATATATAATGACAGAATCACATGCTTTATTTATATGTAAATATACAGTATAAACCTGCATTAAATGTTTTTTTTGTGTCATGCACACGCACACACACACATTTCCATGTAAAACTTGCACAAGAGGATAGCAATCACACCCTGTTTGTTTTACCACAGGGGGACGGGCAAACCCACTTTCTTTGCGTTTTGTTTCACACGCTCAATCAAACACACACACACACACACACACACACACACACACCCATGGCTTACAGTAAACTGTATTTAGCTCATCATTTAAATGTAATAATATTGTGACAGGATACCATTCCACCGTTATTATTTATGCCTGTGACCAATATGTGGGCTCTTTGGTGGAGTGTGTTTGGTGTCTGGTTTAAGCAGCCTCACCTGGCCCTGGCTGATTAGTCTGGGGCTGGGTGAGGATGCACACCAGTGGTGCATTGGCCTCATCAAGGCCCACAGGTTAAACCAGCCCTCGCTGCACACACATTCAAGAGAGTGATAGCATGCTAGCCTTGTTCCAACTGCTCTGTCATTCATTCACTTACAAACTTGTACAATAATCCAGTGTATTGTAGAAGTTTGGAAATGAATGAAGTAAGTTGTATGTTTTTCGTTCAATGAAAAAATGAATAAACTCTATTAATCAGATTAAAAAAAAACCAATAATAATAATCATAATCATAATAATCATAATCATAATGTCATTAAATAATGTAAGTAATGGCAGCATAATTTACACCCCAAGCCACCAATATATTAATCCAAAAGCCAGTCTGAATTGAAAATGGCATTATTGTGTTGACCATGATTTACATGTGATAGCAGGCTGAATTGGCTGAATGCCTGGAAGCAAGGGCACGCACGTGTGCTCTCAACACATGATGGCGTTCATGGTTGTGTATGTATTGTATGTGTGTGTCACACAAACAAGTTCTGAGGGGCTCGAAACTAGGACATGAGCAGCCAGCAGTCACAAGGCAAATAAAACACTTTTATTTGATTGATTTCTTCATTTTATTCCCTCAAGGCCACTTACAATTCTAACATTCATGTCTTGTCCTTCCTCTTCACTATACATACTCCAATATTTCCACAAGAAGTTGAGGCTGAAAGAAAACACAAAAAATGATGTATTCGGAAATTCTGATAGGGGTTGAGCAAGCCAATCTCACCTTGTATTTGAGTGCCTCCATCTGTGTGTGTGTGTGTGTGTGTGTGTGTGTGTGTGTGTCACATTTGGTTGGCTGTATGTGTATGTGCTCCATCAAGTTGAAAAAATGGGTTAGTGCATGTTTTGAAAGAAGCCGTGTGTGTGTGTGTGTCACGGTTTGTGTTGTACATGTGTAGTGTGTGTGTGTCACGGTTTGTCTTGTGCACGTGTGTGCGTGTGTGCATGCATGTGTGATATATACAGTATACTCAAGATCTTTCATGTACAGATCAACAGTGCAGATCAGATCAGAGTGTTTTGATTACGCAAAGGCATTATGCAAACTGGTGCACAACACGCTCTGCTTCACTTTTAAAGTTGTTAACAAGCATATGACTGTGCTGAAAAGCACAAGGGTGCCTGTCTACGTCAGTGGTGTGTATGTGTATGTATGTGTATGTGTGTGTGTGTGTGTCACCCTCCCTCCAGGAACCACACTGGTCTCTTGATTCAATTCACCACCCAAAAATGTATTCAACCATGATAGCATTGCGCGACTCCTCCCCCTCCACTCACGTTGGACCACAGGCGTGTTCTAATCTGCTAAGTTTTACACACGCGATCGGATCTGCATCTCAATGAAACGTAATTTAGATTCTGTTCATTCGATTTTTTAAATTATCATTAATTTGTAACGTGCATGCACACGCACACACACATGCGTACACACACACAGGTGATGTCGTCTTGTGTGTTTCCGGTGGGTACTTGACTCTAACAGAGTCATTACAGAGTTCTGAAATGAGGAAAGCAGGGAAGAGAGAAAATGCAAACCTACACACTCTGTTTTGCTTCTAATTCTGCTTTCTCACTCTCTCTTGCGTAGCAGCCGGCACAGGGGAGACGCAAGCGTCACCGCTAATGAAGCACCCACTATTAGAGAAAGGATTAGCAGAAGTTAGATAATTAACACAAAGCTGGGAGCCTCTAAAGCGGCACAGAGTGTTCTGACACTTATTGTGAAATTTTGAAGAATTTAAGAAATTTTAATGAACATTTAATTAAAACAATCAAGGCATCTATCCGAATTCACGGTATGTCGTTTCGGATGATAGCGTTCGCTTGCTCGCTAAGTGGATGAATCGTAAATAGTGAATCATCACATCTGGTCACCTGACCCAGGATGCCATTGGGTTCATTTCCCAGTAGGGTTAGGGTAAGACATCTTTGAACTTCTGTGAAGTTGTTTTGTACACCTCTTTTTTTCTTTTTAACAGGATCATAAACACAAACATCGTGTTGCCAATGTGCAGGCTGCAGTCCAATATGCCATCTGCAATTCTTTGTGCATCTTTGTCATTTTTACCACCACAAGACTTTCCAAACATTAATTATTTTCTCTTCTTCGGTACAAACTGCCGAAGGCAGACGGGTGGACACTGGAGGGTGAGGCCGGTGTTCTATCAGAGCAGAAGAGAGGAGAGCCTACCTATGAGTCACAGCCACAGTGGCAATACCACCTCCTCTCCTCCTCCGCAGAAGAGGTGTGTGTCGAATGGCAATGCGGCCCTGATGTCTGTGCATGAACCTAGTGGAGTTGAGGTGGATGAGTGGATGGATGCATGGATGGATGGATGGGTGGATGTATTTCTCTGCTGTGGAAACTTCACAGGACATTTCATCTTGGTTTTATTCTCAGTGACCCAACACGTCGTCAATCGAAGAATTGGAATAACAATATGTTGAAGTCAAAGCTGAACAGGAAGTCAACAAAGACCTTGAAAATGACTGTTGTTGTACATTCTATAGCTTGAAACCACCCAGTGCTATGCTGTATGTTGTACTCACATTTGGAGAATTTTTTTACAAACTATGTGTGGTCTTCTTAAGGTAAAACTTTAATCGAATTTCTGAATCCATTTCCTTGGAGCCAGACCTATCCCCACACTTCATTTTAGCTGGAGGAAGAGAAATGGAGAATGAGGTGAGATAGTCACCGAGCTGCTGTGCAGAATGTTTTAACTAACAGGCTTTATTGACTGGTGAATGAGTCAGCCAACTTCACCATTAAGGCCCGTGGTAATGGCACTTTTCAAACCAAAAATGGCCTACAACCCACAAGAAAATCTTTTTTCCAGCAGCAGGGACTGTGGATGAACACTATTCTTTCTGGTTAATTCTAACCCATTTACAGCAATGCTTTTAGTGTGTGCTGTCACTGTCAAACTACAAAATGCAATGCAAATGCAACTTGCAATGCAAGTAGACAACTAAATTAAAAAATAATCCAAATAAAATGAGCATGTGCTTTGAAAACCAGATTATATAAATGTTCATTTAGATGACTGACATAGATATTCTGCTTATATAGGGGTATGAGACAGTACAGTACATTGCGACATTGTATCTTTATCGCGTTAATACATAGGCAGATCATTCATACATATTTCTTAATTTAAAAAAATTATTCTTTTTTTTCTTAAAGGACATTAATACATACACAAAGGATTGTTTACTATGGAAAGAGACTTAAAATGATTAATTCTAACAGGAATGAAGGGATCCGACTAATCCCTGGAATACAGTCTGACACAAGAAGGTATGCTTTACTGTTGTTATGGTCAAGGCAGAGGTACTTGATTCAAGATCCATAAGCGTTGAATTGAGTTGAACCACTCCACCACCACCGAAGAAGAAAACTCGATCGGTAGCTAGCAGTAGTAAGATCAGAGTGTGTGAATTGCACATCCAAAACACTGTCAATTTGTTCTTAAAATACAAAATAGAAGAGAGATTGTCTCAAAACTACGTCAATGAATGCATGTGTGTCACTTGATCCACATCTGCAGAAAGAAAACTGATCTCCAAGTCAAAACAACTCAAAAGACACTGAGCAAAAGTTGTCTTTTGGATCACTTTTGGAGTTATTTAAAAATGTTGCTTTTAGTTTTGTTGTTCCCAGCTGAATCGAAGCAGTTCTTTATAAGCGTGGATGTTAAAGTAGGTTGAGTTACATGGCTTATCGTGTCAGGCCCTCCGCTGTCTGATCTGCAATGTGTTTGACGTAGTCCACAGACCACAGCGGGGATAGAGGTGTGGGGGTTTCCCAGGAGAGCGGTCTTTCGACAGGCTGCTAAGCGACTTGATTTACTGTTGGCCATCAGAACACAGTAAATAACCATCCACAAATTTGGGTTAGTTCTCTCTTTTCTGTCTTGTTCACGTTGCAGCAAATTATTGTTGCGACGCGTCACGTAAAGTGGCTTTTCTGGCCTCCTCTAACCAACCAAGGACACAGCAAGTTGTCGAGTAAACCGCTTCATAACAGGTTTGGAAATGTGTGGCCGCAGAGCAGGTGATACGTGCTGGCAGGTCCACGCTCCTCTTGAGTGTGTTTGTGTGTGTGTGTGTGTGTGGTGATGGCTGGTTTAGCCTTGATTGGTCAGCATCACCCAGCCTCACCCAGATTAACCAGCCACCAACCACACACACTGCACAATAATATCTTTTAATATTATTCATGTAATGTTATTTATTTATTTATTTATATATGGGTGCCATAGTGTATACATATTTGATGCCATTGAGTTGAGGTATTCCCAATATGATATGATATAATATTATGCAAAGAAATAAAACTAATCTTGTGGTGTACTTCTCTTGTTGAGGAGTGTGTGTGTGGTTGGTGGCTGGTTTAGGCAGCCTCACCTGGCAAGTCTGGGGCTGGGTGAGTCTACACACTTGTGGTGCATTGCCTAATCAACGCCCACGGCCTTGATGGCTGGTTAAACCAGCCATCTTCACACACACTCAAGGAGAGCACTAGCATGCTAGCAGTGTACCACCTGCTCTGTCCACAAACAAATACAAACTCTGGAATAAACCGGTTCATCATCTTCATCTTCCTGTGTCCTGATGTTGGAGATGCCCAACAGAATAAACGTTATGTGGCGTGGTAGCAGTGATATATAGTGCTGTTGCATTTATTTTGATCTCCTATCATGTATGTGTATTAACTGCAATGATCAGTTTGTATTCCCAGCCAGCCTCATAAACGACAACAACGACACAAGATGGGTCAGGTGGCTGATGAGGGCGAGTGTACGATGAGACAACCCAAGTCGTCTCATACAGGGGCCACCTGGGAGCCACACATTCAGCAGACACTGACAGTGCTCCCCTCCACTGACCCCCCCCCCCCCCCCCCCCACACACACACACACACACCCCACATACTCACCCCCTCCCTCCCGCCTTATGTCGAGTAGGGTTGATTCACCGGTGTCTGAAAAGCCATGTGATAGTAGGAGAATGAAGGGTGATGTGGGGTTATTGTAAAACGTTCAGAACCAATCCATGATGTCATTTCATGAAACCATATGTTAATGGTTAAATTATTATCGACCATATCCAGGTAATGATTATGTTATGATTCAATTATTGAGAAACATTGTGTTCATTATGTGTGTATTCCATGTCTATAGTCATTGGGTATATAATGCCCAAAGTATATCATATGCCTGGATAAGCACTCAGTCTCAAAGGTTTGTAGTCCTCCCCTGTAACCACCAGATGGAGGCTCTATGTTTAGGGTTTGTGGCGCCATGAACATCGTCAAGGTCATCTGAGGGTATAAAAGGAGCAAAACAAGTGAATGCGCAAAGAGAGTCATTCAAAGTCCCCTAGAGACCAGGAGAAGGACGCCCTCAAGATGCAGAAAAAGAAGCGCAAGAAATCTCCGGACATTTCTTTCTTGTTATTTCTTAGGACTCTGCAAGATAGAACTTAGTCGTTCGCTGCAGGCTATTTCTCCAGTTCGGTATTCGGCTATCTCTCCAGTTTATATTTAGGCTATTTCTCGAGTTTAGTTTTAGGCTATCTCTCCAGTTTAGTTTTAGGCTATCTCTCCAGTTTAGTTTTAGGCATTGTTTTCGACGGTCAATCGAGGGGAAGATGCCTCCGCAGTCCAACAGGACCGTGAAGCTTCCCAGCTTTATTTTAATAATATTATCGAATTAGATTAGAGGAGTTCGTTTGTGCTTTCGGCGAAGGGGGTAGAGACCCCGGGTGAGTAGAGAACCTTATCTAAACCCGCGTACTATCCTCCCCCCGCCCTGGCTGAATAGACCGAGACGGCGATACGATAGAGACCCGTCCCGGTCGTTTTATTTGGTTTGGTTTTTTCCTTTTCCATTATGCCGGGTATCAATTTAATCATATCTAATGTTATTATAACATTTTTGTACGCCATTTCTTATAAATTCGCTATCATCCGGCGATAAGAACTGCGTCACAGGGAGGCAACTCTCCGGGCACACACACACACACGCACACGCACGCAGACACACACCTATGAACCAGATAATCGTTTTATTTAGTTTTTTTCCATATGCTTCATATTTTTATAACATTTTTGTATGCCTTTTCTTATAAATCCGCTATAGTAACGGACGTCTTTACTTTTTACTTATTACCATCATTATACGGACGCTTAGTTTACCAATACTCAAGATATGTGGATGTTTTATGATTTTAGGAGGATAGTCTGCTCTCGTTGATGCCATGTAGCGAAGGGAAGATTCCAAGAAGCCTTTAGACAAAAACTGGGCATAGCGAGGGGCTGGGGAGGACTTGTTGATAGATACGCTGTCGGTATCTCTTAAAAGTCCTATTCCCACCTTCTAAAAAGAATACGTTTTATTTATTTCATTTATTATATTTTTTTTTTTTATTTTTATTTTATTTATTTATTTTTTTTGCTTATTTATTTCTTCTTCTCTTCTCCCTTTTCCATAGTTCCCCATGACAATCCCTCTTGACATGTCCTAAGTGTCTTGGGGTGAGAAGGGTGAGGGTATTGCTTTGGACATTACATTACATTTATCATACATTTAACCATATTCACGATTATTATCACATGTTTTGCCAGCTTTTTGCTATGCATTGTGCTGTTCCCCTGCTAAAGCCCTGTAATAAAAATGTGCAAGTAATTGATTGAATAGATTCATATGGACATTTGATCATTGCCGAAGGTGAAAAGATTCAAGAAGTGGTTATGATAACACATAGTTCTAAGAGGTCACTTTGGTCCCCTTATATGTTGGGAGTTGTGGATGTATTAATATTGTGGGCCAGTAACTTTCCACTCTGTCATGTGGCCTACATGACTAGTTAGCTTCACTCTTATCTGTTAGCCCTGGGAGGCCTCTGAGATGCACTCGCTGGTGTTGTCCTCGAGTGTCGTTGTCGTCGAAGGTGGGAATGGGAGGTCAACGTGAGACCTTCTCCCTATCTGCTTTGCATGCTTTACATGTACATGCTCCTCTGAGCCCGGAGAGCGCGGGCACCGCCACTGCGGCCAAACCGGATGACATGCCGAGAAGCACCAACAGGCCACAACCCGGGGCGAACGGGAACAGAAAAAGATGCGCAACAACTGCAGAAACGGACAACCGGACCAAACGACCGAAGAACACAGAAGACAACAAAAACTAGGCACAAACACCAACGGAGCGCGAAAAAGCAGAGGCCAAAACGGACAACCCGCGCAAACGCAAATGCAGCCCGCAACACAAAACCACAAAACGCGAAGCCCCAAGCAGCCCGAATCGGCCACCGGTACTGGCCCACCGGAGTGGAGGCAAAGTCGAGAGGTGCAACAACAGCGGCCCACAAGAGCGCGGCAACGGAAACAGAAAAGTGAGACTGCACACGGTCAGAAAGCCACCGACCCAACGCCGGGCAGGGACAGCAAAAACAGGGCAACACGAGGCAGCAAACAACCAAGGGGAGCGCGAGACAGGACCAAAAAGGGCACGGAGGGCGCGCCGCCGCAAACGCGCAGGCAGCCACACCCACACAATAACCGCAGCGTGAAAACCAACCCCCAAGGGGCCCCGGAGACGTGCGGGCACCTCTACGGGCCCGACCAGGTAGAGTGGGGCAGCGGAGAGATCAGGTCAACCAAAGGGCAGCCAACCAAGAGCGGGGCAAGCAACAGAAAAAGGAGCTCACAACGTGCAGAAAACATCCACGCGACCACGGCGAGCGCTCCGTAGTATAGGGATAGACAAGAAAAACAATGCAGAACAACAGGACAAGTCAAACAAACCAAGGGACCACTCTTTTCTGTTAGCCCTGGGAGGCCTCTGAGATGCATTCGCTGGCGTTGTCCTCGAGTGTCGTTGTCGTCGAAGGTGGGAATGGGAGGTCAACGTGAGACCTTGCTGTCCTTGGTGGGAATGGGAGGTCAACGTGAGACCTTGCTGTCCTTGGTGGGAATGGGAGGTCAACGTCTCCCTATCTGCTTTGCATGCTTTACATGTACATGCTCCTCTGTTTTGTCTATCCCAGAAGGTATATATGCTCTATGTATCTGAATAAACTTGGAATCATTCCGGGCGATGCTGCCTTGTGTCACATTGATTCCCGAGCTCGCTGCTTTGCTACAGACAATCCAGAACCTGAACCAGAACCCGAACTCCAGCCACAGTAGATGACCACTCGAAACTGCGCATAACAATTGTGCTCAGCACGCATGGCTTCAAATCTCATCGTTTTCAGCATTCATACATCAGAGCACAACCACCAATTGAGAAAATAGGTTTTACCTCGGTCGTCACTCTGTTGCATGTGTCTCCTTTGTGCGCAAAACCACCAGGGACCTAAGCACTGGCAGGTCCACACGTAAACCACGAGCCCCCGCAAAACGATTCCAGGGAGCCACCCCACCACACAAAAAACCAAAACCAAGTCCCCAAGAGCCCCCGCGCGTGCCCGACATCGGCGCTGTCGCACCTCGACGCTGTCCCGACCGGGAAAGGCGAAAACGGGCGAGAGCAATGGGCCACAAAGCAGTGCCACAAGTAAACCCGGCACGGGGAAAAGGGAAAAAGGATGTCGCAAACAACGGCAAAAACAGCCACCACCCAACGCTGCATATAGGTACAGCATGCAACAACACTTAACCAAACACGAAAAAAAGACAAACCAAACACCCATACGGAGGAACTCCAACCCGCCCCTAGAACCAAACGCACAACCTGCCGTCCAAACGCAGCAAGCCACCCACCCAATATACCGGCAAAGACCATTCCCAAACCGCGATGCGCCGGCACCGTCACTGGCCCCACCAGAGTAAGCATCTGAAGAGCTGAGCACAAGCAGCACAATACGCTGGCCGAAACCGCTCTTCTTTTCCTCCTCGCCTCCGAGAAACAGTGATGAATGCTGAAGCAGACATATTGAGATCAAATTAAATGTTTGTTATGCGCAGTTCCGAGTGGTCATCTACTGTGGCTGGAGTTCGGGTTCTGGTTCAGGTTCAGGTTCTGGATTGTCTGTAGCAAAGCAGCGAGCTCGGGAATCAATGTGACACAAGGCAGCATCACCCGGAATGATTCCAAGTTTATTCAGATACATAGAGCATATATACCTTCTGGGATAGAAAAAACAGAGGAGCATGTACATGTAAAGCATGCAAAGCAGATAGGGAGACGTTGACCTCCCATTCCCACCAAGGACAGCAAGGTCTCACGTTGACCTCCCATTCCCACCTTCGACGACAACGACACTCGAGGACAACACCAGCGAGTGCATCTCAGAGGCCTCCCAGGGCTAACAGATAAGAGTGAAGCTAACTAGTCACGTAGGCCACACGACAGAGTGGAAAGTTACTGGCCCACAATATTAATACATCCACAACTCCCAACATATAAGGGGACCAAAGTGACCTCTTAGAACTATGTGTTATCATAACCACTCTTGAATCTTTTCACCTTCGGCAATGATCAAATGTCCACATGAATCTATTAATCAATTACTTGATCATTTTTATTGCAGGGCTTTAGCAGGGGAACAGCGCAATGCATAGCAAAAAGTTAGCAAAACATGTTATAATCTGTAAATATGATTAAATGTATGATAAATGTAATAGTCCAAAGCAATACCCTCAACCTTCTCACCCTAAGGCATTTAGGACATGTCATGAGGAATTGTCATGGGGAACTATGGAAAAGGGAGAAGAGGAGAAGAAATAAATAAGAAAAAAAAAATAAAAAATAAAAAATAAAAAATATAAATAAATGAAATAAAATAAAACGTATTCTTTTTAGAAGGTGGGAATAGGACTTTTAAGAGATACCGACAGCGTATCTATCAACAAGTCCTCCCCAGCCCCTTGCTATGCCCAGTTTTGTCTAAAGGCTTCTTGGAATCTTCCCTTCGCTACATGGCATCAACGAGAGCAGACTATCCTCCTAAAATCATAAAACATCCACATATCTTGAGTATTGGTAAACTAAGCGTCCGTATAATGATGGTAATAAGTAAAAAGTAAAGACGTCCGTTACTATAGCGGATTTATAAGAAAAGGCATACAAAAATGTTATAAAAATATGAAGCATATGGAAAAAAACTAAATAAAACGATTATCTGGTTCATAGGTGTGTGTCTGCGTGCGTGTGCGTGTGTGTGTGTGTGCCCGGAGAGTTGCCTCCCTGTGACGCAGTTCTTATCGCCGGATGATAGCGGATTTATAAGAAAAGGCGTCGTGACCAGTTGACCAAAAGGTTATACTAATATCAAACATTATTAAATTGATACTGATAAAAACGGGCCGGTACATGCCCAAACCGCAAAGCAACGTGCACGACCGCCCACCGGAACACTGAATAAAACACTATTGAGCGGACAAAAGCCCTGTGACGCAGTTCATGATAGCGGATTTATAAGAAATGGCATACAAAAATTTAATATGATTAAATTGATACCCGGCATAATGGAAAAGGAAAAAACCAAACCAAATAAAACGACCGGGACGGGTCTCTATCGTATCGCCGTCTCGGTCTATTCAGCCAGGGCGGGGGGAGGATAGTACGCGGGTTTAGATAAGGTTCTCTACTCACCCGGGGTCTCTACCCCCTTCGCCGAAAGCACAAACAAACTCCTCTAATCTAATTCGATAATATTATTAAAATAAAGCTGGGAAGCTTCACGGTCCTGTTGGACTGCGGAGGCATCTTCCCCTCGATTGACCGTCGAAAACAATGCCTAAAACTAAACTGGAGAGATAGCCTAAAACTAAACTGGAGAGATAGCCTAAAACTAAACTCGAGAAACAGCCTAAATATAAACTGGAGAGATAGCCGAATACCGAACTGGAGAAATAGCCTGCAGCGAACGACTAAGTTCTATCTTGCAGAGTCCTAAGAAATAACAAGAAAGAAATGTCCGGAGATTTCTTGCGCTTCTTTTTCTGCATCTTGAGGGCGTCCTTCTCCTGGTCTCTAGGGGACTTGATGACTCTCTTTGCGCATTCACTTGTTTTGCTCCTTTTATACCCTCAGATGACCTTGACGATGTTCATGCGCCACAACCCCTAAACATAGAGCCTCCATCTGGTGGTTACAGGGGAGGACTACAACCTTTGAGACTGAGTGCTTATCCAGGCATATGATATACTTGGCATTATATACCCAATGACTATACACATGGTAATACACACATAATGAACACAATGTTTCTCAATAATTGAATCATAACATATCATTACCTGGATATGGTCGATAATAATTGAACCATAACATATTAAATGGATATGATAAACTTACTATCATGCAACATCATGATAATTCTGAACGTTTACAATAACCCCACATCACCCTTCATTCTCCTACTATCACATGGCTTTTCAGACACCGGTGAATCAACCCTACTCGACATAAGGCGGGAGGGAGGGGGTGAGTATGTGGGGTGTGTGTGTGTGTGTGTGTGGGGGGGGGGGGCACTGTCAGTGTCTGCTGAATGTGTGGCTCCCAGGTGGCCCCTGTATGAGACGACTTGGGTTGTCTCATCGTACACTCGCCCTCATCAGCCACCTGACCCATCTTGTGTCGTTGTTGTCGTTTATGAGGCTGGCTGGGAATACAAACTGATCATTGCAGTTAATACACATACATGATAGGAGATCAAAATAAATGCAACAGCACTATATATCACTGCTACACGCCACATAACGTTTATTCTGTTGGGCATCTCCAACATCAGGACACAGGAAGATGAAGATGATGAACCGGTTTATTCCAGAGTTTGTATTTGTTTGTAGACAGAGCAGGTGGTACACTGCTAGCATGCTAGTGCTCTCCTTGAGTGTGTGTGAAGATGGCTGGTTTAACCAGCCATCAAGGCCGTGGGCGTTGATTAGGCAATGCACCACAAGTGTGTAGACTCACCCAGCCCCAGACTTGCCAGGTGAGGCTGCCTAAACCAGCCACCAACCACACACACTCCTCAACAAGAGAAGTACACCACAAGATTAGTTTACATACATACATACATACATACATACATACATACATACACACATACATACATACATACATACATACATACATACATACACACATACATACATACATACATACATACATACATACATACATACATACATACATACATACATACATACATACATACATACATACATACATAGAGCACAGTCCCCACTGTCTGTGTTCAGAGGGAGGCCTGCCATCCTGACACTGGGTTAACGAGGGTACTCTGTTCCCACAGTCGTAATCCTCGCTGACTCCGGTTACTGGAGCACACCGTGTACAATACACACACACACACACACCGTGCACGTCAACTGTCAAGTCGCGGTAAATACGAGAACAGGGAAGGACCCAAAAGCAGGCAGCAACGTAACGAAAAAGATTTTAATTTTTGGTTCAGGAACAGGTAACAGGTACTCACAGGTGAAGACACACGGGATACCACATGTAAAGACAACGCGTGCCAAGGGTGTGTCTGTGTGTGTATGTGTGTGTGGTGGGGGGTATGTTGGTAGGAGTATGTTGGTTGCATGGGTGTGTGTGTGTCTGTGTGTGTGGTGTTTGTAGTTTGTGGTGTGTGTGAGTGCATGTGCATCACATGTGTCTGCGATTGTGGCTTTTATGATGTGTGTGTGTGTGTGTGTGTGTGGGCATCCACAAACACTGTGTCGTGGCACGTTGTCTGCCCGCTGCTTCAGAACACGTCCAGTTCTCTCCTTATCTGTCCCGAACTCTTCTGTTCTAAAGTGTGTGTTCTCTGCGTGCATTCAGCAGATTGGTTAACAACACCACAGACCACACATTTACCTCAGCTGAGCTCACAAGCTACAGCAATAGGAAAAAGAAAAAGATTAGGAAGTTATTTTGAAGCCTTCCCTGACACACACACACACACACACACACACACTAGCATTAAAGGTTGACCTATTTTTTCATTCAGGCCGAGTGTGAGGAGGGGTGTGTGTACAGAGAGTACTGAAGGGTAAGGTAGCTCAGGTCATGCCTGGCTGTCTTCCTGCTACTATAGGTTCTTTATCCAAGGATGCTGCACGGAGGTATGAAGCAAGCAACGTTTCACCTTAACGTCTCCAGACACGTCCTAGAAAAGTTTGTTTTGTATTAATTTCGTAAAAGTGTCTTATTATTATTCTTATTATAATTAGTATTATAATTATTATAATTATAATTATTATTAGTAGTTGTAGTATTATATTATTATTATTATTATTATTATTATTTGTAGTAGTATATATTATTGTTATTGTTATTATTATTGTTTTGTTGTTGTTGTTATTATTATTGTTGTTTATTGTTGTTTGTTATTAGTATTATTATTGTTGTTATTTTATTTATTTTAACAGATCACCTTTTTAAAGGTCATTGGCTGTTCAACTTTGTTACATCATATCTTATTAGATTTTACTTTACATTGGAATACACACATGTCTATTATGCACATACACTCAATTTGCTTATTTATTTGCCAGATCATCATTTAAAAAGAAAGAATGTAATTTTAATAGAGTATAATATGAATGTCATATTTTGTGATCACATTTAAAAGACACAGACTGTGAGTCTTGTCCTGGTGTTAGCTAATCAGGAGATTAAAATAAATACAGGTGTATGTTCTCTTCTTTACCCCTACAATCTGAAATGATTCCAGTCTTATCCACCATCAAATAAAAGACTGTCTAAGTTCTCAGTCAATACTTTTGTACTTGAACTCAAGTCATTATTTTGATGAATACTTTTACTTCTACTTGAGTACTGTTTTTACAAAGTAACAGTACTTTTACATGAGTACAATTTACACTCTGTTGGTGACAGCGGTGGGGAGGAATAGAGGAGAAGAGCAGGAAGAGAGGAGAGGAGGAGGAAGAGAGGGGAGGGGGGGGAGGAGAGGAGAGGAGGAGGAAGAGAGGAGAGGAGGAGGAAGAGAGGAAGAGGAGGAGGAAAGAGGAGAGGCAGAAGGAGGCAAGAGAGGAGAGGACGGAGGGAATAGTAGGGGCAGGGGGAAAGCAGAGGAGAGGAGAGGAGGAGGAAGAGAGGGGAGGGGGGGAGGACAGGAGAGAAGAGGAGGAGGAAGAAGAGGAGGAGGTGGAGGAGGGCAAGGAGGAGGACGAGGAGGAGGGAAAAGGAGGAGAGGGGAGGAAGAGAGGAGAGGAGGAGGAAGAGAGGAGAGGAGGAGGAAGAGAGGAGAGGAGGAGGAAGAGAGGAGAGGAGGAGGAAGAGAGGAGAGGAGGAGGAGGAAGAGAGGAGAGGAGGAGGAAGAGAGGAGAGGAGGAGAGGAGAGGAGAGGAGAGGAGAGAGTATCAGAGGACATCCATGATTAATAATATCAACTGCCATTAAGGAAACATTACGCAACTTCCTTTTTTTACGATAGAACTTTGAGAAGAAGGTTGACTGTAAGAAAACAGAGTGTACAGAGCAAACAACAAGGACAAAATACAAAAAACATTGTGTTATTCAGGAAGGGCAGCAAGAGCAATAAACAGAACTTTGAAGGCTGTGTGGGAATCTGAGCATGAGTTCATTTGTCCAGTGTGTGTGTGTGTGTGTGTGTGTGTGTGTGTGTGTGTGTGTGTGTGTGCGTGTATGTGTGTGTGTAGTGTGGTGTGTGTTGTGTCGTGGTGTTCCTGAACCATAACACAGTCTACTGTAGTCTTTGAGCGAGGGGCATGGACTGGAGTGTGTATGAGTGTGGTGTGAGTGGCTGACGGCCCGGCCCCCCAACCAAGCACAATGCCTGGTGATTGGCAACGTGTGGCATCACACAACGCCCTCTCCAGTCACTGCTTGTGGGACTTTACAAAGTGAGAGAGGGAGTGAAAGAATGAAAAAGGGAGTGAATGAATGAGTGAGTGAGCGAGTGATGGAAAGTAGTAGACATAACTTCACTCTTCACTCAACTTCACTCATACAAACCACAGCGACCACTTGGCTATCGTTTAGTCAGGCCTGCCTGAGGAAACACACAATTCTTAGAAGAACTCTAATCCTAGATAAGGCAAGCGTGGGATGAATGCAGCTTAAATATTGTTACGTAGATACAGAGTAGTAGACACTGAACGAATGACCAGTATTGACCAGTATGTCCAAGTATTCATATTGATAAAAAATAAACACACAGAACATTGCTAATCTTGTACTGTGGTGCCCGACGGGGACCGCAGCGTCATCGGGGGAGCGGCCCGATCCGGCTGGATTGCCGTCTCGGGGGATTCACTTCTGTGGAAATTAAGTCTGCAGACGGGGTGGGGTCGTGGGAGCTGGGTCCATACCCAGGAGGGATGGGGGTGTCGGGGGGGGGCGCACAGTGTGACAGAGTGTACCAGGGGGATAGTTGGACATGCACACTTTTGCACATGCATGCACACACCACACACACACACACACACACACACACACACACACACACACACACACACACTTTTGCACATGCACGCACATGCACGCACACGCACATACACACATAGACACACACACACACACACACATAGACACACACACACACGTTTATATACACACATACACACACACACACACATGCACACATGCATACACACACACACATACAAATACAAATACACTTTCACTGCACAGGGCGGACATATTTTGTTTGCCTGACAGAATTCAAAGAGTAATCTAGCATATATTCCCGACAACTCTCCATAGTTTGTCATACTGCAAATATTCAAATATTCAGTCAAATATTTACTCCTCTGTCAATTATTTTGGCCATTCCCCAGCTAGGGGGAAATAGGTGAGAGTAAACAGCCCCTGTTTCGTCATGGTAATATTCTAGGCAACACGTTATATTGTTCTGCCGTCCATATTTGTTAACTCTGTGGTGGAGAAGGTGGTAAACAGAGAGACACAGAGTCCTATTGCAACATCACCGGAGCCATTTTGATTCCAGCATTACCTTCAATTACCTCTCTCTCTCTCTCTCTCTCTCTCTCCTCTTCTCTCTCTCTCTCTCTCTCTCCACCCCCACTTCATTTCCTCATCTTATCTTGTCATCATAGTGTGTTTATATGTTTTCATGTGTGTATGCTTGTGAGTGCTTTGATACGTGTGTGTGTGTGTGTGTGTGTGGATGCGGGGTTGTTGTGGAGACGGGCGGTCTGGCCGCCACGTGGCCCCATTAAGATAAGAGTGTCGTCCTCAGTCAGAAAACATCAACAAACAACCATGAGGAGATATACCTAAAGCTGAGACACACACACACATCCTCAGACACACACACTCATCCTCAGACACAAACACTCATCCTCAGACACTCATATTTCCCACAATGGCGTGGGCGTTAGTGGACACAAGAGGCTCCCAGCATTGCATAATATTTCAGTGTACGTTATTTTGCCGTGATATGACATAACCCGGCGCGGGGGTAGTTTATTTGGAGTCGTGTTATTAGACATAAAGAGAAATAACACAATGACTCCTGGTGGCACGGCGTGGGGAGAGGCGGGGCCGGAGGCGCGGCCAGAGGTAGAGCTCGGTGGCAGTCAACAGGAAGCCTTGTGACATACACAACAAAATAATGACCAGGCCACTCTTCTCTCTCCTCTTCCGGGGCTCCCTCAGGACTCTGTAGTGGTTTGAAGACAGAGCAGGTGCGACACTGCTAGCATGCTAGCGCTTCCGGCTGAGTGTGCATGGCGACGGCTGGTTTAAGCAGTGTGCACTGATTAGACGACGCATCACACAGGTGTGCAGGCAGCTTCACCCCAAACTGAGGACACAGGCAGTTGATGTTGAATAATCCGGTTTATTGCAGACTGAGTTTGTACGAATGAAGACATCGCAGGCGGTGGTCACAAGCTAGCATGCGAGTGCTCTCCTGAGCGAGTGTGTGTGCTGATGGCTGCTTCAACCCGTGGTGCATTGATTAGTCAATAAACAAGGATGAGCTGCCCATGCAACGTGGCCGACGGCGCCCTGAGAAGAGATCTCCGCCCACTCTGGGTGGACGTGTGTCAGTGTGCTGGCATCACGTGTGTCCTTTTTCGCACGCCCACGTGTGCCCCTTCAAGGGTTGAGTCATTGAGGTGAATCGAGTGAGAGAGGAAGTGAGTGAGTGAGAGAGAGAGAGGGAAACTTGCGCCCAAATGTACACAGTGAGAATTACTCACATGTGGTCGAACCAGAAGGTAAACACCGGGATGCGGTCTCCCAGCTGCTTAGGTGTGTGTGTGTGTGTGTTCCAGATACTTAAGCAGCTCACACACACATGATCACACACACATAATCACACACACGAACACACAGATGGCGTATATGTAAGTATGGAAGCTGGGAGCCCAATGAATGACCTTTGAACTAAGCGCATGGGCTTTGTTTAGATTTCCAAGTTACTTACCTGCTCAGTAAGCGATGATGGAATCACCGACACACATGAACACACACACACATGAATGCACACTCGTACACACAGAGACGCATGTGCACGATTGCGCGCACAAAGACACACACACATAAGCACGCACACACACACACACACACACACACACACACACATGCACATGTACATGGGCACATTTGAACACGTGGTTCATGTATTTAAGTTGAACACGTGGTTCATGTATTTTAGAGAGGAGTCCATCATGACCTTTTTGGCTGTCGTTAAAGCTAATGGCATCGAGAGAGAGAGAGAGGTTGATAAAACAGGATGGTCTCTCTCTCCAAGTCATATGACAGACACTGTTGGCTCATAGGATGACCCTCTCTGTTTGTCCATTTACACCAATCCACACCTCAACACACACACACACTCACACGTGTGTGAGCTGCACAGGGAGCCACGCAATTACAGCCACTTTAACCACCAACAAAATTGGGGGCTCAGTTTGAGCAAACAAAGTCATGTTTGACCATTACTCACCTTTATATATTTTTCCCCATCGGAATAGGCGGCAATGCAATTTCCCAGTCAAACCTTGAATCCTTTGGGCAATTGTAAGACTAGACTGACCCCTATTGAATCAAAATCATACTGCATCCCGATTCAGAAGTAGAAAATACATCTATATATAAAAAATAACAAGAATAAAATATTATAAACAACACAATGATGATAAACAATTGTGCATACTGGAGGATAACCTAAACCTAAACAGCCATTACTATACTACACTACACAATACTAGATTAGACTACACGATACTATACACTATACTAGTACTACAACTACTATACTATACTATACTATACTATACTATACTATACTCCATCCATCCATTCATTCTCGTCAACTTATCCGGGGCTAAGCAGGGCCCCCCAGGCTTCCTTCTTCCCAGCACACACTCTCTAGTTCCTCCTTGGGGGATCCCGAGGCCATTGATGTCCCACAAACAAAGCTTGTCCCGCGTTGTTGTGTTCATAGATTAGACTACAGCTACATTTAGTTAGAACAACATGGTTCTTAGATGCGCTTGGGGAACGTGCAATAATGACCACAGATATCCAGAGAGATTACAGGGAGCGCGTTTCATCCAGATTTGGAGTATCCATGCAGTCTGCAGGACTTGTTTTTAATACATGGATAGAGCTTATGGATTTTAAATTTGGACAACTGAGCATATTTGTTACGGCTCGCCCGTCCTCGCCTCCACGGCCGCTCCTCTCACCTCCCGCTACACGCTCATCACGATTGCGAGTTCCCGCAATCAGCGCACCTGCTCCGGATCGGCAATCACAGCCCGCACTACAAAAGCCTGGCCGGCGCTCCACTCGGCACCAGATCATCCCCTAAAGCTACAGGTGGTAACGTATGAGACACCATCCTGTAGCAGTTGATCTAGCGGACTAACGTTACGCCTTGTTGCCTGTGTGTGTGCCCCAACCGGGATCTCTATCCCTCACCTTTTTTTTGTCTCACCCCTCCAGCGTTCCAATCCAGACCACCCCGCTAAGCTGAAGCCAAACCGCGGAGTCCTGCCCGGATCCCCGAACTCTGTGTGGCTTCGTGTGACACAATTTTTTGTTGTGAATTAAAACCCCGTTTTTTGACTTACCACTACGCCTCATCTATTGCTGTGCGCCTGGATCTCACCTCCACACCACCGCCTAACAATATGGCCTCATAGAGACATTATTATTAAAAACATGTCTGAAAACTTGCCTGCTAGAAAATAATTTCCTTCTACTTGAGTCATTATTGATGGTACTGAATGTAAGACCCAGGTGTCATCTGCACTGGCTTTACAGAGTCAGCTTTATAGTGACTATAAGTCAAGCACAACCCTCAAAGCATTGACTGGATGTGATCCAAGTGGGTCTGTCATTTTTGTGTCTGAGTTATTTACAGGTGCTGTATCTGATAAGGCAATTACTGAACGCAGTGGTTTTTATGATGTACTTAAAACACTGAAAGTTCACAAGTGCAACAATCAAATGGTTGATAGTGACTCCACACATCAATTTACAGCAGCGCCGACACAAAAAGCTACAAAGCTCGCTAATTAGTTAAAATTCAAAGGTTTATTTGTCACCTATTTCAGTGTTCAGGTACATTGAGCAGTGAAATGTTTTTTTTCGCTAGGACCAGATTGCTACCGCGCCATCGTGTGATTAGCATAGCTAGTGATTAGCCCATTGTAGCTAGTAGTTAGCAGATCTTAGGCTTATTTTCATTGTAAACACATCACTAACGTACTCACCCTGTTTACATGTGCAGTAGGACTCACAATGTCGTCCTGACGAATTTCAATGTGGAGTTTGTGAGGCGTTTGTGTCTTCTGCATAGATCACCAACACTTAGCATCAAGTTTTATGTTGTCGTCTGCTCCGTCCGAAATCCGAATGTCACGAATATATCCTTGTGTCAAATAGTTCAGGCCTTTCTGTACAACTCTCTTAGATAAAGTAGCGGCATTTGGCAAATAACATCCAGCGATATTGTCAGGAATCCTTGAGAGAGAATCATCAGCAGGGGGGCGTTGTTCAGTGGACATTACTAACATGCTGCAGAGCTGTGGGAAAGCTTGTGGGGCATAGCAACAGTAACTAGGGGGGGCGGGACTTGCCGCTTGAATAGGGAAAGGTCCATTACTCCCCCCCACAACAATTTGAAGCAACGCAGGATACATGTGTGACTAATCCTCCGTGTTCCCATTTAGGGTGATACTGGGAAGGAGAGGCGCATACGAGACAATAATAATGGGGTCAGTGGTGGTCACGTGCTTCACACCTCAACCTCGTGGCGGTGCTGAGCAGGAACCTCACAGATGAACACGTGTCATCAGAGACCATCGATGTTTACCTGAATACTTTGACTTTGAAGTTCAGATGAAATGCACAGCAGGGGAAGCAAAAGAGTGTTACGTGTATTACGTAATGGAATAGAAGAGTTTGATCAATTCGCACGCACACACGCGCGCACACGCACGCATGTACGTACGTACATCACACACACACACACACACACACACACACATGACCATGCGCATACACAGCAATTTGTGTGTGTGGAAAAAGTAGAATAAACGGATGACTTCCCGTGGCTGAATAGAAGTGTAGATAGTAATGCGTGATTGCAGTGCTTTGTACACATTGAGCGTCTCAGACGTGTTCTCGTCAATCTCGCTTCGTCAAGGATCCTTCACAGAGCTCAAGACCAACGGAAGAGGATGAAAGAACTCACACAAGGAAACGTGGCTCCATCTAGTGGCACAATAGCTAACTACAGTTTTACCTTTAAAAGCCATCTTTAGATGGTATATACCAGTGTTTCTCAACCTTTTTTGGCTTGAGTACCCCCTTTTCCTGATTTCTGAATCCAAGTACCCCCTTACCGGACAACAACAATTTGCTTATAAAACTGCAATTACAACCATAGCTATTGGTATATGATGCTAAAATAACCCCCCTTTTCATCATGAATAAGAAATGGAGTGAAAGTGTTTTCAAACAGTGCCTCCTGAGCATATTTATTTTGGCCCATATAATAAAACCATTAACAGATCATTCTGAAGCAAGTTTATCCAAATACTGTATAACTCCTCAATCACAGCTGAAAGTGGCAACTGGCAATTAATGTAACAATGGAATATGGAACAATCACATTCAATTCAAGTGCAAAGTTAAGTTGCAAGTCCAAAATAGCACAACAAACAATATTGTTTTCAATTCAACAGTAATAAAACTATATCAGTTCTCAATCACAGCTTACTGTGGCAATGTAATGTTACAATGGAACAATCACATTAAATTTCAAGTTGCAAGTCCACAAATAGCAGCACAACAAACAATATTGTTTTCAATTCAACAGTAATAAAACTATATCAGTTCTCAATCACAGCTTACTGTGGCAATGTAATCTTACAATGGAACAATCACGTTATTACATTCAAGTGCAAAGTTAAGTTGCAAGTCCACAAATAGCAGCATAACTACAAAGAATATTGTTTTCAATTCAACAGTAATACAACTATGTACAGTTCAGTATGGCAGTTCCATGCATTTGATTTGATTTGTGAACTATTAACTGTCCAGTATGCAGCTTTATGAGCTTTATAACTTGTTCAAAATCAAGTTCAGTGTGAGACCTGACCTTGTGTCTCCTGCATGAGCTTTGGGAATCTTGGTGGTAGAGAAGCTACAGCTGTTATGAGGCTAGTTTCAAGGCCCTGGCAGAGTCTGTTTCTCTGCTTTGTTTTTATCAGAGTCATTGCTGAGAATGTACTCTCACACAAGTATGTGGATCCGAATTGTAATAAATGACCAAGAGCTTGTTTCCCTAGCTCAGGGTGCTCCCTGCTCACAATCACCCAAAACTCAGTGAGTGTATTGGTCTCAAATTTATTCTGGAGCCCTCGGTCTGAGGTCACGTCCACTAACTCCTCCCTGAGGTGAACAGGCAGCGGATCACAGTTAGTTTCTGACACTGTAAATGGGTTTCTGACCCAGTCGAGCTGCTCTGACTTCTCTTTTATACCAGGAAAGTATGTTTTGAAATTGGCAATAAGGTTAACCAAGTGACCAACCACAGTGGTTTTGATTGTGGCTCTCTGTGTCTGCTCGCTGGACATGAATGCATCAAACTGAGGAAAACAGCTGAAATCACCTTGTGCACAATACCTCTTCCACAATGCTGCTTTCTTGAGAAAGCCATCGACTCTGTCATACAGTTTCAAAATTGTACAGTCCCTGCCTTGCAGGCTGGTATTCAGTTCATTCAATTTAGCGAAAATGTCCGCCAAGTATGCTAGTTTAGCAAGCCAGTCATTGTCCAAAAACAGGGGGGCAAGAGGAGACGCGTTCTCGGACAAAAAGCAACATACCTCATTCCGCAGTTCGAACAGCCTGTTAAGCACTCTCCCGCGGGACAGCCACCGCACTTCTGTGTGTAGGAGGAGGTCTGTGTGCTCTGCCCCCATGTTATCACATAACCTCCGGAACAGGCGTGCATTTAGCGGTCTGGCCTTGATGAAGTTGATCGCCTTGACGGCATCGTTCAAAACGGAATGAAGCTCGGGGCTCATCTTCTTAGAAGCGAGGGCCTCTCTGTGGATAACACAATGAGTCCATCGCACGTCAGGGTTCTCTTTCCTGATGAACGCCACGAGTCCTTTATGCCGGCCTGTCATTGCTGCTGCTGCATCTGTACACACGCTGGTACATGATTTCCAGGTTATTCCGTTGTCCAAAAAGAAAGCATTAACAACGTTAAAAATGTCCTGGCCAGTTGTATTCCCCTCAAGGCGTTTACACAAGATAATGTGTTCTTCAATGTCATCAGTGTCAACATATCTGGCAAAGGCAACGAGCTGTGCGTGCCCACTGATGTCGGTTGACTCATCCAGTTGCAATGAAAAGTCACCAGCCCTCAACTTCTCCACAACTTGCGCCACGATATCGGTCCCCATCTTGTCAACTCTCCGTGACACCGTGTCATTTGACATAGGTACAGTCTTGACTGTCGCTGCAGCTGCTTTGCTTATCATGGTCTCGTTTAGAATAACTGCTGCTGGGGCAATTATTTCTTCAGCGAGGCTAAATGGTTTCTTGGCTTTTGCCAAAAGTAACGCCACTTTATATGACGCTTCAAGTGCTTTTGTTGATACGGTGGCAGCCTTTTGCAGTTTCTCCTGTGAAGATTTGAATCCACCAAGTTCCCTCTTAAAAAACGACAATGGCTTTCCGACATGTTTTTTATGTTTAGTGCTGAGATGGCGATTTAGATGGGATGGCTTCATTGCGCTGTTAGCCAACAGCTCGCCGCATAAAAAACACTGAGCTGACGGGGGGTCGGTTTCGTGACTCAAGGTGAACCCCATTCCAATGTACTCCTCACGAAACTGTCAGGTCTTCTGTAATTCATTTTTCTTTTTCTTTTTAGCTGGGTGTTCTGTATCATTAGCTGGCGGCCCGCGTTTAACGAGCCACCTATCCATCTTTCTTTACCAACTTTGTTGCTGCTACCTGAGTTGTTGTTGATAACCTCGCGCCACCCGTGGAGGCTCTTGGGGAGACGATGATCACATGACAAACAGGAAATAAACATGAAATAAAACTGACGCACACAGACACGACAGACATTTGCACAGTCATTATATTTATTGGTTCTTGTTAACTTTTTAAATCTTAAATATATATTTTAAAATCCCAATAATATTATCATGATTTTTACTTATATTTTTCTTTTTGGGGGAACTTTCTGGCGTACCCCCTGCAGTACCTCCACGTACCCCTAGGGGTACGCGTACCCCCATTTGAGAAACACTGGTATATAGCATATATATTTATGTGAACATTGTGTTTCCTTGGGAAGTACAACTGCAGTTCCATTCTGTAGGCCTTTATTCCAGAGGTTTCAGGTGTATCACATGATGTTAATTATGGGCACTGGAAAGCCTACAGATCCAATTAATCAGAAATAGTAACGTGAAGAGTGTGAAGATAATGACAAGGGGAGTACAACAAACGGACACAGATTCTTTCTTGATAGAATTAGAGGAAAACGTGCTTCCAAAGGAGACACGGTCACCTGCCACTACCAGCCTTTCCCTCATGGCA
>PIJE02000631.1:152881-171012 GCA_002895965.2 Coryphaenoides rupestris
CAAGTGTGAAACACTTAAGCAAGTGCGTTTCACACTTGCATTTTTGAAAGTGGGTGCACCGTTTAACCCTGGGTTAACAAACCCTGCTACGAAGCGCACCGCAATTGCGGTGCCAAGAACAATAGTGTGAAATGAATGTGGGGTTAGAAGGTAAGAGCGATATCAACGACTATCCATCCAATCACAGACCGCAACCTCACCTCATTTACATATTAATCGCACGCGCATCTGTGAAGGCGATCTTGAAATTAAAATTAAAATTAATTAATTTCTCTGTACTTAAAATAAAATCGAAAACCTCCTCATATACTCTTCTCTTCTCCAGTTTAATTGTTGGGGGGGGGGGGTCCGGGATGCTGGAGGGATGAAAAGGAGAAGGAGGGTGAGTGATAAAGATCACGGGTAAGGCAAAGGCAAACAGGGTTGGCACAACAAATGTGCGAAGTTTAGTTGGCGAGAGAAAAAACACTACAAACGCTAGGGCGAAAGTAGGCTAAAGGCTATACGTTACCACCGGTAGTTTATGGTAAGATCTGCCGCTGAGTGGAGTGCAGGCCAGGTTCTTGTAGGGTTGATGGTGATTGCCGACAAGGGACAGGTGCGGTGATTGGGGATGACGAGCAGGTGAGCAGAGTCGTGCTTGTGGCAGCGTCATCGCCCCCAAAGAGCTCTATTCTTATCTTTATGTACCACAGCGATATATTGCTGTCTCCTTCAACAAATGTACCTTTTGTAAGTCGCTCTGAATAAAAGCATCTGTCAAATGGCCTAAATGTAAATGTCAAATGTAAATGTCAAATGAAACCAAACAAAGACATATGTAGAACATTTCCACTCATTATGTTCCTCCACTGATCCCTCGTCTGTTTTTCTCCTGCCAACTACCAATTAGTCTTCCCCCCCACCCCCCCTGCTGCGCTGTTCAGTCCATGGATACATTTGCGATGGATCAAAACTCCCATTATGGTTCTGCTCACACTCCACACTCCAAGCCACGGCCGGCTCCAAAGACCCTCTCCATTGCTTACAGGACAGCACAGCGGGACCAACCTATAATGGATAACAAAAACTCTGGGGGACAATACAGAGAATTAAGCCAGGCTGTTACACAGACCACTCCTCCCATTCAGTCATTCATTTGCCCATTCACTCATTCATCTGTTCATCAGTAGCAGGTAGAAACCTGATTGAAGCCACAGCCTGGAACTAAAGCGTCCAAGTGACCATGATTGGGCCATTTACTTGAAGTAGATGCAGCTGCAGGGAAAGTTGGGTAGAAAATTCCCCAAGCCGTGATTTGTTTGTCTAGCACATTTGAGTGTAACTAGCCCAGCTAGTGTGTGTGTATGTGTGTGTGTGTGTGTGTGTGTGTGTGTGTGTGTGTGTGTCTTTTACTGTTGAAGCTAGTTTTGGGGGTATTTAATTTTGAGGTAATTTAATGTGTCATATTTCCAATAGATGGATAATTGATTGAAGTATAGTGTGATATGATGAACACAGACAATGATGAAAAAGAGCATATGGATAACGCTGAAACCAACCAATGCAACCAATCCTTATAATCTGTGGTGGAAGAAGTACTACGAACTTAAGTAAAAGTGTAATACCACACTGTATACATATTTAATACTCTGTTAAGTAAAAGTCTTGCATTCAAATTTTTACTTGGGAGTAAAAGTAACTAGTCACTAAAGTTGTCAGATGTAAACAGTACAATATTTGCCTTTGAGATGTAGTGGAGTAGAAGCAGAAAATGGCAGAAAATAGTGCAAATACCTTTTTTTTACGTACGTATTGTTAGGGTGTGGGGGTAAGACCCAGGCGCACAGCAATGGAGGAGGCGTAAGTTCAGGTTCAAGCCCAGAGGGTGGTTTAATAACGTAACACAAAAGAGATGCCACAAAAAGGGATGCCACAAAAGTAATAAAGGCAATGTGCTCGTGAGAGCTGTAGAGGGTTGTAGGTGGAGCAGGGTGAGGGCTCGGCAGATTAGCACGACTCAACAGAGGGGGTCCGGGATGCTGGAGAGACAAGGGGGAGAAGGAGGGTGAGTGATAATGATCACAGGTAAGGCAAGGCAAAAAACAGGGTTGGCACAACAACTGCGTAAAGTTTAGTTGGCGAGAGAATAAGGCACTACAATCACTAGCGCAGAAAGTAGGCTCAGGGCTATACGTTACCACTCGTAGTTTATGGTAAGATCTGGTGCAGACCAGGTTCTTGTAGGGGTTGAAGGTGATTGAAGACAAGGGACAGGTGCGGTGATCAGGAATGACGAACAGGTGAGCAGAGCCGTGCTGTGGCAGCGTCATCACCTCTCCTGCCGTTGCGCAATCGCCGACGTGCTGGGAACGTCGCGATCCGACTCCGAGTCAGAGGGGTGAGAGAAGTGGGAGGAGCCTGCCGAGGGGACAGAGCCAGCGGGGGACGGGGAATGTGAGAGCCCGGTGGCCAGGAGGAACTCAGGGGAGCCGGAACGCCGTATGCCCGGTCCGAGGCGGCGCGCAGAGGAGCGTGAAGGGCGCGTAGCGGGAGAGGAGAGAGGCGGACGTGGAGGCGAGGACGGGAGAGCCGTAAACACGTATGGCACTTGAGTAAATGTACTGTTACTTTCCACAACTGTTCATGAACAACGCACCCAAAATAATCCCAGTCGACTGCGCCACAATAAGTAATCAGAAAGCAACACGAAAGCTCAGGTGACCATGGTTAGCAGAAAGAACAGGGAACAAAGAGTTAAGTTAAACGGTGAGTACATGTACGAAGTTAAACACAAAGCCTAAATTACGTGAACCTATGCTAATTTAATGACAAAGTCTAAATCAGAAGAATTATCAGAAGTGAAATAACGAAGCTGAGTTAGCCACTTATCAGCGTCGAACCCGAGTCGTGGTCAGACGGCCCGCAGTGCTGTGTCTCTGGCTAAGGCTTCCGAGGTTCCACCAGCCATCTCTGGGTCGAGGTGATGAGCGCACAGCAGATGGAATCATGTGATGAGGAGTCGGGCTGACTCTGAACCGCATCATCCCCCCCCCCCCCCCCCCCCCCACACACACCCCAATCACCACTCCTGATCAGTGTACTGCATCAGTCAAGGATGGCGATGACATCGTTCAGAACAGGGGCAGATGGACGGATGGACCGAGGAGGAGGAAGAGAGAGGAGGAGGAGGAGAAGGAAGGGGAGGAGAGAGGAAATAGGATGATGGGATAGGATGGCTGGAATATAGGAGAGGAGGAGAAGACATGAGAGAGGGGTGTAGGGTGGGTGGACAGTTGACGGTGAAGACATAAGGAGAGGAGATGAGGAGATACATTAGGATGGGAGGTGGAGAAGATGGGTGGGGGGGGGGGGGCGGAAAAGGAAACATAGCAATAGAAACTAAAGAGCAGTGTGCGAAAATGAACTGGCACCCATTTTGCCCCTAAAGATATACAGTATGTGAATGCCCTCGAAATTGGGTAAAACTGCAATTGAAAAGCACAACCTAATTTTCTGTCCTTGGAAGTTATTGAATATTGAACACAAAATGAGGTTATTCCCAACATGATGATAAAATTGCTATCCAAAATGCCCTTGAAAAGTATAACAAGTGGGAAATGGCCCTTGTTAAAAAAATAATAATCATTTCCTGCCCTGGTAGAGAGGAGGTGGATGGGGAAAGAAATTAGATGAGAGAAGGAGGAGGAGGAGGAGGAGGAGGAGGAGGCGGAGGAGGAGAAGGAAAGATGAAAAAAGGAGAGGGGGGAGAGAAGCAGATGGGAAGGACACAGGGTTCATGAGGATGGGCACAGAGGAGATCAACAGAGCAACCAAACGAGAGACCAAGAGATACTGAGAGAGAAAGAGAGAGAGAGAGAGAGAGAGAGAGAGAGAGAGAGAGAGAAAGACAGACACATAGCCGGTTGAGCATACAGCTTATGAAAACATTCACGTTATTGTATGGGTTTAACAAACCACTGTGGAAGGCTGATTGGTCTGTGAAAATCAAAAATGTGTCAAAAATGTGTTTAATATCCATACAATATTATACAATGTATATAATATGTACATATTCTAAAATGTTTGTTTTCACTCTATACGATGTGGGTGGCCGGGTCGAAGTGACATCAGAAAGATTTAGCAGAGTAGAAAATCGGGAATTCCGACCCCACTGTTGTAGCTGAACACAGCGTTCACTTTCCATTGTGTTATACTCAGCCACAGGTAACGGGAGTTAAATATTGAATATGGATACCTACCGACCGCTCTGAAACATGAGAATAGGCCACAGTGAGCTGGGGATCATGTCCTTCCATACACACACACACACACACAGACACACACATACACACACACATACACACAGACACACACATACACACACACACACACACACAGACACACACATACACACATACACAGCAGCTTTATAATGTCACAGAAGATACTTGACTTTTGACGGCACCCAGACAAAAACGGGAAAAAAACCAAAAAGAGATTTCATAATTCATCATTGAGGTTTTGATTATGAAGAACAGGATCCATGCATGAACGTATCAGATAACATTTGATATCACGATAATTGTAATATTTTCTGAGAAAAAATATCTTATTACATTTGCGAAAACATTGATTGCATTCTGAAAAAGCATAACAATGAGATGATAATCTGTGTGCTAATATTGTCTCTCTCCCCAATCACCCCCATGTCTCTCTCTCTGTCTCTCTGTCTCCTTCTCTCACTCTCTCTCTCTCTGTCTGTCACCCAACACCCCTAAACTAGACCAAATTACATATCCTATAATATGTGTGTGTGTGTGTGCAGAGTTGTTGTTGTTGTTGCAGACTTGACAGGGATAATATACATTAGCATATTAAGAGGTGTACACGCCCAGGGATAATCACCCAGTTTCGGGCATTCAGCTGTTGTCAATTGAGGTAACGACAAGGAGGAGCTTAACTCTGCATGAGCCCCCCTTGTGCACTTGTGCACAGCTACAGAGCTAGTATCTTAGCGTCAGCGGTAATGTCAGGCCCCACGAACGAAGACCCAGAATAAAGACAAGGGATTCATTGTGTGGGAGTCCGTCCAGGGAGTCCTACAGCTACACCTCCCCTCCTCCTGTGCTAGCCATGTGCCTACAATCCATTACAGTCTGGACATCCTACATCCTGCAGGTTTCACCGAAGACCCTCAACATCGGTTTAGGCATCAAACACCAAGCGTTTAGTCGCGAGAGGCATGGATGTCCAAACTGCACTTATCTCGCGCTCAAACGCATTTTGCAGCCACGCACACAATAACCTCATAAGACGCTATTGCCCAATGATCCCTCTGTATGTATCTTGTGCTGGTGCACCTCTACTTGCTTCCCTACCGTTTTGGAGTTGGGGGGTTATTGCATTCGAGAGTAGTTCACAATTCATTTTCACAATAGGCGCTTGTGTGTTTCTAAGCGGTTAAACAGTAAAAGGTGATGGGTCTTCACAACTTTCATGGAAACGTTTATCCGACCTTACCAATGCTTGTGTGGGCATGAGTACATCATAAGACAGTGGGGCAACATCGGTTTAGGCATCAAACACCAAGCGTTTAGTCGCGAGAGGCATGGATGTCCAAACTGCACTTATCTCGCGCTCAAACGCATTTTGCAGCCACGCACACAATAACCTCATAAGACGCTATTGCCCAATGATCCCTCTGTATGTATCTTGTGCTGGTGCACCTCTACTTGCTTCCCTACCGTTTTGGAGTTGGGGGGTTATTGCATTCGAGAGTAGTTCACAATTCATTTTCACAATAGGCGCTTGTGTGTTTCTAAGCGGTTAAACAGTAAAAGGTGATGGGTCTTCACAACTTTCATGGAAACGTTTATCCGACCTTACCAATGCTTGTGTGGGCATGAGTACATCATAAGACAGTGGGGCAACATCGGTTTAGGCATCAAACACCAAGCGTTTAGTCGCGAGAGGCATGGATGTCCAAACTGCACTTATCTCGCGCTCAAACGCATTTTGCAGCCACGCACACAATAACCTCATAAGACGCTATTGCCCAATGATCCCTCTGTATGTATCTTGTGCTGGTGCACCTCTACTTGCTTCCCTACCGTTTTGGAGTTGGGGGGTTATTGCATTCGAGAGTAGTTCACAATTCATTTTCACAATAGGCGCTTGTGTGTTTCTAAGCGGTTAAACAGTAAAAGGTGATGGGTCTTCACAACTTTCATGGAAACGTTTATCCGACCTTACCAATGCTTGTGTGGGCATGAGTACATCATAAGACAGTGGGGCAACATCGGTTTAGGCATCAAACACCAAGCGTTTAGTCGCGAGAGGCATGGATGTCCAAACTGCACTTATCTCGCGCTCAAACGCATTTTGCAGCCACGCACACAATAACCTCATAAGACGCTATTGCCCAATGATCCCTCTGTATGTATCTTGTGCTGGTGCACGTCTACTTGCTTCCCTACCGTTTTGGGTGGAGCTGATCGCACAATATTGGTGGTCGAGGCCTATTAGGCTCTCATCGACAACTAGCAATAGATGCCATCCCTTTATTACCGACGCATGATCTTGCCCCTCTCTTCAGCTTCTTGAATAGCATCCTACCTTGCATATTTGCTCTACTTGGACAACTCTATTGTTTAGTTTCTGGGTTGAATAGTTCCCATCCATCCATATTCTGCTACAGTGCTTCCAAATACCCTTCATTCCTATTTATATAAATATATTATAATTGAGACATTTGGGGTTATTGGCCCATTTCGAGAGTAGTAGGTCACAAGTTCGTATTTTATTCTCACTCAATTAGGCCGCTTCAGTGTTTGTTTTTTTGCTGCCGTCTTACTGGCTAGATGGCGGGACAGGGTATGAGCGTCGATGTTATATTCGAGAGAAGGTGCGAAGTGTAAGGTTAGGAATGGGGTGTGTGGGGTTTTTGCTTCTTTTTCTTCACATTATCTTTTCTATTTCTTTCGTCTTATGTATATCTGTTTATTATTTTTTGTGTTCTGTTCTGGATGATGATTGAGATCACAAGGTTGATCTCTTGGATATTGTTTGATTTTTTGAGATTTTTCTCCTTTTCTTCGAGCGTTCAAGAGCCTCATATACATTTGATTTTGTTATGCGTGATCAGTAATGGTGCTGTGAATGGTAGAGAGATAAGATAAGTACAAATAGAGACATTTAAAAAAATAACAGTCAGGCAAAAGCTTTTATATATTCCATCTTTTGTCATCGAGGCCACCAGGCGGAAGCGTTTAGAAGTAACGTGAAGTATGTCTTGGTGGAGGTGTGAGTTGGAGCGCGCGTTCTCACTCGTTGACGGCGATTATGGCGTATGGACACTTCTTTTGTTCTTTGAAGAGAAAAAACGTAACGTGTCTTAAAAGGATGCAGGTGCCGCTATTGTCTTTTTTCTCGCGGGGCGGTTTTTAAAAACAAACCAAACTTATACGGTGCTTGGGGTTATGGATTTCAATTCGTTCCATAAAGATCGAGTAAATTAAAGGGGAATATATAGCGAACTGATGAATACGTGTCAATACGGTTACATCGCACAGTGATCGCACGAAATCACGATTGATCGCTCAACGATCGATCTCAATGATCGGCTGCGCACGAGGCCGAGGTGACGTGAAGGGAACGGGGTGCCAGTGCGTGCCAAGTCGACGGCGTGAGACAGTGCAAGATGCAAGGGCCGGGGTAGGTGCATGAGGAGCAATCATAAACTTGAGGAACAATGTCGAGTAATCAATGGATTAATCTATTTCGATAAGATATATTATTAATAGTAATATTGTATAACATGTATTTCATTTTTGTCCTATTATCTACATCCGGTCGGCGGCCGCGCCTCCGCTTCTGGTTTGGCCTAAGTTCTATCTCTTTAAATCATCTAAAATATTTCACACCCGCTGTGCCCTCTCTCTCTCTCCTCTCCTCTCTCTCTCTCAAAATCGATCTCGCTCTCTCTCTCTCTCTTTCTCTCTCGCTCGTCATCAATCTCTCCCTCCTTTGCCTATGTTGTCCCCCCGCCACACACACACACACACACGCATGCATTCACTTACGCCAGGATATCCGCTACATGTACACAAACATACACACACACTCACACACAAACACACACACACATACTCCAACACAGTCAAGAGACACAGAGCACTAGTCAAGTCATGACATATTGTGCATCACAGAGAAAGACTATTGACCATAACACCACAACCACCCACAATGTGTGTGTGTGTGTGTGTGTGTGTGTGTGTGTGTGTGTGTGTGTGTGTGTGTGTGTGTGTGTGTGTGTGTGTGTGTGTGTGTGTGTGTGTGTGTCTGTGTGTCTGTGTGTGTATGTCTGGCTCCAGCAGTGCAAGGATAACCTCACAATTTGAGTCGCGGATTTATTCATGAAAAACAAATCTGACACACATGCGTACACACACACACACACACACACACACACACACACACACACACACACACACACACACACACACACACACACACACACAGAGACACTGAGAGAGAGAGAGAGAAACAGTGAGTCTGCAGTACAAGAGGGAGGGAGAGAAATAGAGGAAGAGAGAGGGAGAGGGAGAAGTACGAGAAGTAGAGTGAGGGGGGGGAGAGGTGGAGGTGGGAAGAGAAACAGACAGAGAGGGAGGGAGAGAGAGAGAGGGAGGTGGAGGGAGGGGGAGAACTAGAGAGAGAGAGGGAGAGGCATGGGGGATGTCTGACGGAAGGGGGGTCTTGTTAATGTCCATAAGAGTGTGGGGGTGGGGGGCAGGGAGGAGCAGAGAGGTGGAGGAGGTGGAGGAGGTGGGACAGAGTGATGAGTCATTCTGATCTTTATCTAAAAAAAAGTGTGATTTTTCCAGGCAGACTATTCTAATGGTCTCATGTGTTGGAGGCTTTGGCTTGTTCACCCATGCTGGTCAAGCATGGGTACATCCTGACATGTCACTGAACTCACCAGACACATCTCATATACATTTACATTTACATTTACATTTAGGGCATTTGGCAGACACTTTTATCCAAAGCGACTTACAAAGAGTACATTTGTTGAAGGAGAGGCAGCAATATATCACTGTGGTACCTGAAGATAAGAATAGAGCTGTTTTCGAGCATTCCTATTTACGAGACGAATAGAATGAGTTTCATAATTGCCAAGTTGCCTGCATAAGTAGCTGGGCAGGCGTGCAATTCTAAGTATGCTACAACATCTGAGAACGGACATCGGAGAAGTGCCATTAATAAATGTCAGGACGTACAAACAAGCAGGCTAGTGTTAGGATTATCGGAGGAGGGTGGGGGGGGGGTTTATGTAGTGTCCAGGTGGCCATCCTGACATGAGCAGGGAGCTCATTCCACCACTGCGGAGCCAGAACCGTGAAGAGTTGGGACTTGGAAGAGCGATGTTTGGCTGTTTTTAGTGAAGGCGGTACCAGTCGTTTGGCAGAAGTTGCCGAGCGGAGTGCTCGGGCCGGGGCGTAGGGTCGGACTAATGTTTGGAGGTAGGTAGGTAGGGGCGGTTCCGTTGACAACCATGAAAGTCAGTACCAGAGTCTTGAATCGAACGCGAGCGATTACCGGGAGCCAGTGGAGGTTGCGGAAGAGGGGGGTTACATGGGAGAGTTTAGGTAGGTTGAACACGAGGCGTGCTGCTGCGTTCTGGATGCGTTTGTAAGGGCTTGATTGTTGAGGCGGGGAGTCCAGCCAGGAGAGAGTTGCAGTAGTCGAGACGAGTGATAACAAGTGCTTGGACCAGGATCTGCGCTGCTTCACGTGTGAGGAAGGGCCGGATCTTGCGGATGTTGTAGAGAGCAATTCTACAAGATCGGGCCACAGAGGTAATGTTGGCGTTGCAAGACAGCTGGTCATCCATTACCACGCCAAGGTTCCTTGCCGTGGGTGCAGGGGAGACTCCGATGTCCTTGATGGTGACAAGTAGGTCCATCTGAGGGCAGTCTTTCCCCGGTATGAAGAGAAGCTCAGTCTTGTCGAGGTTGAGCTTCAGGTGGTTGGCGGTCGTCCATCTGCTGATGTCGGCCAGGCATTTTGAGATGCGTGTTGTGATGTGGGTGTCTGAGGGTGGGAAGGAAAGAAACAGTTGGGTGTCATCAGCAAAGCAGTGGTAGGAGAAGCCGTGGGATGTGCTTACAGTGCCTAGAAATCTAATCAAAAGTCAAAGTCAAAGTGTACTTTATTGTCAATCAGACCATGCAACACGTAATTACACAGAGGATCGAAATTGCGTTTCCCCATACTCCAAAATGTGCAAGCAATATTTAAAATACACGACATATAACATAATAGTGCAAAAGACAACACAATAAACACAACATATATTCAAATATATTCACAGTGTGCCAGAGTGTAGTAAATTTTGAGGTATGCCATTGAGGTGCAGCAATAAGAAGGTGCAATACAGCAAGTGCAGTATAGGGCATGGGGATACATATGTATAATATGGGGATACATATGTATTGTAAACATATTGACATTATGCATATCAAGGGCAGAGCACAGACAGAGTTCAAATTATTTAAATAGTCAATTGGTCTTTGTGAGTGCAGGGGTTGTCATGTTCATGGAATTTTCTTGAGTGAGTTGAGTAGTCTGACGGCCTGTGGGAAAAAGCTGAGTCTGGTAGTCTTGCACCGCATGCTGCGGTAGGAGGGTGAACAGTTCGTGTGCTGGGTGGGTGGGGTCTTTGGTGATATTGGTGGCTCTCTTGCGGCAGCGGGACGGGTACAGGTCCTGGATGGATGGTTGGGCTGTTCCTGTGATCTTCTCTGCTGTCCTCACCACCCTTTGTAGGGCTTTCTGGTCAGCAGCAGGGCAGCTGCCATACCAGACTGAGAGGCTGCTGGTGAGGATGCTCTCAATAGCACCCCTGTAAAAGGTGGTGAGGGCAGAAGGGGGGAGGTCAACTCTCCTCATCCGGCAAAGGAAGTGGAGGCGTTGCTGTGCCTTCTTGACTAGGGAGGTGGTATTGGTGGACCATGTCAGGTCGTCTGTGATGTGTACCCCCAGGAACTTGGTGCTTTTCACAGACTCCACTACACTGCCATTGATGGTGAGTGGGGTGAGTGGTGCGTGTTTCTTCCTGAAGTCCACAGTTATTTATTTTGTTTGTATAAAGAAAACAGTAAATAAATGTATAAAGAAAACAGAAGGGGTCCCAGTACTGAGCCTTGGGGTACTCCGGTGTCAAGGGTGCAGGGTCTGGACAGGGAGCCATTCCATGTGACCTGATATGTGCGATCTCTCAGGTTGGAAGTGAACCAGGATAACGCAGTTCCAGCGATGCCAAGCTCTGCCAGGGTGGAGAGGAGAATCTGGTGGTTCACTGTGTCGAAAGCGGCGGACAGGTCAAGGAGGATGAGCACGGATGAGAGGGAAGAGCCTTCTGGCGTCACGAAGGGACTCTGATACTGCGAGCAGGGCTGTCTCGTGGAGTGCGCCGCTTTGAAGGCCTGATGTGAGGGTCGAGCAGTTGTTCTGGGGAGCGATAGGATGATAGTGTGGGTGGAGAAGCACATTCTATGGTTTTTGGAGAGGAATGATAGGAGAGACAAAGGTCCTGTAGTTTCGGGGTCGGTGGTGTCCAGGGGTGGGTTTCTTAAGGAGTGGGCTTGATTCTGGGCAATCTTGAGGCAGTCGGAAATAGGCCTGAATGAGGAGATGTTTGTTAGGGGTGGTGAGGAAGGGGAAGGATGTGTCCCGATGATGCTTGGGAAGAGAGGATGGGATTGGGTCAAGGGGCAGGTGGTGGCATGGTTGGATGTCACAAGCCTGTTTGAACTTCTTCAGAGGAGATGGGGTTGAAGCAGGTAAGGCTGGTAGGGGTGGGTGAAGGGGGGAGGGAGGCAAGAAGCAGGGGTGAAAGAGGAGGTAATGTCCTTCACCTTCTTTGTAAAGTAGGTGGCAAAGTCATCAGCCGAGAGGGAGGAGGGAGGAGGAAGGGATGGAGGGTTGAGGAGGGAGGAGAACATGGAAAAAAGTTTCCTGGGGTTGGAGGCGGAAGAGTTGATCTTTGTATGGTAGAAGGCAGATTTGGCTGCTGACACAGTAGAGGTGAAACATGAGAGGAGGTGGAGGTAGTGAGAGAGATCACCAGCAGAGTCAGATTTTCTCCATTTTCTCTCAGCTGCCCGCAACTCTGTTCTATGAGCCTGCAGAGTTTCGGACAGCCAGGGAGGTGGAGGAGAGGCTCGTGCTGGTCTGGAGGTAAGTAGACAGAGTGAGTCGAAGTCAGAGTGGAGGACACTTCCTCTACTGACAAGAGGGAGAATTGTTGGGGGGGAGGTAGTGAGGAGAGGACAGTTGCAGAGAGAGTAGAGGGAGAGAGAGTTTTCAGGTTTTTACGGGAGGTGGGAGCTTTCAGAGGGAGGGAGAAAGCAACAAAATGGTGGTCAGACACAGGGAGGGGGGTAACAGAGAGTGCCGAAGTGGCGCAGGACCTTGTGAAGACAAGGTCAAGTTGGTTCCCGGCTCTGTGGGTGGAAGGAGAAGGAGTGAGCGCCAAACCGAATGTGGCAAAGAAGTTGATGAATTCAGGTGATTGTAACTCCTTTGGCTGGATGTTGAAGTCACCCAGAACGACAAGTGTGGTGCCATCTTCAGGAAAACAGCTGAGGAGGGCATCCATCTCGTCGAAGAAGTCGCCAAGAGGACCCGGTGGTCGGTAGATCATGGCAATGTTGAGCTTGATCGGAAGGGTAACAGATACAGCATGGAGTTCAAGTGCAGATCTGGTCAGGTGTTCCAGGGGAAGGGCCTGGTATGACCACTTTGGAGAGATGAGGAGTCCTGTTCCCCCACCTCGCCTAGAGGGTGTGTGTGAAGGAGTAGGTCGTGGAGAGGGCGGCAGGGGTGGCAGTATTTTCCGGGGTGATCCAGGTCTCTGTGAGAGCCAGGAAGTGGAGAGACTGGAGGGCGGCGTAGGCCAGAATGGTCTCAGTTTTCTTGACCGACGATTGGCAATTCCAGAGTCCCCCTCTCACATCAAGAGCATGTGAGAAAGAGTGTGAGAGAGTGAGATAGATGTTGAGGGGGAGAGAGAGAGAGCCATCGAGTAGCTCGAGCATGTCCTCATATTTTATGATGGCTGCCTCATGTGCACGCTGCACCCCGGGGCCCTTCACGTGCACGCTCACCCCTTCACGTGCACACTGCACCCCGGGGCCCTTCACGTGCACGCTCGGCCCTCGTGCGCAGCCGATCATTGAAGATCGATCGTTGAGCGATCAATCGTGATTCGTGCGATCACTGTGCGATGTAACCGTATTGACACGTATTCATCAGTTCGCTATATATTCCCCCGGTGGAGGGGGTGGGGGGGGTGGTGGGGGACTCGGGATCCGTTAGTGATCATTAATGGAAAATTCATAACCCCAAATCCCTGAAGTGTTTTTGAAAACCACTCCCCCTCGATAAAAAAAGGGCACATTAGCGCCCGCTGATCCTTTTACACACGGGGTTACGTTTGTTTGTTACTTTGTCAAGGAGGAAGCAGAAGGAGGAGGTTGCCATGGACGCCATGTGGCTGTGTCACTGAACCGCTGCCAACTCAACGCTGCCACCAGACAGACTGTGACAGTGATTTCTAAACGCTGCCGCGGTTTGGACCTTGAACAAAAACATGAAGGAGTGGGATGAAGGCGGTTGGCTGCCTGGTTGTTTGTTTGTTTATTTGTTTATTTGTTTTTTTAAATGGCTCATTTACTTACTATCTTATCTTCCCATCCACGCCATGTGATGAATTTGTCGCCCTTAGTGGAAGCAATAGCAGAATGTTGGATGCGTATTGTATTGTTTCTCTGAAGCAGCTTCGAAGAAAAGAAGAAAATCAAGAAAAGATCAAATCAATATTCAATATTGAAGTTCAAGGCCTTGTGTGTGTGTCGACATCTTTATTTCAACAATGAGACACAGAGAGAGAGAGAGAGAGAGAGAGAGAGAGAGAGAGAGAGAGAGAGAGATGGACAGAGAGACTACACACCCCATGGCTACTACAGTGTCACCGTTTTCCGGTGATATCACTTCAAACTGCAAACCACGGCAGAATCCTGGCCCTGCGTCGACGGTGTCTCAGTGAAGCGCAGGCGGGAGATGGAACAGATGGGGTGGGGGGGGGGGGGGGAGTGGGTGGGGAGGGAGGAGGAGTATGTGGAGGGCGGAGGAGGATGTGGAGGGTGGAGGAGGAGGTGGAGGAAGGGTGGAGAGAGGAGGAGGTGGAGGGCGGGGGAGGGAAAGCAGAGGAGGAGGTGGGAGGTGGTGGAGGAGGACTGTGGAGGGTGGAGGAGGAGGTGGAGGGCGGAGGAGGAGGTGGAGGTGGAGGAGGGTGGCAGAGGAGGAGGTGGGAGGTGTTGGAGGAGGAGGAGGAGGAGGTGGAGGGAGGGTGGAGGAAGAGGTGTAGGGCGAAGGAGGCGGTGGACCGTGTGGCTGACCTGGTGACAGGCTTCCACCCTGCCGACCAGGAACCGACTCGGTCCTCACTCCGTGAGGATGATGACGGGTAGAACCATCAGGCGACTCTCTGGGTGGACTGGTGGGGGTGTGTGTGTGGGGAGTGGGGGGGGGGATGTTGTGAGTGAGAGGGACCATGTTTCATGTTTCAACAGAATAATACTTAGAATAATACTCGGGAACGAAGGACTCACAACCACTCCATCCATCTCTCTCGCTCTCTCTCTCTTGCTCTCTCTCTCTCTCTCTCTCTCTCTCTCACACACACACATGCACAGACACACACACACACACACACACACATCCGTATGCTGTAATGTACGCCCAGATGTTCTCTTGTAATTGCTGCAATTTTCCCGTTCTATTGTTTTGATGAGGACTGGAACGCTTGGCCTGTGCTGACCCAGACACTTCCCTGTGTGGGTCAGCACAGATGGTCACTGATGTGCTCGCTTTTGTGTGAATGCAAATGTGTCATTTCTCCTTATTAATGTGCTTATGTTTGTGTGTGTGTGTATGTAGATGAATGTGTGTGGACTTTGTTTGTTTGTCTTTCTCTGTGAGTTTGTTTGTCTTCTATGTGTGTGTGTGTGTGTGTGTGTGTGTGTGTGTGTGTGTGTGTGTGTGTGTGTGTGTGTGTGTGTGTGTGTGTGTGTGTGTGTGTGTGTGTGTGTGGCTGTAGAGATGTGTGTTAGGCCAGGGGAAAGTGGGGGTTGCATGTTTGTGCGTCTGTCTAATTGTATTGTGTGTGTTTTAGTGTGTGTGTGTGTGTGTGTGTGGTGGTGTTTGTGTGTGTATTTGTGTGTGTACAATGTGTGTGTGTGTGTGTGTGTGTGTGTGTGTGTGTGTGTGTGTGTGTGTGTGTGTGTATGTGCATTCCATGTGTTCAACCACCTGTGTGTTTGTGCGTGTCCGTGCGTGTGTGCGTGTGTGTGTGCGTGAATGTGTGTGTGTGTGTGTGTGGGCATGTAAGCGTGCTTGTTTACACGCGTGTTTCAAGCACAAAGCTGTCCATTGTCATGAGGTGCTGGCGTGAAAACGAACCAATGACAGTCACCAATAACGCACCAGATCATTCCGTTGCTCATCCCCTCCCGCTCTCTCCCTCCCTCTCTCTCTCTCTCTCTCTCTCTCTCTCCCTCTCTCTCCCCCTCCTCTTCTGGCGTGTTTCTATGTTTAGCCTCTGCCTCATCTCTCTTCCTCCTCCTCCTCCTCCTCCTCCTCCTCACTTCTCCTCTTTCTCCTCCTCCTTCTCCCTCCTCCTGCTGGTTTCTATCCTACTCAACATCTTTCCTATCCGTCACGACCATTTCTGTCACAAATTCAAACCTAGAACAAATTCAATGCACCGGCTTAAAAAGTCCGTCGGGTTGACGTGATTCTCTGTAATACGTAACGCATTAATGTGTAGGATTACCACGTCGAGACAAAAAATAACCTGGCAGTCTGGCAGCCAACCTGTAGAAGAACACAGTGTCACAGTGACTATAATGAGGTGTACAAGTTTTATCCAGGCCCGTCGGAAAACAATGTCTTCCAGTGTATTTTTCCCACCTTTGTGTTATTGATACGGTAAGCTCAAGGCCACCATCACTTAAAACGTGACTGACTGGTGTGCTGCCATCAGCTTAATGTATGGAAATATGAACCACATGAGGGCTGTATTGTGAGGATGTAAGAGGGAGACGGAATCCATTGACATTTGAGAAGAGAAGTCAACAGCTAAAAAAATTATAGAAAATGTTCTTTTGGCTATTTGCGTTGAGTTTGTATTTATTGGTTTTTATTATTTATTACTATTATGATTATTTTGATGATTTTGATTATTATTATTATTATTATTATTGACTACACTAAATCACTTAATGGTGGCCACTGGTAATCATTGTACTTTTTCACGGGTCGGAAAAGCGTTTCATTTTGGTTCAGCCGGATGGCAGTTGAACTAAAGTTGTTAAACCGCTGTCATCTGAGCACAATTACTGCATTTTGACCCGAAACACGGCTTAGCCTTTTGGATGACAAATGAGCAAATTAAGACTCTTTCTCTTTCTCACACCTACCCTTTACTAAATTGATCCCTCTAATATTCCCTCTAATGTGTTTAAACACAGACAGACAAGACAGACAGACAGACAGACAGACAGACAGACAGATAGATAGATAGACAGATAGACACACACAAACACCCCCCCCCCACACACACACACACACACACTTTATTTTCCTGGCTTCATGCACACAATCAGAGACAAAAAGCTTCCACACACACACATCCTCAGAAACGTCCACCCCCCCCCCCCCCACACACACACACACAACACACACACATGTGTGTGCATACGTGGACACGTGGACCACAACACACACACACACACACACACACACACACACCACACACACACGCTGTCTGGTGATTTGAGCTCTCAGGAGCATCTCATGTGTCTGCTGATTGGTGCGGGAGGGGAGAGAGAGGAGGGGAGAGAGAGGAGGGGAGAGAGAGGAGGGGGAGAGAGAGCTGGGGAGAGAGACGGAGGGGAGAGAGGGCAGGGGAGAGAAGAGGTGGGGAGAGAGAGGCAGGGGAGATGAGAGGAGGGGGAAGAGAGAGGTGAGGAGGAGAAAGGAGGGGAAGAGAGGCAGGGGGGAGAGAGAGGATGGGAGAGAGGAGGGGAAGAAGAAGAGGTGGGGAGAAGAAGAGGTGGGGAAGAGAGAAGGAGGGAGAGCAAGGTGGGGAGAGAGGGGAGGGGGAGGAGAGAGGTGGGTGAGAGAGAGGTAGGGGGCGAGAGCCAGCGAGGGCGGTAAGAGCAGAGGGGGGGGAGAGAGAGGTTTGGTGGGAGAAAGTGAGGGGAGCAGAAGAGGAGGGGGAGAGAGAGGAGGGGAGAGAAGAAGAGGGGAGAACTAGGAGGGGGTGAGCAGCGGAGGGGAGCCGAGAGGTGGGGAAAGAGGAAGGGAAAAGGGGGGAGAGAGAGGAAGGAGAGAGAGGAGGGGGGAGCAGGGAGAGAGGAGGAGGGGAGAGAGGGGGGAGAGAGGAGGGGAGAGAGAGGGGGGAGAGAGAGGAGGGGAGAGAGGGGGGGAGAGAGAGCTGGGGAGAGAGAGGAGGGGAGAGAGGAGGGGAGAGAGAGGTGGGGAGAGAGAGGAGGGAGAGAGAGGGAGGGGGAGAGAGGAGGGGGGAGAGAGAGGAGGAAGAGAGAGGGGAGAGGGAGAGAGAGGGAGAGGAGGGGAGAGAGAGGTGAGGGGAGAGAGGAAGGGAGAGGAGAGGAGGGGAGAGAGGGGAGGGGGAGAGAGAGGTGGGGAGAGAGGAAGGGAGAGAGAGGAGGGGAGAGAGGAGGGGGAGAGAGGGGGGAGAGAGAGAGGGGAGAGAGAGAGGAGGGGAAGAGGAGAGGGGGGAGAGAGAGAGGAGGGAGAGAGAGGAGGAGGGAGAGGAGGAGGGGAGAGAGAGAGGGGGAGAGGGAGGGGGGAGAGGGGGGAGAGAGGAGGAGGGAGGGAGGAGGGAGAGGGGGGAGAGGGGGAGAGAGGAGGGAGGAGAGAGAGGAGGAGGAGAGAGGAGGGGGGAGGAGGAGGAGGGGGGGGAGAGAGGAGAGGAGAGAGAGGGGAGGAGAGGAGAGAGGAGAGGAAAGAGGAAGAGGAGAGAGGAGAGAGGATTATCGTAGTCCATCGGACAGCAG
>PIJE02000631.1:172548-207548 GCA_002895965.2 Coryphaenoides rupestris
CCAGGCGGCGGGCGACCGGTACCCTAGACACACAATGGAACAGAGAGTCTGACACACACACACACACACACTCACACACCACACACACACAACACACACACTCAGACAGACACACACAGGTACATCACACACACACATCGCACACACATTGCACACACACACACACACACACACACACACACACACACACACACACACACACACACACACACACACACACACACACGTGCACGCACACATGCATGCTAGGGCGCGTGCCGCGAGAGAGACAGACGGAGACGGGGTGAGTGTTGTGCTTCTGTGAATTGTGCGGGAAAAGTAGAGAGGTGTTAATGTAGGAGTACTCTGGGCGTGGAGTTTGTTTGTTTTCTCTCCCTAGGATTCTGCCTCTCCTCCGGTTCTCCTCTCAGACTCATCTATCTCGTCTTTGTCTGCAGGTTGCCCTGGTTTCTCTTCTGTTGTATTCTGTTATATCTGTGTTTTGTAACTCCCATGCTCTCTGTGCGCGACGATGCACCCTTTCCCCCCATCATGACTTCAAGCATCTCTCTGTCTGTCTCTCTCTCTCTCCTCTCTCTGCTCTCTCTCTGCCTCCAGGCCAACGCTGGCTAGAGGCACCGCAGCAGCAGCCACAGCGGAGGCGACAACACCGGTGACGGCGTCAGAGGATCCCCCGCCACCGCCCCCCAAGTAGCGTCACTCGACTGTCAGCGGCAGAAGGACACACTCGACTTGACTTGACTCGACTCGACTCGAATCGACTCGACTCGACTCCGGAGGCGGTGGAGGAATCTCTAGCACCGGGCTCCACCGGGCTCCACCAGGGCCCCGTTCTCCCAGCCCATCGCAGTGGCCCGCGGGACATGGGCTGCTCCTCGGGTCGGCAGCGCCCGGCCCCGGCTCTTCACCCGGACCCGGACCGCGCGGGCAACGGGCTGCCCCAGAACTTATCAGATCACCAGAACCGGGGCTCGGGCGGAGGAGACGGCGAAGAAGGCGGGGGTGGAGGCGGCGGCAGCGGAGGAGGAACAGGAAGCGACGGGGAAGAAGGAAGCCGAGGAGAAGGAGAAGATGAGGATGGCGGCGGTGATGATGGTGGTGATGGAGCCCCACCAGGCACTGCTGCCGCCGCCGCGGAGAGCGACCGGAGCCCAGGGCCTCCTCCCGAGGTGGCGCTGCCCACGCTGGAGCGCCTGGCGCAGGCCACGGGCGGCACAGAGAAGTCCTGGTACCGCTGCGTCTTCCCCTTCGGCGTGATCTCGCTGGTGATCGGCGTGGCGGGCACCGGCGTCACCTTCACCTTCGACACGCTGCTGCAGACGAAGGTGGTGTCAGTGGCGCTGCTGTGTGTGGGCGTGGCCATGCTGCTCACCGCCGCCGCCTGCTGGCGGGCCCACCGGCTGCGGCGGCGCAAGAAGAAGGAGGGCGGCTTCTTCTGCTCCGAGCAGGGGACCCTGTGACCCCCGGGTCAGAGGGGGGGGGAAGGGAATGGAAGGGAGAAGCCGACTGGGGTGGAGGTGGAGGTGGTGGAGGTGGTGGTGGTGGTGGGGACAGAGATGTAGCACAGCCTTGGCCGTTGTTCGATTGATTAGCTGGTGGGTGGGGTTTTGGCAGAGGGAGGTCGGCGGGGGGGGGTTGTGTTGAAGGATGGATTGAGAGAGGGAGACGGCTGGATCGACATACACAAATATATTTAGACACTCGCCTTTTTGTGGGGCCAAAGCCTCGTCAGAGGAGGAGGAGGTGGATGCTTCGGGGGACGGAAGCCCCCAGAGGACAAACTTGGCCCCTTTGCTAATTAACTGGTAGAAAATTTGCAAGGGGTGGGGGGGGGGGTATCAGCGTGTATCATTGAACATTATTGTCCCTTCCCTCGATACCATGCCTTTGTTGTCCTGTTTCCCCATCGATCCCTATTTTTCGGATCAATCAAACTCAATGTCTCCTGTGGTGCGAAGTGCATCCTAATCGTAATCCTGCGATTTTCTGTCTTCTTGTGTATGCAAAGGGGAGGGTTGAAGTGCGGTTGAAGTGGGTTATTAGCCCCTTAATGAGCGGTACAAGGCTAATGGTGTCTGATATGTTTGCACATTTGGTTCCATCAGAGGGTTGCCCCGATCCGTCAGATGGAGATACGTGTCTTTAACTAAGCCACTTTGGCAGACGGAACACCACATTAAAAACCTCACTTAATTAAAACAGGTGAATTTACAGCAAGGCTCTGGCACTTACGACCAAGCAAGCACAGAGTAATACGCATGTCTAATGACGATCGTTTACAATGAAAACAATCCAATGAAAAAGTGCCATTTGTCGTTACTCTCCAAAACCTACAGTCACTGACGGCGAGCCCATGAGCCAGGCACTGGTCTCCCCCCTGACTAGAACCGATGGCACAGAGACCACCGCAGACCAATGTGTCACCTAGCCCCGGGTGTAGCCTTCGCGTGAACATCCAATCGTGGAAAAAAAACAAAAAGAACTTGTCGTGAGCCCGGCATGTGTTCATCGAGTGAATTAAAGGTTACTTTTGAATTTTACATTTACATTTACATTTACATTTGCCCGCCAGCGGAAAACAGAGCAGCCGCCCGCCTTACAGCAGTTGTATATTAGTGAGCGAGGTGGTACCGTACGGTCTGGGCCTGTAGCCTTCGGATCCACCCGGACTGTGCGGAATCCCCCTGATAGACTCGGCTTAGCAGGAGGTTCATCCTGCTTGGTCCGGATGAATGACGCCAGTGCGGAGGTGACAGTGGGTGGGCACACGCACACAGACACACACGCACACACGCACACAGACACACACACACACACACGCACACACACACACACACACACACACACACACACACACACACACACACACACACACACACAGACACACACACGCACACACACACACACACGCACACAGACACACACGCACACAGACACACACACACACACACACACACACACACACACACACAACACACACACACACACGACACCAACAGGGAGAGTGGCGCATCATTATCACTAACTCTGTAGCCTTGTTTTCCCCCTGACTCGCACCGGGGAAAATAAGTGTTCGCCTGAACGCCTGTAGTAATAATCTTTTTTGCCGTTGTCCCAGAAGCTGCCGTTTCTTCACTTCACTGTTTCCTCTTCTCCTGCGTAAACACAAACACAGCTTTAAGGGGAAAAATAACCTTATTGTGTCAAAGCATATTTTAGTTTATTAAAAAAATTGTCTATCTTTTGAATATGTAAAACAAGGTTTATATTTTAAACTTCCATCAGATTGTCATGAAATATAAAAATGACAAAGTTTGTGCGTGGATAAATCGATGCGTCTAACGATGCATCGTCAAACCCTGCAATCTAACTTCATAAACAGACCAACAGACGTCTCCCTGTGCTAAATTCTTTCATTTCCACCGCAGCCCCCCCCACGCGACACTTCCCACATTCCCCCTTCCTTCTCCGTCTCCGTCTGGTAGTACTGCAGTCCTCAGAGAGCCAAAAGCCGAAGCGATGTGTGAGCTGAATTCTTTGCCTGGTTTCATGGCTCTTACGTTCATATCGAATTTTGTGTTTTTTTAGGGCTGTCAAAGTTGACGCGTTATTAACGCGTCAACTTAATTCGCGGTTCTGATGGGGGGAGGGGATCCGTTAATTCGCGGTTCTGATGGGGGGGGGGGGTCCGTTAATTCGCGGTTCTGATGGGGGGGGGGGTCCGTTAATTCGCGTTCTGATGGGGGGGGGGGCCGTTAATTCGCGGTTCTGATGGGGGGGTGCGCTGTTAATTCGCCGTTCTGAGCGCCACCGTCTCCGGCCGTTCTCTGATGGGGGTGGGGCGGTTTAATTCGCGGTTCTGATGGGGGGTCCGTTAATTCGCGGTTCTGATGGGGGGGGTGGGGGTCCGTTAATTCGCGGTTCTGATGGGGGGGGGGGGGGGGGTCCGTTAATTTGCGGTTCTGATGGGGGGTGGGTCCGTTAATTTGCGGTTCTGATGGTGGGGGGGGTCCGTTAATTCGCGGTTCTGATGGGGGGGGGGGGTCCGTTAATTCGGAGCACCCCCGGAATTAACTCGATAAAACTATGAAAATGATGGGGGGGGGGGGGGGGGTGCTCCGTTAAATTCGCGGTTCTGATGGGGGGGCGGGGGGGGCCGGGTGCTCCGTTAATTCGGAGCACCTCCCGAATTAACTAGATAAGACGATGAAAATGTTATTGCCCTGGCAGTGGCTACAAATATTGTTGGTGTGTGTGAGAGGAAGAGATGGGGAGATGTTCATGTGTGTGTGAGAGGAAGAGATGGGGAGATGTTCATGTGTGTGTGATGTGGCTCTTTGCAGTAACACAGTAAAAAAGTTGCCTCTTCGTCTCTGACTGGTTGGCCACCCCTGATCTATATCTTAGCCCCCTGTTATGGCGTCTTCCTTGCTCGCCCTTTTTCTCTCTCTTGCTCTCTATCACACACTCTCTCTCTCTCTCTCTCTCCACTCCCTCTCTCTCTCTCCCTCTCTCTCTCCCCTGCCCTCTCTGTCCCTCTCTCTCTCCCCCTCTCTCTCTGTTGCTCTCTCATCCCTTCTCACCATCCCCTCCTGTGTTTAACTTTAACCAAGACAACCCCACCGGACGTGTTACGACATCAGTCCTGATTAATTACAATTTTGTGGGGATCAGCAATTATCTATCGCTGATCCCCAATATTGATTGATTGTCGGACGCATCGTACTGTGGAACTTACTTAGTATCTAGAATTGTATGACCTGGGGTAGGACTCAGCTGAGCTGTAGCCATGTTGTGGTGACTGATTATTGATACATATCTGTATCTATAGATACATATCTGATACATGTTGATGAACATTTCTGTATAGATGTTGTCGTTAAGAGCTTATTTTCTAAATCTTAGACATGAAATGCTCAGTCGATGATGATGATGTGTGTGTGTGTGTGTGTGTGTGTGTGTGTGTGTGTGTGTGTGTGTGTGCGTGTGTGTGTGTGTGTGTCTGTGTGCATTCAGTTCATTGCATTTCTCTTTTGGCTTTTCCCACCCACTTGTTGACACGTGTACGCATGAACGTGAACCTATCAAAGATATTTTCATCAAATCATCATCAGTCATTTGGATTATATGTAATCCACACTACGCTATGTTTGTTACATTGGATACGGCTGAATCGTCTAAAAAATATAATTGTGTTGTATTCCCTTGGATACATTCAACTGATGGAATATGACTAAATGGCTAGTGTCTCTCTCGCCTATTTAGTCAAAACTGTTGAATTTAACTTGCAGTGAATGTCGAACGTCCTTGTACAAAGGAAAATGTCTCTTTGTGTACAGACTACTCAGAAGAAGATCATTGGACATTTTATTTTTGTGATACAGAGTTGTGAGCGTGTACACTTTATACCATGTATCCAACTCAAGGTAAATCTCCTGGCTTTGTCTGTGCACATTTCTCTTGAATTCACGACAAACTAATTATTAATGATTTAAAACTGTCCTTCAGGATTCGGATCACAGTATTTGACCACTTGGTAGCACATTTCCTATCATTTCATTTTTGTTGAGATATATTTTTTTTAACGCAAGATGAAGTTGTAGCATTTTGTATTGAATCTATTGTGTTGTCCTCTCTCTCTCTCTCTCTCTCTCTCTCTCTCTCTCTCTCTCTCTGTCGAGAAGTGGTTTTGATCAACTGTGTGTTGGCATGGCTCTGCTATTCTCTGTGAGTGCCTTTTTACTAGCAACCTTGATATTTTTCTGTAATTGGTTCAGTCAAGTGGTGTGCCATGATGACTATTGCCGGTAACAAGCCGAGTGACCCAGTAGACACTGAACTTAACATTAAATCACTATGGGGGTTCACACTCAGTGTGGATGTGTCAATGTGCATGAGATATCCTCAGATCAAAACTGTCATATTTTCAAAAATGTCTTGTAATTCAAATTGACCAAAAATTGCCAAAACATATGTTCAGTTTTATTTACTCTCTAACTCTCTCTTTCTTAAATGTCCGTAAGATTGTACCTACTTGCTGTTTACTGTACATTGATAGAATTCTATTTGTAAACTATATTTAACATTAAAAAACTGGACTGTGTTTTTATAGTAGTGGGATGGTCCTATTTTACCACCTGAGGAGACATTCAGGTTACAGGCCCAGAATGGGCCGAATCAGATGAAAACAACACACACCACATTGGTATAAAAATATATAAAGAGTTATGAGACAAGTAATCATTACAAGTTACACCTTAGTCGAGTCATTACGTGTTATCTGTAAAATTATACATGGTTTCAAGTTGGTTGCATTACTTACACATAATTACAAGCCACAAGTCAACTTACTTTAAAATTTGCGGTACAATTATTTGTACTGAATTTACTTCATTATCCGTCGACACGGTGTCATCAGAACCACCGGCCCTATTGGCGCGCCTGGTCCGGGCCACTTACCCGCTCGGCTGAAAATGAATATTGAAGATTCCAGCCGACACATCCATTCAAACCTTCCATTCATCCCAACCTTGGTCTCCTCTTGGCTCCTCCCCCCGTCCTCCCCCCAGAGAGGAGGGGGAGGATTTTCCTTTGTTTTTTTTCTTCTTTTTCTTCTCTACCTCTACGGAGGGTGCTAAAAATAACCTGGGAGGGATGGGAGAGGAGCAGTGTGAGACAGGGAAGGGCAGTGGGTGGTTGATAGGTAGAGAGAAAGAGAGCGAGAAAGAGAGAATCAAATAGAGGGAAAAAGAGAGATAATTCAAAAGAGAATGTGGCAGTTGAGACTGAGACAGCGAGAGGAGGACATTGAAAGACTGGGAGGGAGAGGTTGAGTGACAGTTCAATAGAAGAAAAGTCAGAGAGAGAGAGAGAGAGAGACAGGCAGAAGACAGACAGACGGTACAGGTGTTGAGACAATGGCACAGTGTGTAACAGTGGATGTGGGAAAACCCATCAAATTACAACTTGTTCATTTCAACAGTCATTACACAATGAGAGAGAGACCTAAATTAACAGCAGAGAGCTAATGACTGCCAGCGGCGCACCAAATAGTTGCTATTTATTGTAATTGTAAAAGTGTAAAAGTATCTGAACAGACACATGTTGGCAGCAGTGGTGTCGATGTTAGGATTAAGATGTAACATGTTAAAAGTAGTCTGTTAAAAATAGATAATTGCATTATCTTAGGTATGTCACGGTTGCGACCGTGTCACCGGGGTTCCCCTGCGTGTTGGTGGGCGGGTCGGCTTCCCACCCACTCATCGCCAGATCGTTGCTTCAACCAGCGTGGTTAGAGAGCCGTTCACGTATATGGTAGCTCTATGTGTCTGTCTGCCTGCCTGCCTGCCTGTCCGCCTACCTGCCCGCCTACATACCTGTCTGTTTCTCGTCTGCCTGCCACTCTTCCTGTCAATGTAGACAATGGGACATTGTCTACATTCCTGTTCATCCCTGTATCACGTTCTTATTAAAGGCTCTTCGTGTCTGAACTCCGAGTCTGGGTCTTGCGTTTGGGTCCTCGCCTGTATGTCTCCCAGGAGGAGGTTCCAACTAACCCAGACACCATCCTCCCGTCCTCCTGCGTGGTAGCGGCAGTTACTTGGGAGATCGAGACTCTGGTGAAGCAGGCCCAGCAGAGTCAACCCGACCCAGGTAATGGCCCTCCTAATCGTGTGTTTGTGCCTGACTCTGTCCATTCCCAGGTCCTCCAGTGGGGTCACAACTCGAAGATTGCGTGCCATCCAGGGGTGGGTCGCACATTGTCGCTGCTCCAGAGACAGTTTTGGTGGCCAGCAATGGAGGCCGACACCTGAGCCTTCGTCGCGGCCTGCACCGTGTGTGCTCGGGGCAAGTCTTCTCACCGACCACCAGCCGGCCTGCTTCGTCCCCTGCTGGTTCCCAGTCGCCCGCCCATTGCACTCGATTTCGTCACCGGGTTGCCTCCGTCGCAAGGTAACGCCACCATTCTCACCATCGTTGATCGATTTTCCAAAGCTGTGCACTTTGTTGCCCTCCCCAAACTTCCCACAGCCCAGGAGACGGCCGAGCTGCTGACCGTACAGGTACTCCGCATCCACGGGATTCCTTGGGAACGTGGTGTCGGATCGGGGGCCCGCAGTTCGTCTCCCAGGTATGGAAGGCGTTTTGCCGAGCACTGGGAGCCGCGGTGAGTTTGTCCTCAGGATTCCATCCCCAGACCAACGGCCAGACGGAACGGGCAAATCAGGATCTGGAGTCCACTCTCCACTGCGTTGTGGCCCGCAACCCCACCTCCTGGAGCTCTCTGCTACCTTGGGTGGAGTATGCTCACAACTCGCTCATCAGTACAGCCACGGGGAGATCTCCATTTGAGGTATCCTTGGGATATCAGCCTCCCCTCTTCCCAGCCCAGGAGGAGGAGATTGCGGTGCCCTCAGTTCAGACACATATGCGCCGATGTCGTCGGATTTGGAGGGAGACGCGCTCCGCTCTCCTCCGCACCGACGACCGCAACCGGCGCCTGGCTGATCGTCACCGGATTCCGGCGCCGGATTACAGACAGAGGGTGTGGCTCTCCTCGAGGGATATTCCTCTCAAGGCCATGTGTAAAAAACTGTCCCCCCGTTTCATTGGTCCGTATGAAATCGTGAACATTATGAACCCCTCTGTGGTCCGATTAAAGCTACCCAGGTCCATGAAGATCCACCCCACTTTCCATGTGTCCCAGATTAAACCCGTGTCTGTCAGTCCCTTGTGTCCTCCAGCCACTCCTCCTCCACCTCCCCGGATCATCGACGACCACCCAGCCTACACCGTCCGGTCGCCTGGCAATCAACCACAGCATAAGAACCCCGGCTTCCCACCCACTCATCGCCAGATCGTTGCTTCAACCAGTGTGGTTAGAGAGCCGTTCATGTATATGGTAGCTCTATGTGTTCACCTTGGATTGTAACCCGTTTTTCCTCTACACAGGATCACTGCCTGCCTGCCTGCCTACCCGTCTGCCTGCCTGCCTGTCTGGCAAGCCTACCTGTCTGCCTGCCTGCCTGCCTGTCCGCCTACCTGCCCGCCTACCTGCCTGTCTGTCTCTCGTCTGCCTGCCACTCTTCCTGCCAGTCCCGTTGTCTACATTCCTGTTCATCCCTGTATCACGTTTTTATTAAAGACTCTTCGTGTCTGAACTCCGAGTCTGGGTCTTGCGTTTGGGTCCTCCGGTACATCATAACAAACAAGTATAACAGTATATATTCCTATCAGTATAGCAAAAAGCTTCTAGACTAGGGTGACCAGACATCCCAGTTTGTCCGGGATTGTCTGAGGTTGTCCGGGATTGTCGCGTTTCCAAACTGGGTGTCTCGTGTTTGCAAAACACAAAAATGTCCCTACCAAATTGTCCCATGCTTTCACCACAATGAACTATAATATTAATAATATTATCCTTGGTTTATTAGTGATGTGACATAGAGAAATGACGTAGAGAAATCCCCAGTGCGAGTCCCAGCGTGTCTAGCGGTGTATTCCGGTGTATTAATGAGTATACTTTTATTTCTGTTCGGTATCCAATATCGGCAATTGAATCGGTACGGAAATCATGGTGCGGCACTCGGATATTACAGAACAATTTCATGATTATGGAGTTTCTTGATTAAACCAACGCAACGGATGGTATTTAATTGCATTAGTTTGTAATTACTGGAGATTGTGTCTCACACTCGGCGGATGTAGCCTCGTTAAAGCGTGCACACGGGCCATCTTGTTGTCTAAATGATAAGGTTTATTAAAACACATCACCATTAAAGAAGTTTGGTATCGGGCGCCAGGAAACAGAGGGAGGGCCGGGTGGTGAGAAGAAAGCATGGAAATGCAGGAGAAGAAGATATTGGTGACAGAGAGGACATGTAGTCGATGGGACCAGTTATTAGAGCAGGGCGGTATGCGTACACCGAGGGGCATGTCGAAGGATTGCAGGGGGCCCTTGGACAACTGCAAAAGAATGTGTCCATTTTGTTGCTTTAGTATTGTTTATGAACAGAAATTACATCATTCACGGTCTGCAAATCTTTTCAATGTATGGACAAACGTCATCACAGCAGAAGCCGTTTTTGTCACTATGGTGTAAGTATTTCCACCACCCATTTAAAGGTGCTGTATGAAAGAATAATGAATCCGTTCAGGGACTACATCTAGGATTTTACATGCACAAATCACTTTAACCCTCCTGTGGTGTTCGGGTCAAATCTGATCGATTTACAACTTTAATCAATCATAAATATTGTGTTTTGCCTTATGATACCCTCCACAGTAGGCATTTGAACATATACAATTGCCGATCACAACTTTCCTTGAATTTTGAGTGGTTTAGTCAACTTGTGGTGCACCTGTGGTGTTCCCGGTCAAAAATGACCGCCATAGGAAATGAATGGTTAACACTAGATTATGTTCATCCATCAGATAGAAAACATCCCCATACACACCCACACATCCACAACCACAACCCACCCCCCTCCCACACACACACACACACACACACACACACACTCCCCCACGTGAACCACACATTTCAGACTAAACAATAACGCATATGTGGTGTGGACGGCGATCGACCCTGCCTGGAATCGGGGGAAATGTTTCAAGAGGAGACTCTTCCTGGCAGAGCTTGGGAAAGCTTTAGTGACTCCTCTAGTTCAACGGCGCCAGCAGCACCTTCCCGGCACACCAGCCTCTGCCTGTCTGGTTAGGAGTCTGCAAGCCCCAGCTGCTGTCCCAGCCGCTCCCCCCCAACAAGGACAGAAAAGGAAGAGATGCAAGCTCTGTGCCCCTTGAGACAGTAAAACAACCTCATGCTACAAATGTGATGCCTGATCCTGAAGGCCACCGAGCCCCAGATGGTTCTGTTCAACCTCTATGACGACTGGCTGAAGACCATCTCCTCCTACTCGGCACACTCCGACCTGATTGTACAATGCCACACCTGTGCGTGAACACACACACACACACACACACACACACAGTTTAATTTTGATGTTCTGATGTTCTGTGAATTTGGTCTCTGTTTTCTCTCTTTTTACAATAAATGTTAATTTTGGAATACATTTTCAGTGTTTATTCTTTGTATATTCACTGCAGTTATTCATGTTAACCACTACTTTGAGACATTGTTTACAGCTTATAAAGGTGTTAAATACAATTTGGTGATGATTAATGATTTTTGTGTTAATGTAACAGCAGTTAAAACAGACCGGTCAAATTTGACCGGGAACACCAAAGTAAGGGGGGAGAAACGAACACAATAGGAGGGTTAAATCTCTTTTATTTATTTGTATTTATCTCTTATATTTCTCGGGTCGGATTTCGCGGGAAAAAGGAACGAAGTGACATGTAAGCGATAATTAAAAAAATATATATATTTCATAGCTTTTTTAAATGTGTACAAGGTTTAATTATGGTTAGAACTAATATTAATTTCTGATTGTTATTGTCTCAACCCACAGAGATCAGAATGCACTGATTCTTACATATAGTACCTTTAACAGTATTTTTTATTTTTATTTAATGATCGTCCTATTTTAGAGGGGCTACACAAGTCCAACATATCGTGAACCACCGATCGTAGAGAAGGTACAGGGGACTTGGATTTGGGCATTTTTTGGTTGTTCGGTTGGACAACGCACACAATGTCCCCCGTGGCACGTTCAATAAAACATTTTCAGAGAGACTTCAAAGACAGCACCCATGTTTGTCATTATTAAACTGTTCCAGCTTGTGTTGCTAAGATGGTTCTATGTAACAAACCATGTGGCTAGATGTGGAACTGTTCTCATCAAGTTCAGCAAGTATGGCGTGGTTACGGCCAACAGTAAGCTGTTTTACGGAGCGAATAAACGTATAAATAAAAGTAGTTACATTCTCGCAACCTGGGTGGTGCTTGTGGGACGAAGTGCACTACAATATCAACACAGTCTTTAAGTTTGAAACTGGGTATTTTCCTAAAAAACACTCACACATTGCATTACAATTTGACATGTAATTTAGGGCATTTAGCAGATGCTTTTATTCAAAGCAACCTACAATACAACTTACATTTACAATTTGTCCAAAGAGAGCAAAACAACAATATATCGCTGACGTTACAGTAAGATCTTAATAGAAGTTTCAAGCACTTCATAATTGCTGAGTTAATAGAACTCGTTAATAGAACCCCTCATACTTTCTACGTTAACCCCTTGTTGGTAAACAGCAAGATAGCTAGGATTAGACGCGACACAATGCCTCGTACTATTTCCAGGAAGGTACAAACAAGGGATTCAAAAGGGGATGGGACACGTCAGGAGCTGTTAGGGTTAGGCGTCTTGCTCAGGGACACCTCGACATCCCCACCCGGGGATCGAACCAGCAACCTTCAGGTGGCCAGACAACCGCTCTTACCTCCTGAGCTACTGCCGCCCCTCTTGTAGAATTGTAAGTGTATATATGAACCTCCACCAACATATGCACTCCCTTTATAAGGCACAAGGCTTGCTTGCATGATGATGTCGTGCTCTTTCCACGTTTTTGTGGTCTCTTTGCTTTGCCTTTTACGTTCCAACTGTCAAACTGTCAGCCAGAGGTGCTGGAATCATTTCAGAAGTGCAGGGGTCAAACTGTAAATACTCTTGTGTCTGCATCTTTATTTAAAGCATTAATTTATTGAAAGAGTCAATCTTTAAATATGGAGCTGAATGGGACTGTGCACACATAATGTGATACGTGAGCCGCATACGTTTGAGTCACACCAAGGTAGATTTTTGACAGTTTAACCTATCATAAGCATTATTGTTATAGTCACCATAGTCACTGCGGTACATTTTGGAGGAAATGGTCTAGGTTGTCGACACACAGTCCTCTGAGTGCATCCAGAGTGGTAAACTACATTCACAAGCTTCAGTATGGCTATTGCCTCAGTCAACTAAACAGTGAAGCGATGATGCCTCGAGAGCGGTGCTGTGGGAACGATATTTTTTGGAGAGGACAGGAGTGAACGGGAATTGATGCCTCTTTTAGCGGTTAGTTATTTTGAGACGTCTAGCAGGCCTGGCTAATCACACCCTCTGTGATTAGACGAGCAATTTGATTTGTGTTCCGGCGACTTGCTGGACTGAAGAACTGCCAATCAATCATCACACACGTTTGTACCGGGTTAAGTGTCACCAATTTGTTAAGGGAACAATAAGGCAGGAATAGCTGAAGGAGTTCTCTTCACAAATCGTCATCTTCACAGTCGTTCTCATGGGTGATGGAGTCATTATATTTTGATTCTAGGAACAATCAAAAATAATGACGCCATTTAATAAAGGCGCCATTTTCACAAACTTTCCCCACAGGACAGCTTATGTTACAAATGTTAGCATTTTATATACAGTGTATAATACATGTGAATGTATAATATTTTATAGTGCAGATATTTTGGGATGGGAGGAGTTATTGTAAATCTCAAAATGTCATTATTCATTATTGTTGGAAAAGGTCATTTAATATTTGTAATATTTAATATGTTCAGATAACCATATACTGATTGGACCAGCTCCAGGCTGTCACTGTAAATAATAATTTGTTCTTAGTGACTTGCCTGGTTAAAAAGTTGAAATAAAATGGAAAATAAAAGAAATTCTATTTATGAATAAAATAATTAATGTCAACCTAAGCTGTTACCATGGGATACAGCGGTTGGGAGGCAGAGGAAGACAGTGTTTATACAACGTAGCATCACTACTGATATGTCTCTCTCCCTCTCTCTCACACACACATGCGCACACACACTCTCTCCATCACTTGTCAATTATTTTCCTCATTCCATTGCATCTGTTTATCTGCAACATTCAGCCCACTCAGAGTTTCTCAAAGTGTCAACTGAGCTTATCGTAAGTGATGGCAGTTGCAATCTGAACTTTCTTCCGCTGAATATGAATGTGAACGCGAACGTGGCAATATGGCCGCGTCACAATCAGCAACCCAGCACAGCGCGCTATGCTGTGGTACGTTTTGTCTTCCGCTCATGCCAGACCAGTGCTAGAAGTGCTCTGTTACAAGTAAAAGTCCTGCCTTGAAAATGTTACAAAAGCACAGAAGTATTAGCATCAAAATATACTTAAAGTACCAAAAGTACAATTATTGGATCATAATTAGTGATGCATTCATGTGTTTAATATATTTACATTTTATATATTACTTTACATACTGCTGGGGTAGCATATGAATTTCCACCTGGGGACCAATAAATCCTTATCGATATCATTATTAATTGATTGAATTGATTCTGTACTGTTCATTTTTATAATTTATTATTATTAATAATAATATTTGCCTTTGCAATGTAGTGGAGGAGAAGTAAATAGAAAACAGAAAATAGAAATCCACAAGTAAATTATAAGTACCTCAAATTTGTACTTAAGTACAGTACTTGATTGAACAGGATTGGGTATTTAGAGGAGACATATTATAATAGGAGTCCTTTAAGCGATAGTTGAGCCCAGCTTTGCCTTGACAAATTAGACCAGGAATCAGAGATACTGTATATGCAGAGGCTTTCTATGTGTCCGTCACCAAGCAACGCAAGCAGGTAATCAACACATGGGCTACCATCTGTGTGTGTGTGTGTGTGTGTGTGTGTGTGTGTGTGTGTGTTTGTCAACGAGTCATGGAGAATGTCAATAATGTTGCATGTCATCAATTATCTTTACCTCATACTGTATCAATAATGTTGACCATTACATTTCATGTAATTATGTCCTGTACTTCTGCTGTGGCACCCTAATGTCCTTCTAGTAATTAGTTAAGTGTGTCTTATCCTAACATGGCCCGAGCAAACATCACAAAGAAAGAGTCAACACACCTGACAGCTCCATTAGAGAGCTAACATGTCACCAAAGAGCCATTTTCACCACCATTCCACCACCAGTTAGTGATGACGTTTACAACCACTCTGTGGGCGGTAGGAGGTAGAGTGGTTGTCTGGCAACCCGAGGGTTGCCGGTTTGGATGAACGGGTTGAATGTGAGTCAATGTAAAGCGATTTGGATAAAAGTGTCCGTTAACCGTTTACAATATGTGGCATCACAAACAAATTCAACCAATCACAGTCCAATTACACAACAGGCTGGAAGGAGTGGCTGTTGCTGGCGTGGGGGCATTTTGCAATTTGGTGTTTCTTTCCAACCTTCAAGTGAATGCACTCACGTTGGACAGCTCAATTATGGTACCACACTGGCCGTCATCGCCTTCCACCAGGGCTCCTTTCCATCCACTGTCCTCCGGTGGGGGGGGGGGTTTGAGGCTAAAGCTAACGACTCTGGACCTCAGATCCACCACAGTCCTCTCGGGGGGTTTTGCTGGGTTAAGCAGATAATGGATTGACTGATGTCTCTTCTTAACATCTGAACCAATATATGTGTATCTATATATATATATTATAGCAGGCTTAAGGGTGTGGGGTTTCCACACCACCTAGTTGAACAGCAAAACACACTCAAAACATATTTGAAAATAATTGGGACATTTATTGGGGTATTTCAGGAGAGGGGAGGATGGGAAAACAATAGTTCATACAAAAGTCAGCTATATTTACTCTACAAGTCCTTCTTCTGGGTTTCCAGGGGTTCCGTTAATGAGTCCCCAGCCCACACATTGCAATCCCACTGTCAAGGGACGAGGAGGAGAGGAAAGCGCACACTGCTCTTCCCTTTATAGGAAAAGCCCTGGTGGCTTAAGAGCCACAGCTTTTCCTCGTTTATGGAGAGGAAGTCCTTATAAGGCTTGGGGGTGGAGCCAGCAGGCTGAAAGATACCTCCCTTCAAATAGTACTCCCCTCCTGCCTCCCTGCCGTTTGCCACACTATATAAATGTATATACCGTACATACATGGCTCGCTGTAACACACAACTGACATTTCGAAAAAGAAACTGTGAAGCCCATTAGAAAGTGTCACATGGCAAGATTGGTTTCTTTTCACTGGCCTTTATATTTTCTATTGTAACAGACAATAATGACATGACATTATAAATAAAACAGGTCCCCTTGTGTCCGCTTCCCCCTGGGGTCTTGTAGTCAAGATAAGCACGCTAATAATTCACCGCTCTCCACGATTAAAATGATGGTTTAATGTTCTATTTTTACTGCGCTTTATCGTTTTCACCAAGATAAAATAAAAAAAATTAGCACAACATCACGTCTGGCATTTACCGCGTGTGGCACAATGAATGAACTTTCAAATGAAGTGTTGCGAAACATTTCCCCGGGAAATCTATGCTCCCAATGAACCGTGCGATCGCCGACAACGTCCTTGAGCAACCGCTGAATGTCACCACCACAGGTCTTGATATAAACCACCCGTCATCGATTCGACCACCGAGTCCTCATGGCAACGGCCTGTCACCGCTCGCTCGGCACATCGACATAGAGAGAGGCGCGCTAACCCTTCAGGCAGAAGCTCCTTCACAGGCAGTGAAAGAAGCATTTTCCCAATCAAATAGATGCCCAGGTGACTAGTATATAAGCTATCATTTAATGACAATGATGATGATGACCACCAGATGATGGTGATAATGGTAAATGGATTGCATTTATATAGCGTTTTTATCCAAAGCACTTTACAATTGCCTCACATTCACCCATTCATACACCGACGGCGGTGTCAACCATGCAAGGTAACAACCAACACGTCAGGAGCAGGTGGTGTCTTGCTCAGGGACACCTCGACACTTAGCTAGGAGCCCGGGAATTGAACCAGCAACCTTCCTGTTGTCAGAAAACCGCTCTTACCTCCTGAGCTACTGCCGCCCCATGGTGGTGATGACAATGATGATTATGTTTGTTCCTTTGCCCCTTTTTGCCGCCATTTTTCTTCGTTCCTTTATCCCCTGAGCCGCCGTTTTTGTTAGGCCATGTTTATTGCCTCTTGATTTTAATACGTTATTTTATTCTTAAACTGAAGTACTCCTGATGGTCTTTCTTTGAGAGAGGCAATTTATGCTAACTATTAATGGTAACTTTGATTTTAATTAGCAATTATCTCTCTGATCTCAGGGTGGTGCCCCTTTATTATTAATTATTATTAATAATAAAGGGGCACCACAACGTCATCTGCATGGGTGGTGGTTGTGTTATTTGCATCTCTCTCGTGATGCATGCGGTGACGATGTCGCCCAGGCCAGAGTTAGTCCTATCTATACCATCTGCTCTCACTCTCAGCTGTTTATAGAATATATAAATAGGCCAGCATTGGGAGGAACTCACTGGCAGGTTTCCATGGAACTATTTTTTTTCAAACACTCACACTGCTATTTCACACTCTCTGCCTCTACTCCCTTTTAAATCTCTTTTCACCAACTTCCGTCTCCTGGATTTCACTCTCATTGACAAACACATCAGCCTAATTGTCCTATCATAGTCAAGCCTCTCCTCAAATAGTCCTTAGCAATATCCTGGGGTGCCATGCCCCCCCCCCCCAACATTATTCACATTCAGAGGTTCAGATTCATTGAGGAAAGTTGGTCTTTTTAAAATCGATTTTTAAGATGAGGTTTTCAGGTGAGAATAGACAATCATAAAGTGTGCAATGCACAGCTATGTAGCCATGAAACAAACAGTTACAATAAAGCCCCTTTACTCACCTTTCCCCAAAAAACCCCAACCTGTATATATAGAAATAACAATACCATAAGTACAAAATAAAGATACATTACAAAAACAAATGACAACAAATGACAATTAACATTGAATAACACTGAGCTGTTATCAAAATAACTTCTTATTTATACATTTCAGTTTGCTGTAAAAGTTACACTGACTGAACTGGAGAATATACCTGAGGCCAGAGGGGTGTGGCCTAAGTATGACCGCTGGGGAGCCACAGGTGGTGCTCGCTTGCTATTGGAGGAGCAGGCACAGCTGCCAGAGATGAATAGGATTGATGAACTAATCAATGAAATATCGGATGTGTATGTGACAATTAAACTTCTTGAATCTTGAATCTAAAGACAGTGTTTTGGGTATTTTGTAAGGCTGGGACACACGCTACTGTAGCCGCCATAAAAAGCAAGTAACTTGTCAACCATTTATTTTTCTCTGTATGTATGGGTGGTGGATGCGTAATTCTATTTTCTCAACTTCACACTTTATTGCTGTTTTATTGCTGAGGACCCAAGGATGCATGGTGTTGAGTGTCAAGATTCTTGGATGAGCGGCTAAGCAAACAATTAGGTTATTCCTTCTATGAACACTTGCATCAGAAAGTAACTGCAATCTCTATGAATTGATATTAAATACTGTGACAGCCGGCGGCGCGTGCCCCAGGGGGAAGTGATTAATGGGCGATATATCAGATGGCCTGTCTGACAACCCGAATCCAAGGCCCACCCTGGATTATATGAGAACCCGCCTGAGTGTACCGACCCCTGCCTTCGGACAACAACGATTCTCGTGGGTTACGGACTGGCTGATACTAACCCGATGGGAGATATTTTCCAGTACATTATTAAGAATATCTTGCCAATATGCTGTGTGTGTGAATTAAGTGTGGAGAAATACAGAGAACAACTAGAGACATACACACGTCCACCTATGCTTACATAGAAGGATCCTTGCTCCCAATATGTTTACGTTGAAAGCTCTTTGCGTCTGGCGTGTGTGTGATGACGAAGTATGCAGGGCAGAAGCACAGACTGAATGTCCGAAGATGGACATGAGCCAAACTAAACAGTGCTATCTTGTGCCGGGTACGGGAGAGAGAATCTACGTATGGTACTCTATAGCGGTATCCTTAAAGGGTTTGGAATGTTTGACATGTGTACACTGGGTTTAAAAGACAGAGCCCGAGAAGGGTACTGCAGATTTGACTCAGGCTTTGTGTTACTATTGGCAGTGACAAATAAAGTCTTTAACTTTCAAACTTCGGTCTTCCTGATCTCCCTCTTACAAATGTCAGAGTATTGGTAAATCCATGACAACCCCTACCTCTTCTTTCCCTTTAACAGCAATAAACTTGCTGACTAAATTGAATTACACTGGTGTGGACCTTGGAATTATTGTATTCAGTCGAGTCACTACTCCCATCACCCGGGAGTGTGTCACATATGGTGGAGGATGCGGGCAATTTCGATCGACTGAATGCAATAAAACCATGACGGATCCCAGGGTGCTCCAGGAGATGCTCGCGCAGATGGTGCAGAGCACCCAGCTTCAATAGCAGCAGATACACCAGCAGCAACAGGTGCTGGAAAATATTAATGACCAAGCAGACGGAACAAGCAGTGCATTTTCAAAGGGAGATAAAAGAGCTACACGCGCCGCGAGTGGAGCAGGGAGGCGCCGCTCCTCCGAGGTGCGCAAACCCCGCCCAGTTTCTGGTAAAGCAGACCCCGGGGATAGCGTGGAGGCTTTTCTCCGCCACTTTGAAATCACCGGCCATCGGGAGAAATGGCCAGAGGCGCAATGGGCGGACTTAGTAGCGCCCTTTCTGAGCGGGGTGGCGCAGGCAGCATACCAAGATCTGACCGACGGAACAACTGTCATATGCGGGACATTAAAAGAAGAGATTTTGCAGAGGCATGGGTTCACCCTGATTGCCAGGGCACAACGGTATCATGATTGGACCTATGATCCGGCGGGCTCTCCCAGAGCCCAGATGCACGAGCTCCCCCGCATCACTAACGGGTGGCTGGTGTCAGATCCCAAAACGCTGGGGCCATTCGAACGAGTGGTGATGAACCGGTTCTTGCGGGCCCTCCCGTCGAAGCGAAGGAACTGGCAGGACAGAGCAATCCTAAAAACGCAGAGGCTCTAGTAGATATCCTGGAGGGCTATCACATGGCCCAGGGGTGCTGCACAATGGGCGGCCGACACAGACTGAAACGGTAACCCGGCCCACCGAACGCCAACGGGGGGGCGACTCCGCCCGTCGGCCAGCAGCACTGACCCCGGCCGAAGAAACCCAGGCGTCGACCACTCGTGAACCCGGACAGAAGGAGATGTTATGAGTGTGGTGAGCAAGGACACGTCGCCTGGAGCTGCCCTCACCGGGATGACGTCCCCATGCCCACCGCCTCCGCCAGCGAAACTGGCCGGCCCTGCGGCCTAGTGACAGCTTGCTGGGCTCAGGAGAGCGGCGGGGCTCCTCTTACCCCCGTGAAAGCTAACGGGAAAGACGCAACGGCTCTCCTGGACTCCGGAAGCGCAGTGACACTGGTGAGACCATATTTCGTACAGGTTCCACACCTAAACAGCAAGACCAACCTGACCAGCGCACTCCAGCAGATGTCGGTGGTGGACAGCACGTTGATGGAGAGGGTAGAACATGTGAGCTTTCCCCATTTTGCCATTAAGAATAAACTGCTGTACCAAGTAGTGATGAAAGCAGGGGTGCGGCAGGAACTGTTGTTGGTACCGCGACTTCATCCCCTGTGTCCTACAGTTAGCCCACTCTCACCTGCTGGGGGCCCACCTGGGGGGGGAGAAGACGCTGGAAAGGATCAGAGCGAGATTTCACTGGCCGGGAATTAAGAAGGCCGTAACAAACTTCTGCCGCAGCTGCCCCGACTGCCAGCAGGTGGCGCCCAGACCTCTCCTGAGAAATCCTCTCATCCCTCTGCCCATCATTTCGGTGCCCTTCAGCTGGATCGCTATGGACCTGGTGGGGCCATTGCCCAGGAGCAGCCGAGGACACCAATATATCCTGGTCATCCTCGACTATGCCACGCGGTATCCGGAGGCAATCCCTTTGCGGACCATGGCCAAGAAGGGGATTGCCGGGAGCTAATGATGATGTTCTCCCGAGTCGGTCTACCCGATGAGATCCTCACCGACCAGGGCACGCCCTTCATGTCCATGATCATGAAGGACCTATGCGGGTTAATGAAAGTTACCCAACTCAGAACATCGGTGTAACACCCCCAGACTGATGGCCTCCTGAGTGGTTTCAACCAGACCCTGAAGAGAATGCTAAAAAAGGCTATGGAGGTGGATGGGAGGAATTGGGACCAACTGCTTTCGTCTTTCGTAACTCTTCTCGATTCGGAAGTGCCCTTGGCATCCATGGGATTCTCACCTTTTCGAGTTTCTATACAACCCAGGTGGACTGCTGGACATGGAGAGTAGCCTGGAGACCACCTCCATCTCAGCCCAAGGCCATGGGGAAAGTGTAGGTGAGAGAATGCCACCTGCCATGTCCGAGAGCACATCGGAAGCTCAACCGCCCAGGCACGGGTCTCAACGGCCCAACCCGAGAGTTCGCCCCCAGAGACCGAGTGTTGGAGAAGGTGGGGGAAGTCAACTATAAGGTGAGGCAGCCAGGACGAAGACCGCCGACCAAGGTATACCACATAAACCTACAAAAGAAATGGGTGGCCCACGATGTGCTGTTCTCTCTCTCTCCTCCTCCCCCGACAGGTAGCAAGACCATGCTGGTCGAGGTCCCGATGGGAGAACACATAACCCCCAGACAGAGACAGGACTTGCAGGAGCTGATCAACTGGAATCGGGATGTGTTTTCGACAGAGGCTGGACATACCGAACTAATCCAGCACCACATCATTACCGAGCCAGGGAAAAAGGTGAAACTCAGACCCTACCGGATCCCAGGAGAGAGGCCATCCGAACGGAAGTAAAAAATATGCTGAGGGCGGGGATAATCGAAGAGTCCAACAGTGAATGGTGTAGCCCGATTGTCCTAGTAACCAAGCCTGATGGCACCATAAGATTTTGTAACGATTTCAGACAATTAAATGCTATGTCCAAATTTCACGCATACCCCATGCCCCAAGTAGATGAGCTGATCGAACGCCTGGGGAAGGCGCGATTCATCACGACCTTGGACCTGACTAAAGGGTACTGGCAGGTACCCCTGGCCCCTGGAGCCAGGGAGAAGACGGCATTTGCGACCCCGAAGGGATTATTCCATTACCGCATGCTGCCGTTCGGACTACACGGGGCCCCACCCACCTTCCAGAGGTTGATGGACCAGGTGCTCCGACCCCACCGTGAGTATGCGGCAGCCTATCTGGATGACATCGTAATACAGGGGGAGGAATGGGGGACCCACCTGCGACACGTAGACGCCGTATTGGGGTCCCTGCGGGGAGCGGGACTGACGGCAAACCCAAAGAAGTGTCGCCTCGGCCTCCGAGACGCAGACTACCTGGGCTACACCATCGGACGCGGATGCGTCAAACCCCAGGTAGGAAAGGTCGAGGCGATTCGGGAATGGCCCCGCCCCCACACCAAAAAGCAGGTACGGGTCTTCATTGGGTCGCCAGCTACTATCGGCGCTTTGTCCCCCATTTCTCCTCTCTGGACCTGACCAGAAGCCGACTGCCAGACCGGGTCCTGTGGACGGCTGAGACAGAGGCAGCCTTCGTGGCCATCAAGGAGGTCTTGTGTGCAGAACCAGTGCTGGTGACCCCCGACTTTACCCAACCGCTAGTGGTGCAGACCGATGCTTCATAAACCGGGGTGGGTGCCGTCCTCTCTCAGCTACGTGAAGGTGAGGAGCATCCAATCAGCTGCAAACTCTTGCACCGAGAGAAAAAATTCTCCACCGTGGAGAAAGAATGCTTGGCGATCAAATGGGCCCTAGAGGAACTAAAATACTAGGTTTTGGGACGGCACTTCACCCTGGTAACGGATCATGCACCGCGAGTATGGATGTCCAGAAATAAAGAGAAGGGTCAGGGTCACCCGCTGGTTCCTAACACTACAACCATACGCTTTCACTGTCATCCACAGGTCCGGCGCTGCCCATGGGAACGCGGACGCGCTGTCCCGAAGAGACGCGCTGAGCTCATGGATCGCCCCTCCCCCCAGGTCGGAGCTGAGGAGGGGGGTGTGTGGCAGCCGGCGGCGAGTGCCCCAGGGGAAAGTGATTAATGGGCGATATATCAGATGGCCGGCAGAGGCCGCTCGCGTATATCTAGACGAGCGATGACGTCAGCGGAGAATCAGCCGCACCCGCAAAAGGGGCCAGGAGGTGCGGCACATTACGGGGGTGATTAGTAAGGGATAAAAAGAACGACGAGATAAGGGATGTACCGACCCCTGCCTTCGGACAACGACGATTATCGTGGATTACGGACTGGCTGATAGTAATCCCTACCTCTTCTTTCCCTTTAACAGCAATAAACTTGCTGACTAAATTGAATTACACTGGTGTGGACCTTGGAATTATTGTATTCAGTTGAGTGACTACTCTGAATACTGAATACTGTGGGAGTGTGTCACAATACGCAAATCAATGTCTCATGGAGTGAAGATTGTGCAATCCCATATGCATAAGCAAAGTCCATGCTCACATCCTTATTGGTGAATCGGCAACTTCTCAATCTTCTCACATCTAGGATCCGTTCGCTCTTCCTTGATCTGATCTGACCTCTGACCCCTGCTTTCTTGCTCGTCCTACTTTCTCTTCACCTCTGTTTTGTCCTTCGTTGTCCCCTGCACTCCTCCTGAGATGTTAAAGGCTGGGCTTTGGGGTCGCCCAGGTCATTGTCTGGCTGCTGGCTCTTATGTGTGTGTATGCCTGATACACACACACACACACGCACGCACACACACACACACACACACACCACACACACACACACACACACACACACACACACACACACACACACACACAGGGTGACACACATACTCAGGCCAGTAAACACAGACACACATACTCCAGCCTACACACACACACACACACACACACACACACACCAGTTACAAATACATGCATATGCAGCCACACAAACACATACACCCAGACAGAAACACACACATACAAACACACACGGTTCACAATGTGATGTCAAAAGCATGCTGTTATTCTGCCCTGTAAGATCCTTGAAAACACTCCTGCATCCATAATTGAGTGTGTTTGTGTGTGTATTTGTGTTTGTGTGTGTCTGTGTGAGCCTTATTCTGAGAATCTGTCTCACTCAAAGACATCTGCAGCAGTTACAAATTGACAGCAGCTGAAGGACAAGACACACACATTGCGAAATGGCATTCATTATATATATATTATATTCAGTACACTGAAATCACATCTATTCAACAACCTGAATCAGAAGTGCATTCTGAGCTCCGTGGGTTGAGACAATAACAATCAGAAACAAGTTCTAATCATAATTAAATCTCGTACACATTTTTTATAATCATTATTATTTATTATTATGATCCACGCTTCCATGTCACTTCGTTCCTTTTTCCCACAAAATCCGACCCGACTCAAATATAAGAGAAATCAGCCCAAAAGCTGTTCTACGCAACAGAGAGAGTCGGGGAAGATCTCATCAACCACAACCTTCAAGTTTCAAGTATTTTATTGTCACTTCACAATTTACACGTGAGTATAAGCAGTGAGTGAAAAACTTTTTGTGCAAAACGCCCGACAACCGACAGTAATTATAAAGGAATACAAAATAGAATAAGAACTACAAAATAGAAATAACTGTGCAAAATAGAAATAGAACTATTAATAGAATAGAAATTCTGTGTAAATAAGTAATGAAATATAAAATGAAATGGAATATACAACAAAAATATCCAGGTGAGCAATACACATATAAATCAATGTACTAAAATATACATTGTTATATGCTGACATTCACAGAATGTCACAGAATACCTTCTCAGACAGTCAACACAACACTAGCACCAGCAATTGGCACCAGGACTAGCACTAACACCAGTACTAGCTCCAGCAGTAACACTAGCACTTATCACCAGGACTAGCACTGGCAGTAACACTTAGCACTAGCACTTAGACATTGATGCCGAACTTGTTCAGCAGCCTGATGGCCTGACTGTGGAAGCTGTCTCTGAGTCTGCTCACTTGATACTGCGGTATCGCCTGCCTGACGGTAGAAGTGTGTACAGTTCGTGGCTGGGGTGGTTATTGTCTTTAATAATCCTTTTGGCCTTGGCCACGCACCGCCTGGTGTATATATCCAGGAGGGAGGGAAGCTCACCTCCAACGATGTACTGGGCCGTCCGCACCACCCTCTGTAGTGTTCTACGCTCCAGTGCGGTGCAGTTCCCGTACCAGACGGTGATGCATCCTGTAAGAACACTCTCGATGGTACAGGAGTAGAATGTTCTGAGGATGCGGGGGCACATGTTGAATTAATACAGGCGTTGTTGGGACTTTTTCACCACGTGTGTGGTGTGCGTGGTCCATGTGAGGTCCTCGGAGATGTGCACGCCGAGGAACTTGAAGCTGCTGACCCTCTCTACTGCAGCACCGTCGATGGAGATGGGGGCGTGCTCTCCTCTCCGCTTCCTGTAGTCCACGATCAGCTCCTTGGTCTTCTTGACGTTGAGGGCGAGGTTGTTTTCTTGGCACCACTGTGTCAGTGATCCAACCTCCTCCCTGTAGGCTGTCTCATCGTCGGCGGCGATCAGACCCAACACTGTCGTGTCGTCAGCAAACTTGATGATGACGTTGGAGCTGTGCATAGCCATGCAGTCGTGGGTGTACAGGGAGTAGAGGAGAGGGCTCAACACTCATCCCTGAGGGGCTCCAGTGTTGAGGGTCAGCGGCTCTGAGGTGGTGCTGCCCATCCTCACCACCTGGCGGTGGCCCGACAGGAAGTCCAGTATCCAGCTGCACATGGTCGGGTGCAGGCCTAGACCCCTGAGCTTGGTGTCGAGCTTGGCAGGAACTATCGTGTTGAACGCTGAGCAGAAGTCCACAAACAGCATTCTCACACAACAGTTCTTCCCCTCCAGGTGAGAGAGGGCGGTGTGAAGTGCCATGGCAATGGCGTCGTCGGTGGATCTGTTTTGACGGTACGCAAATTGCCATGGGTCCAGCGTGGCAGGCAACATGGAACAAATGAAGTCCTTGACCAGCCTCTCGAAGCATTTACTGACAATCGAGGTGAGGGCTACGGGTCTCCAGTCATTCGGGCAGGTTACCTTGGGGTGTTTAGGGACAGGCACGATGATGGACATCTTGAAGACCTCGGGAACAACAGCCTGGGACAGGGACAGGTTGAAGATGTCTGCGAAGACTCCTGCCAACTGGTCTGCGCTTGCTCTGAGGACGCGCCCCGGGATGTGGTCTGGGCCCGCCGCCTTCCGGATGTCCACCCGCTTGAAGGCTCTGCGCACGTCAGCCTCTGAGATGTTCAGCAGGCTGGCCTTCTCAGGCAGCGCTGACTTCGGCGGGCTGCCGTTCACGTCGAACCAAGCGAAGAAGGTGTTTAGCTCGTCTGGGAGGGAGGTAGAGGAGTTCTCTACACCGCTGGTTCTCCCTCTGAAGTCCGTGATTGTCTGCAGCCCCTTCCACACACCCCTCACGTCGTGGCTCTTGAATTTGTCCTCCACCTGTTCTTATACTCCCGCTTGGCAGAGCCGATGGTCTTGCGGAGGTCGTAGCGGGCTCTCGTATATTCCACCATATTCCCAGAGTCAAAGGCGGCGTTACGCGTGCGGAGTGCAGCGCGAAAATCGCCATTAATCCACTGTTTCTGGTTGGGATAAATCCGAACCGATTTAGTAGGAACAACGTCATCTATGCATTTCTTGATGAACCCGGTGACTGAGGACGCGTACTCGCTGATGTTATTGTCCGACGCGACCCGGAACATACGCCAATCCGCGTCATCAAAGCAATCCTGCAGCATAGACTCCGATTGGTCCGACCAGCATTGGACCTCCTTCACAGCGATTGGTTGCTGCTTCAGTCTCTGCCTGTAGGCGGGGAGTAGTTGGATCGAGCGGTGATCTGATTTGCCGAACGGTGGGCGGAGGAGGGACTTGTAGCCGTCCCGGAAGGGGGTGTAGCAGTGGTCGAGGATCCGCTCGCCCCGTGTGTTGCTTGTGATGTGTTGGTAGAACTTCGGGAGAACTTTCTTCAGGTTCGCCTTATTGAAGTCCCCCGCCACGATGAAAGCAGCCTCCGGGTGAGCCGACTCCTGTTCGCTGATAGCCCCATAAAGCTCCTTCAGCGCTATGTCCGTGTTGGCTTGAGCGGGAATGTACACAGCAGTCACGGTTACTGCTGTAAACTCCCGCGGTAGCCAGAATGGTCGGCACATAAGCATCAGGTACTCCAGGTCCGGGGAACAGAAAGACTTGAGGGTCTGCACATGACTCTGGTTGCACTAAGATCTGTTTATCATGAGACAGACCCCCCCTGTTCTGTCCGCGCGGTGGACGGAAAATCCTGTCGGCTCGATGGCTGAGTCGGCAACCCCCTCCGACATCCATGTCCATGCCTGCTCACAAACTGGCAATTTACAGTGATTTGTGCTGTAAAATCCTACATGTAGTACCTGAACGGATTCATTATTCTTACATACAGGACCTTTAACACAGCTTTTCTAGGACTCCCCAACAGCTGGACACATGAGGATGAGGTTGAATAAATCGGTTTATTGAAGAATTAAAAATAAGACTAGCGCTCCTCCTTGGCTGTGTCCCGTGGTGTACTGGCCATCGGGCGTACCGGTGGGCCGCCGCGTCAGTGGGCCGTTGGACTGTCAAAATAATGCTAGGATGCTGATATAACGTTAAGTGGCCCTGTGTGCGTCTTTACCGGCCCTGCATAACGAATGAAGAAAATATCAAAAAGTAAACTAGCATGCTTTCAAATGTGAATCAAAACCAAAAAGAAATCTACACACTTTTTGGGCACTAGCCTGTGGCAAGCAACATTTTGCTTATATTATTTGGCTTGTTTGAAAATATGTAAAATACCTCAATATCTATGTTCATATTTAGGCAATGTTATGTTTTTATTTGAGGAAATCATAATTTTATTTTATAGCAATGTCTTTTGTTGCCACAATGCCACTTTGTGATGTGATCAGGTTCGTTACGATGTAGATGAACTGACGTGTATGAGGGGGCCTGTGATTGGATGACCCATCACCCACATGACCTCTCAGGTGAGAGTCTCACCCGTGACATGACCAGACAGCACATGACCTGCTTCTGCTGTTGCATCCTATCTGGGATCTGTAAGAGTAGAGTAGCAGTCAATATACGGGACAAGGCAGATGTGTGTCACCTCGCTGTGGATCAACCATCATGCATTATTTAAAAAAGCACACGTTTGCAGCGTTTGCACGTTTGTTTTGTGCAACAGGAACACTTCAAACTCTATAGATATTTTCTCCCCCCTGGACATTTCGGTCGTCGTCGCTTTTAGTGAGCCACAACACTACAGGACCCTCCGTGTTGTCTCCTCGGTTCAAGTGAAGCCAGCCTCTGAAGCTAAGCTGCTGCTGCTCGCTGCTGGCTTCCGGGTTATTATTAGCTACTGGCAAATAAGGCAATCCCCCGAAAAATGCAGCTAGGTTTGCTGTTGGAATAATAATGCTGTGTTAGCTTGCTTCTAATTTAGCTAGGCAGACACTTCCGGTCGCCTGACAACCTGCAGCCTACCTCCTGAGCCACTGCAGTTGAGGATTTGAATTGCATGTTGTGAACATTGGTGGCCGTTAACTGGCCGCCTCTCAGTGAATGACAGGCCACACATTCAGAAGTTGTGGGGGGGAGGTATGGATACAAGGCTGTATATAAATCACAATGTGCAATGACGGAACATCCCAGTGGAGCATGGTGTTCTCTCATCTCCTTCATCCGCCCTATCTACTTTCATTTGTTGTTTCCATTCTGAACGTTTGATTGCGTATAATTCAGTTTGAACTTTTCCCCAAAAAATAAAATGAATGTATGTTCAACCATCTATGGAAGCCTAGTTTAGGTGGAGGTTGTTGTTGTTGTTGTGTGGCGGTGCTGTGATTGTGCTGTGATTATGCAGCTCTGTGATTGGCTTCCTGATCCATGGATTAATTTACATTTAATGTATCGATGCCCTCATTCCCCACCCCCCCCCACACACACACACACACACACATGCACACACACAAACAAATGCACATACTAGCTGCACACATGGACACTCCTACACACAAACTGACACACACACTAAGAACCAACACGCCATGAGCATGGGTGTGTTTTATGCGTTGCATCTGCGGGGTGAGAGGGGAGCGGGGGGGAGGGTGGTGGGGGGGGGGGGCAGGGAGCAGATGGAGTAGAAGGAAACAGAACTGGCTTGACATTGACCCAATAAATCTAGATCAATGTGCCTTCCTTTACTACCGCACACGGTATGACTCACTGACTGAGTGGAAAGGGGCCAGTTTGTGTGTGTGTGTGTGTGTGTGTGTGTGTGTGTGTCTGTGCGTCTGTGTGTGTGTGTGTGTGTCTGTGCGTCTGTGTGTGTGTGTGTGTGTGTGTGTCTGTGCGTCTGTGTGTGTGTGTGTGTGTGTGTGCGTGCGCGCACACACACACACACACACACGCATAGCTGACCGACTGTGTGTGTGTGTTTGCGCAATTGTGTCCCTGAATTTTTAGACTTTTTGTGCTTGTCTAAATTATGTGAATGTGAGTGTGAATGCGTGTGTGCATGCACACTTACTTCTGTATGCTTGTGTTTGCCGAGGGGACCTGCACACTGTGTTGTGATTCAGTGCATCTTCATGATTAATGAATCATCACAGGTCCTCTGGAGGTTTGCCAAACTGATCTTAAATCAGCCTGCTCCTTGTGGGGCACTTTGAGCTGCTACTTTCCATGTCAGGGGAAGAAAATAGTGCAAAGAATTTGCCAGAATTTACTGTACTCTCCTAAACCAGAATGAAGACATTAACACACACACACACACACACACACCCTCGACGTAAGAGAGAAATGAGTCCCCGACAGGGAGGTCAACAAGCTTCCTCGCGGCAATGACCATCAGTGGTCATTGACTCCCGCTTCCACCTGGACATGGTGGTGTTGTGAAGGTGCTGCACGTGGCTACTGTGTGTGTGTGTGTGCGTGTGTGTGCGTGTGTGTGTGTGTGTGTGTGTGTGTGTGTGTGTGTGTGTGTTTAGGGCCACGGCCTGGGCGTCATGTTCCTACATGTCGCTTCTCATCCAGCACCCAACACCCAGGCTTCTGCCTCACACATGTATTACCCTCTCCTCCTCCCCATCCATCTCACTCCTGCAGTGAGAGCAAGCCAGTTCACCTCCTGGTGGTGGTGATATTGTGGTGGTGGTGCTGAGGGTCTTTGACTCCAAGCTGAAAGGTTCTGAGTTCAAATATACTCCACAGTCTCCCTGCAGGCAACCTGGAGCAAGATGTGAAAATCACTGTAACCTCAGCTGCTAATACTTCAACAAATGTACTCTTTGTAAGTCGCTTTGGATAAAAGCATCTGCCAAATGCCCTAAATGTAAATGTAATTAGTGACCTGTATTGGGAATTGGAAATGTCACAGTTCATTATCGATCATTATCGACACAAGAGGCCGAAGAATGAAATGCACAATGTTTAATAACGATTAAAAGTTACAAGGTAAAAGAATAAAAAGGTAAAAAGATCGTTCTCCTAATTTAAAATCCTACGGTCCCACAATCCTCTGGCCAGAATGTCCCTCACGAATAGTTCACACAGTCACGGGTATTCTATTTCTACAGCGTTGTGCGCGTTGTACGGTTCTTCCCACGCTGCCTCTTCACGGACGTGGAAGCCGCTGGGAAATACACGGAAGACAAACAATAAATAGCCGATCCGAAATACATCAACCCAGAGCCGCATTCATCTTCCGCCGGCACACACAAGCAAGAGGGGTACTTAGATTGAAGAGGGGCAAGTCTCAACTTTACCCCTCTGCGGCTCCAATTCACTTCCCCTGTGCCGTTGCCCTGCGAGTCGCCGGGCTGTTGCGCTGGTTCTTTGTTCTCGTCGTTGCTCATGGAGGACGCCACTCTCCTGGACCAAACCCCCGGAAACGGGTGGACACGCCCAGGGAAGGAGACCTCCAGGTGAGCCTCATTCTTCTTTATATATATCCAATCCATGGACCAATGGTTGGGGGACAAATGAAATGGGGAGGAGGGAGTACCAGGGGGAAAGGTGCTGTGTGCAAAAAGTTCAAGATGCCGCCAATGATTTATACTTGAGTCCATGCAAAACGTCCACTCTGGTAACACTGCAAACAATAAATCACTGCAACTAGGTTTACAACACATTAGAAAACAGCAAACAATTATATTCAAGTCCATGCACAGTCCACCCTGGTACACTACAAACAATGATTCATCACAGCAAATAGGAAGCTTAATTGATAACACCGCACACACAACACAAACCATATCAGGCGTATTGAACCCATCCCACAGTCCCTGTTAGCCCGTGACATAAACAGTTGTGGTGGCTTTAGGAATGATCGAGCGGCGTGCTTGAAATCAACCCCCGCCACACACAAACACAGCCCAGTGACGTTTCTGGTGGTTCCTTGCTGGGAGCAATGTCTGTGTGTTACGTCCCTTACAAGTCTGGCAGGCCAGATGAGATGTTTCCTACAAAGATTTTGGTGTAAGATCAGATCGTTTTTATTAATCCCAGACAGGAAATGTGGGTGTCACAGCAGAGTAATAGCCATAAAAATAAATTACAAAATGTCAATTGAGAAGCAATTTCTACACAGGCAGTAGTAGTTACTTAGCCAGACATAGGCAGTATAACACTCACAATTTTAAAACTCTATATTCCAAGAAATGGCGCGTCAACAGCACAATTGGTGGATATCAAAATTTGACACTCTAAGTAAGCACTGTAAACAGCAGTAGCCTTCACTTCGTTATTTTAGCCTTCATGTTTTTTGTCTCTGTTCTCGTGCATACAGCCTCGAGAGTGAGCCATCTATTCTAAGTAAACATCTAAAATAAGAGCCTTTTTATATACTTCACATCAGTGAGTCGCATTCCTTTTGATTTCTTCATTCATGGCCGGTGTGAGCATGCCTCTCTTACCACGCATAGTCACACTCTCCCTAATAACACAGTATATCTGGTGTTGTGTTCCACTGCGCGTCCACTACAGCTCTCTCCTGTTTGCAAAATGTACATTTCCATGTGCTTCAAGTGACCAATTTCCTGTTATTATTAAAAAAGTAGCTTTATTTTTTTTTTTTAACAATGCACCGCTGTCATGTCTCTGCATCACATATTCAATGTCTTTCACTATTTAGTTTTAAAGGGGTTTTTTGGCCATCATTTGGCTGCCTCATGAAAGAACTTGCCACATGGTGATTGATCGTGTCCGAGTTTGTAGTTGTCACAACAGAGACAGAAGCCCCCGTTGGTATTTTCTTCTTGTTAGCTCTTCAATGTTTTGTTATTTGTTTTCTGTGCATATTCAACAGGACAATGCTACGCAATGGACCTTTCCACCCTGTCAGTCACGCGGAGAATAATAACCAACTAGAAAAATTCCAGGGAAATTTTGAGGGTGCCTACTAAGCAAGCAATAACACACACACACACACACAAAGATGTGTAGGAGAGGAGTAGAGAGATACACGTATGTACTTTGAAGTAATGTTTCATTAGCACACTAACTGCTTAGTCATTGTTGTCATGTAATTTGATGAGCTGATTGGGTAGGGGCACCTGTCATTTCGAGGCTCATAAATCAAAAAGTATAAGTCCCTTTGTTTCCATAGTTACATATATGTGACCGTCGAGTGTACCTACATTTTGATGTATAGATTACGTATGTGGAGTTAATATTGTGGGCGGGATGGCAGTTTTAAAATGGCGTGATCAGTGGTGGAAACCTTCTGTCGCAGGAGGGTGACAGCTTGAAACTGCGTGAAAATACGGGCTTTGGAGTCTGCAATGATGTTACTTCTAGGCTCATAAATCCAAAAGTATAAGTCTGTTTGTTTCCATAGTTACATATATGTGACCGTCACGGGTGTACCTACATTTTGATGTATAGATTACGTATGTGGAGTTAATATTGTGGGCGGGATGGCAGTTTTAAAAATAGATTGTGTTTTTTTTTTTTCGTCTGCTCTCCGCTCTAACCTGACGTCACCCGCTCTAACCCGGCGCAATACACACCCATGTTAAACTGTCTGAGGAGCTGAAAAATCAATTAAGTCTGAACTGTAATTGTGTCAAAAGTATGAATGTTATGAAAATTGTGAAATCATGTGTGAATTCATCCAAGTTTCCTGAACGTTTTAATGTTTGAATGGAGTTTCTACCTGAATGTATGAATGAATGGGAAGAGGTTGAATATGAGTGGTTTTGGACACATTTTGAACACTCACCCCCATTAATTTCAATGGGGCAAAAATGCTGTTAAATGTTGAATATTTCCAGAGACCCAGAGACCCAGAGCTCCAGAGCTCCAGACCCAGAGACCCAGAGCTCCAGACATCCAGAGACCCAGAGACCCAGAGCTCCAGAGCTCCAGACATCCAGAGACCCAGAGCTCCAGACATCCAGAGACCCAGAGACCCAGAGCTCCAGACATCCAGAGACCCAGAGACCCAGAGACCCAGAGCTCCAGACATCCAGAGACCCAGAGCTCCAGACATCCAGAGACCCCCCCAGAGACCCAGAGACCCAGAGCTCCAGACATCCAGAGACCCAGAGACCCAGAGCTCCAGACATCCAGAGACCCAGAGACCCAGACATCCAGAGACCCAGAGACCCAGAGCTCCAGGGGCACCGGCTCTCCCCTATACTTACCCGAGGCGGGGGACTCCCGAGGCGGGGGACTCACTCCCGGGGCGGACCCCACCACCAACCACACCCGAGCACCAGCCCCGACCAGGGTACCGCACTCTAAGCACTACGTCCATCGGGCAACCACAGCACTGAAAAACACCCAATCGCCAAGCTACGAAGAACTTACCCATGGCTGGTATAACAAGAACTTTTTAACCCATGGTTGGTTCTGGGGAACGGAAGGGAAAAACGCGTTGGGAAATATGGGCCAGAGTCTTTTGACCCATGGTGGTATCAAACCGGAACCCATGGTGGTCTGACGACGAGAACTTTTCGGAAATATGACAGGTCTTTTTCTTACCCATGGTCGGTATAAACGGCGAACCCATGGTTGGTCTGACGACGTAGAAACTTTTCGGAAAATATGGCAGAGTCTTTTTTTTTACCCTATGGCTGGTTATAAACCCGAACCCATGGTGGTCTGACCGACGAGAACTTTTCGGAAATATGGCAGAGTCTTTTTTTTACCCATGGTGTAAAACCGAACCCATGGTGGTCTCTGACGACGAGAACTTTTCGGAAATATGAACAGAGTGCTTTTTTTTACCCATGGTGGTACTAAACCGAACCCAATGGTGGTCTGACGACGAGAACTTTTCGGAAATATGCAGAGTCTTTTTTTTACCCATGGTGGTATAAACCGAACCCATGGGTGGTCATGACGACGAGAACTTTTCGGAAATATGACAGAGTCTTTTTTTACCCATGAGTGGTTCTGCCACGACGAGACTCTTTGAAATTATGGCAGGAGTCTTTTTACCCATGGTGGTCTTGACGGCAAAATTAAAAAAGAGCCAACGGCCCTGTGGCAGGACCCCGCCATGAACACCGGACCTCCGACAAAAGCTTGGATCGAGGGATGACTTTCAATAGATCGCAGTCATAAAGCTGCTCTGCTACTTACGACACCCCTGACCCAGAATCAGGGTCGTATGCAAGTGATTTAACACCCAGTCCTTCATAAACATGCGGTGAGATCATGGAGAGGGGCGACCATCTTTTGGCCGCACCCCGAACCAGTACCGAAACGTCTTTCCTCGCCGGCCCCCGGAGGGGTCGGTTATCCTTGAACAATCGTATAGCCCGAGCGCTATGGTATCATCACATCTAGGCGGGATTCTGACTTAGAGGCGTTCAGTCATAAGCCCACAGATGGTAGCTTCGCCCCATTGGCTCCTCAGCCAAGCACATACACCAATGCTGTTCTGTATGGAAGTGTCTCCATGTCTTCAAGTGATTTGTGTTGCGTTTCGTAGGACGGGCAAACTAAACAACCATTTGGAAGCTGCTATCCACCAGGCGATGTCTGAGCTGGATAAGATATCGGGCACAGTGAGTCGTTTGTTCTCCTCTCCCATACGCTCCTGACGTACGACTCCTATCTCCCTGGCTTTTAGGGCCCGTTCACACGGCCTG
>PIJE02000631.1:212548-244781 GCA_002895965.2 Coryphaenoides rupestris
ACGAGTCCGGGATGGGGCATCAACGTCGGACACTCGCTGTGGAGTCACGCCCTTATACATTACTACCACCGTAGCGTGGAACTCCAGGGAACACCGGGACCTCGGGCTGCACGAGTCCGGGATGGGGCATCAAAGTCGGACACTCGCTGTGGAGTCACCCCCTTGTACACTACTACCACCGTAGCATGGAACTCCAGGGAACACCGGGACCTCGGGCTGCACGAGTCTGGGAGGGGGCATCAAAGTCGGACACTCGCTGTGGAGTCACGCCCTTGTACACTACTACCACCGTAGCATGGAACTCCAGGGAACACCGGGACCTCGGGCTGCACGAGTCCGGGAGGAGGTCTCAAAGTCGGACACTCGCTGTGGAGTCACCCCCTAGTACACTACCACCGTAGCGTGGACCTCCAGGGGCCACCGGGACCTCGGGCTGCACGAGTCTGGGAGGAGGTCTCAAAGTCGGACAATCGCTGTGGAGTCACCCCCTAGTACACTACCACCGTAGCGTGGACCTCCAGGGGCCACCGGGACCTCGGGCTGCACGAGTCCGGGAGGAGGTCTCAAAGTCGGACACTCGCTGTGGAGTCACCCCCTAGTACACTACCACCGTAGCGTGGACCTCCAGGGGCCACCGGGACCTCGGGCTGCACGAGTCCGGGAGGAGGTCTCAAAGTCGGACACTCGCTGTGGAGTCACCCCCTAGTACACTACCACCGTAGCGTGGACCTCCAGGGGCCACCGGGACCTCGGGCTGCACGAGTCCGGGAGGGGGTCTCAAAGTCGGACACTCGCTGTGGAGTCACCCCCTTGTACACTACCACTAACTCTGCCTCACCATAGATTGACATAGGGTTTTTCGAGCACGGACGTTTTTAGGGGGTCGAGGTAAGAATGGTAAATGCATACTACCGCGACCCATGGTGATCTGACGAGAACTCGTTGGAAATATAATATCTTTTTACCCATGGTGATCTGTACGCCCGCAATTGACTTGCATTGATTTGTTGTGTTTTTCATGCTCCTGTGCTGCTAGCGTTGTGTTTTTCATGCTCCTATGCTGCTGGCGTTGTGTTTTTCCTGCTCCTGTGCTGCTAGCGTGTTTTTCATGCTCCTGTGCTGCTAGCGTTGTGTTTTTCATGCTCCTGTGCTGCTGGCGTTGTGTTTTTCCTGCTCTTGTGCTACTGGCGTTGTGTTTTTCCTGCTCCTGTGCTGCTGGCGTTGTGCTTTTCCTGCTCCTGTGCTGCTGGCCTACTTCCTCCAGTTCCCCACACAGCTGCTAGGAGGGGCTTGTACCCACGAAGCGGTAACAAGAGTCCCAGTGTGCAGACATGATGGCGCATCTCCGCGGTGGTTCAAAGGTTACTCACTTTTACACACGGAATTTCTCACCACTCTTAAGGTTGCGCTGTCTGATCCATAAACAGAAAAATCAGTTCAACCATTTTTTATTTCCTTATAATAATACACAGTATGAACAAAGTGTCATTTGTTAATCCTACGTTTAGCGCAGCTGGAGTGAGCGTGTATTATGGTCGGTGTGTGTGTGACCCTGTGTGGTCATTTCTTTGAGCTACAGCTAAAAGGTTCAGTTGACCACATGAGGGCTTTCAGTTGCATCTTCGGTGCTGAATGTTGAACTGAGACCAGCAGTTGTTGAACTGAGCCCATAGGGGGCAGAGGAGAGCTGCTTTGCTGGAATACATGTCTGCTGAAAAACATAGTAATTAGCTATTCAGAGATACTGAATACCTAATTACTTACCTTAAACTTACCTTAAAACATTGGAATTGAAACATAGCAAGTGGCACATTATATCACATGTCACCTTGTTTCAGAATTATGAAGAGAAAATCCTACATTGAGTTTGATTTGACTTGTATTGTCAGCTAATTAGGTCGCTTGATTTACAATTGGTGCCAGTTCTGATAGCAGTGTCTGTAGCAGTCCACAGATGTTTGTAATAAAGTCTAAATAATAAAAGACTTTAACGTGTAACGTTTTGTAAGGGTTAGGTGCAAGGGGCAGTTTCAAGTAGCAGGTTACAATATGTTTACTCTATTCCATTACGTCATGTAAATCACCTAATAATAGCCTGCTGCAGGTGTGGGTGGGTTGTCAAGTGTGTAAGTATAGAAATACTTACACTATTACTTCAAAATTGAGACGTAAAGTTGTTTTTTACAGTTAAATACGGAGGAGGAAAAGCGCCACACTTTGGAATACATTAGTTTGGATATGTCCGTAGAAAAATGTTGGTCATCCAAACCAATCAGACGATAGAAAGAAGTAGTAGTGGGCGGAGCATGTCCAGGTCAGGCTCTCGGAGTTCCCATGGTCACGTCTGGCATCTGAAAACTGTGACTTCCTCTGATTGCGACTCAACAGACGGGGTTAACCTAGAAGCCCAGCTGAGAGAGGCCCTCTAGTGAGAGGGTCAGGGGTCGTGGAAGCAGCTTGGGATGTCTAGTGAGAGGGTCAGGGGTCGTGGAAGCATCCTGGGATGTCTAATGAGAGGGTCAGGGGTCGTGGAAGCATCCTGGGATGTCTAATGAGAGGGTCAGGGGTCATGGAAGCAGCCTGGGATGTCTAGTGAGAGGGTCAGGGGTCGTGGAAGCAGCCTGGGATGTCTAGTGAGAGGGTCAGGGGTCGTGGAAGCATCCTGGGATGTCTAGTGATAGGGTCAGGGGTTGTGGAAGCATCCTGGGATGTCCTCCTCGCTAGAGCAGAAGGCCGAGTGTCTCTGGTGCCGCTCCCTGCGTACGCAGCGTGGACACGGCTGAGCCTTCTGGTGGCACGCAGCGTGGAACACAGCGTCGCAGTGTTTACACCTTACACACACACACACACACACACACACACACACACACACACACACACACACACACACACACACACACACACACACACACACACACACACACACACACACACACACACACACACACACACACACACACACACACACGTTACATCGAAGGGCTCAGAATCTCTGACAAGTGAGAGTGTCCACCGAGATGTAGGCTGGCTAGATCCGCCTCCCCAGGAGCTGGTAGGCTGATCTATCCAGCATACATTACATACAGTGGGTGGACAGGCTTAGGGTTAGGTTTAGGGGTTAGGGTTAGGTTCTTTACCTCCTGGTTGCAGTCTCCTGGAAGGGGTAGATCACTTGCCCATTTTTGCAGAGTTCACAAATAAAACCTTTCTCTTGACACAGGCTGCAACTGAAGACATGGGAACTGGCAAACTTGATCACCTTGGACAGAAATGGAGCGAGCTTACCGTCGATCACCTAAGGCAGGTCAAAGAGAAAGAAGAAGTTGAGAGGATTAATAATCAGTAGAACGATCACCATGATGATGTAGTGAGAGTAGTGAGCTCCTTCAGTACCTGCTGTAGGTCAGCTATAGAGTACAGGTGGACATGCTGGATCAAGTACTCTCTGGGGAAGATCCTGCAACGAGACAAATGGAAGATGATGTTTGGTGATGGTGGTCATGACGATGAGCAGATAGTATGGGGAGGAAACATCCGGTAGGACCGAGAAACTAAGAACACATTTAATATTACATACAATGAGAGCCGAATGTCATTTTAAGTCAACACTGATGCAAACGTACTGGTTTTGCGTGGCTGTTAACAGTGTAGTGGCTTCAAAGTAGAGCGCTGTTCAGATTTACAACTAATTGGTTCTTTTAATGGATTAAGAACAGCCTCGACAGAAGCGTCCATCTTGTCTATAGCGGTGGCCATTGTTGTGATGGTTCCCACATACAGGTGGTTCTCAATCAAGTGGAGTGGGCGCATACAAAAGGACTGGAGCCACACAGCTAACAATAGACAGAAGTAGGAATGGACTAATGGACCACATACAGAATACAACAGCATAGAATATATAGAATATACAATACAAACAAGATCACTCACTGCCAAAATTCAGAAAGTGTCAGGGGTCAGCAAACACTGAAAGGTTCTAGCAGGCCTCCCAATGAGGTGGAGGAATCTTCTAAATGCATGTGGTGAATTTAACAATGCAGGGAATCTTTGGATTGCTGGGGAAGTTCCAAGGGGTTCACTGAATGTGTAAAGGAATGTTTAAGCACATGGCTATGCAGGGGACATGCGCAGAACATACATGAAATATAATTTGTTAGTGTGGTTAAGTTAGGGATAAAGACTTCGTAGCCCTGTTGGCCACACATTGACAGATCCCACCTCCAGCAACCTGGCTGGTGGAAACACACATTCCAGCACGGTAGGCCTGCTGCAGCCTCGTAGGCCTGCTCCAACCCTCATCAGCCTACCTTCTCCTGAGGTCCTCGGCGACGGCTGTGCGGCAGCTGAAGAGGTAGGCCCTTAGCGAGCGCAGCCGCTGGCGGAGGTGCAGGACGGCGCTGAGGGGCTCACAGTGTTGGTACAGGAAGGGGTTGAGCAGCTGCACGTCCAGCAGTGGCTCTTCGTACACAAACTCCAGGAACTCCTTGGCTTGCTTTGAAACCTGTCACAATGGTTTTTTAATGCGGTGAATGAATACATGTCAAAACTAAGATAACATGCCAATAGTAAAGATGTTTAATATTAATCTTAAATAATGCGTTGGTTGTTATCAATATCAACTTAGCTCTCCGTCTATATATACACTACTATTATAACCATCACCAACATCATATTGCATTTGTTAGATATTCTATGCTCCAACTTGAGGTCCTTAGCATGTGCAGCTACGCCCCAAATGTAAAAATGTTGCCAATGAGATGCTGGCCTTTCTTGCCACCTTATGCTTGCCAGTATCCCAGTTGTGCAGGAGGCGTGCTGGGATGATAAAGGTGTTGTCTTGGTGACAGCTTGTGCAGTAGTACCAGCCACTATAGCAGCAAACCTTGGCTTTGCCTCCGGACAAGCCAACTTCACCCTGGCAACCTACAAGGTAGAGTGTTTGGTTAAGAGTGACAACATGCCTTTCAATACCCAAGGCTTCAATACCCTAACCCTACCCTACCCTAACCGTAACCCCTAACCCTCACTCCTAACCCTCACCCTAACTCCTAACCCTCACCCTAACCCAATGCCTAGGGTTAGTGTTAGCCCCCATGTCCTGCAGAGGGCTAGTGTTAACCCCCATGTCCTGCAGAGGGTTAGGGACGGTTAGGGCTAACACTATCCCTTTGAGTCCTGCAGAGGGCTAAAGTTAGGCTAATACATTGAATAAAGTGTCCACGTATAACATTATCGTGCGTATTTGTGGGCAAATACATTGAATTATGTATTAGCCCAAAAAGAATGTCAATGTAATACATTTTCCATGAATGAAATGATCGTGTATATTTGAGTGAATGCTTTACCTGCACACTTGAAGCTTTGGGCAGTAAGTCCCTTTTCCACCGCGAGACAGGTGAGGATACTGAGGAAAGTGCTGGTGACCGGCCGATGGCTCTCCTGCTGCTCAGCCCTCAGCCTTTGTTCCTGCACCACGTGGAGTGTGGATGAATCTCCCTGAATCTCTTTGGGTCTATGGCTGGACGTCTGCACCTCCACCGTCTTGCACAGCATCTCTACCCAGCTGAGGGCCTCTATTGTGCTCTCTGCCTGGAGCCAGAGGACTTCTCTGGGAAACACAGCCTTGAAGATGTTCCCAGGGCCACTTTTACAACTATGCTCTACATTTAAACAGGTAGTGAGGTGGTACCATAGAAGTGGTTCAGATATGGGCCCTCTGCCCTCAGTCAAGAAGCCCTGGAGAAGGGTTTGGGTCAAGACAAAAGTAAGTGTCCTCCAGTGGTTCTGTTCTATCAGCAGATGAAGCAAGCCCACTTTGAGGACATCTCGGCTGTGTTGTGGAAACAGGGGCAGGACTGTGGGCCTGTTGGACGGAGACAACAAGCATAACGGATTCTTCTCACATGATTTCTTGAGCTGATGCTTGTGTTTCGTGGGTCTAGTAGCCAGAACCCTCTCCCAAATCTGCGTCTTCCACTCCATCGCGTCCCGCTTGGTCTTGGTCCGGAGCCGGAGGTGGGTGCTGTTGAAGAACAGGGCGTGGAGCGTGCGCTCGTCTGCCGGGTGGGGCCGGGTGCTTTGACTCAGGTGGATGTCAGGTGCAGGTGAACTAACACTCTGGCAGTGCGACAGGGAGTAGGCGGTGACAAGCTGGTGGTTGCCGCTGTTATCCAGGGCGTAAAGCCGCAACTCACAGGGTGTGAGCTGAAGATGGCAGCGCGCCCAGCCTGCACCTTCCCACGTCTCCAGCTCAGCCTGCTTCACCACGATGGCCCTGCTGCTGTCTTTATTAGCTGTGAACACAGTCAACAAACTGTCAGTGATCAAATTAAGAGGAAACAAGATACAGCACAAGTCAAACATTTATCCATATCACAAGCAAAAATCCAACACAGTCTATATGTACTGTATGTACATCCTTCCATTTTCCCACAAACCGTTCCTCAGATGGACTCCACACTTGGCGGGTCTATTGCTGAGGACCCAAGAAAGTCGAGTGTGAAGTGCTAACCAAACAATGTGCAGCAGAAATGGAAGCCAGCAAACTAACTGGATCAACTTAGATGGATTGTACACAAACTTAAAGGCCTCATCGTCTTTTGAAAAAGCTCCATGACCACAGCCGCACTAAAACACAGGTAAATCCGTGTTTTACATGAGGGTGTAAAGTGCATTGTAGGTACATGCTGTCCAAAAGAACATAATTTAAACTAATAAATAAGTGAGTGAAACAAGATGGATTGATCAGAACTCACCATCTCTACTCCGGGGTTCCAGGGTGGTCAGTCCATGGTCAGTACCGCCAGAGGGTTGGTAGTTCACATCGGACCTAGAGCGATTGTGGCCTTTCCGAAAGACAGAGTTGGAAACGTTACTACATTCCTTGGAATGTGACGACAGGTCATTGGTCGATTGTGCCCTGCTCTTCTTGCCACGCCTCAAGCCATTGCCTTGTCCCAAGGTGCCAATGGCTGAAGGTGGCTGGTGGTCAGCCCAAGCAAAAGACCAGGGCCCAAACTCAGACTGCTCTCCAGCCAACCAACACCACACATCACTGGAGCTGCGCTTCTCCGACTCTCCACCGGAGGCATCCTGGAGTCGCTTCGGTTGTCTGAGGTGCTGGAGGTCCACAGTGGGCTTCTGGAGGGGGCTTTGCTCATAAATGCCATCGAGACAGTGGAGGAAGTCTTCTGTGGCCTCAAGGGCAGGGCTAATGTCCTGGACATTGTCCAGCACTTCCACCCCATCCATGGCCACTGCTGTCTTTGTTCCAGGCTGTGAGTTTCACTTAATACTTAAGAATTCACTTGATACTTGATGATGGTTAATATTTCATTAATTCCCCTGTTTCTTTGTCATGTGCGATCAGCTTTCAACCCAAGTCCAAAGAGCCTTGATAGATACGTTCCACCCCTCTGTCGAGGCAAAATAGACCAGCATTCTCCTGGTCCTGATAATGATACTAAGACCTGGGAAACAGAGGCAGGCTAGTCCCTTTCCCGCTCATCCCCTTGGCAGTAGTGGGACGCCACGGAGAAAGTCATTGGTCAAGGTCATTGGTGAAGATACAAGGTCATGATGAGGGTCACTGGTGAAGATACAAGGTCATGATGAGGGTCACTGGTGAAGATACAAGGTCATGATGAAGAATAGGGGCCACGTTGACAGTCCAGCAGTCTAGGAACATCTGCAATCAAAAACAGACACAAACGGTGTCAGGTTAGGGTGAGGGTCTCTCTGTCATGATGACCCCTAACCCTAACACCATCATGATGACCCCTAACCCTAACACCATCATGATGACCTCTCTGAACCCTCTGTTAGGGGTTAGGGGTCATCATGACGGGGTTAGGGGTCATCATGATGGTGTTAGGGAGGTTACCTGCTGCATGGTGTGGAGGGGTTAGGGTTAGGGTCAGTGTAGTGTTAGGGTTAGGGTCAGTGTATGGTTAGGGTCAGTGTAGTGTTAGGGTCAGTGTCGGGTCAGTGTAGTGTTAGGGTTCATCATGACGGTGTTCGGGTTAGGGGGTTGTTACCATGGGGTTAGGGTTAGGGGGTTGTTACCATGGGGATTACACATTCATTTACACTTTAACTGATAAGTTAAACGTATTCCCCACATGCATAACTTCTAGTATCCACCTTTATGAATCCCTGTTCAATCTGAATGGTTTGAGATACTAAAGGTTATGAATCGTGTTGTTTATCCCTTAGCACTAACCCTAACCCTAGTGGTGATAGTTTAACTAAACCTAACCCTAGTGGTGATAGTTTAACTAAGCCTAACGCTAACCCTAGTGGTGATAGTTTAACTAAGCCTAACCCTAAGCATAGTGGTGTTAGTTTAACTAAACCTAACGGTGATTGTTTAACTAAACCTAACGGTGATAGTTTAACTAAGCCTAACCCTAGTGGTGATAGTTTAACTAAGCCTAACCTTAACGGTGATAGTTTAACTAAGCCTAACCCTAGTGGTGATAGTTTAACTAAGCCTAACCCTAACGGTGATAGTTTAACTAACCCTAACCCTAGTGGTGATAGTTTAACTAAGCCTAACCCTAGACCCTAGTGGTGATAGTTTAACTAAGCCTAACCCTAAGCCTAGTGGTGATAGTTTAACCTAAGCCTAACCCTAACCCTAAGGTCGATAGTTTAAGCTAAGCCTTAACCCTAACGGTTGATAGTTTTAACTAAGCCTAACCCTAACGGTGATAGTTTAACTAAGCCTAACCCTAGTGGTGATAGTTTAACTAAGCCTAACCCTAACGGTGATAGTTTAACTAAGCCTAACCCTAGTGGTGATAGTTTAACTAAGCCTAACCCTAACGGTGATAGTTTAACTAAGCCTAACCCTAGTGGTGATAGTTTAACTAAGCCTAACCCTAACGGTGATAGTTTAACTAAGCCTAAGCCTAGCCTATCTGTTAGCCTGTTAGCTCGCAGGGTTGATGTATTTCATAGTTGAGTCATTGGAGGGTTAGGATTAGGTTCAGTTAAACTATCACCACTAGGGTAGGTTTAGCTGTTTACAACAAACAAACACAAAACAAAAACACAAAACAAACAAACACAAATACAAACAAAAACACTTCCGACTCACCTTCCATGTTTACTAACAGTCGAGTCCGTCGCTCTTAGTGCTCCGGGCGGAAGTTGAGGTTCAAAGGTTCCGCCTCCTTCCGCTGGGTCAGGACTCACATGAGGTTCTATAGACCTAGTTTAGCTAAACCTAACCCTAGTGGTGTTAGTTTAACTAAACCTAACCCCAACCCTAGTGGTGTTAGTTTAACTAACCCTAACAGTGTTAGTTTAACTAAACCTAACCCGAGTGGTGATGGACCCTAACAACCAGCTCTGCTCCTACTGTCCCCGAGTGCAAAACGGGGCTTAATCACACGAATCCCTGCACTGATCCAGCAATCCTACTGTGTTACAGCAGAACCTCTGATCAGTCCTACTGTGTTACAGCAGAACCTCTGATCCAGCAGTCCTACTGTGTTACAGCAGAACCTCTGGTCCAGCAGTCCTACTGTGTTACAGCAGAACCTCCGACCAGTCCTACTGTGTTACAGCAGAACCTCTGATCAGTCCTACTGTGTTACAGCAGAACCTCTGACCAGTCCTACTGTGTTACAGCAGAACCTCTGATCAGTCCTACTGTGTTACAGCAGAACCTCTGACCAGTCCTACTGTGTTACAGCAGAACCTCTGATCAGTCCTACTGTGTTACAGCAGAAACTCTGATCCAGCAGTCCTACTGTGTTACAGCAGAACCTCTGACCAGTCCCACTGTGTTACAGCAAAGAACCTCTTGATCCAGCAGTCCTACTGTGTTACAGCAGAACCTCTGATCAGTCCTACTGTGTTAGCAACAGAACCTCTGATCCAGCAGTCCTACTGTGTTATCAGCAGAACCTCTGATCAGCTCCTACTGTGTGACACAGCAGCAGAACCTCTGTGATCCAGTCAGTCCTTACTGTGTTACAGCAGAACCTCTGATCAGCTCCTCTGCAGAACTCATCAGTCCTACTGTGTTACAGCAGAACCTCTGATCCAGCAGGTCCTACTGTGTTACAGCAGAACCTTGATCAAGTCCTATGTGTTACAGAAACCTCTGATCCAGCAGTTCCTACTGTGTTATCAGGCAGAACCTCTTCTATTCCAGCAGTCCTACTGTTACAAGCAGAACCTCTGATCCAGCAGTCCTACTGTGTAAGCGAGCAGAAACCTCTGATCCAGCAGTCCTGTTAACAGCAGAACCTCTTTGATTCCAGCCAGTCCTACTGTGTTACAGCAGAAAACCTCTGATCCAGCAGTCCTACGTGTTACAGCAGAACCTCTGATCCAGCAGTCCTGGTTTACAGCAGAACCTCTGATCAGTCCTACTGTATTACAGCAGAACCTCTGATCCAGCAGTCCTGTGTTACAGCAGAACCTCTGATCAGTCCTACTGTGTTACAGCAGAACCTCTGATCAGTCCTACTGTGTTACAGCAGAATATCTCTCTCTATATATATAGGACTAGTTGAAAATATGCCAGTAACTAAGACATGGAAAACCAAAACAAAACACAAACAGTAAACTTCATTGACTTGTCAGTACATTAAAACAAGTCAGCATCTATAGGATGTTTATTAGGTATTGGTTATGTTTCTTAGAAAAACACGACACATTTATTTTATTTTTGTGATTGTGTTTAATATTTAGATTCTTCACAAAAAAAAGAAATTTCACAATATTTAGTCTGCAAGTATCTTTTCTGCAAATGTCAAATATTACATTTGCATTTCATTGAAAAGTATGCATCCAAATGACGCTGATAGAAGTTGATTTATTGAGAATATAGCAAACCATGACCAGCCTTATCTACACACTTGTGTTGCATGCAGCGGCACTATAAATATTATACATACACACGTTACTGAAGAACTAATGTGTGTTGCTATTGAGTGCATGCATGCTTGTTATTATGCACAGACACACATGCATGTCTGTTACTATGCATGTCTGTTACTATGCATGTCTGTTACTATGCATACATTTTAGATTATGTGATGTACAAGCTGACGAAAATTGGAAGAAGAAAGTGTCAATAGATACTACCTTAGTGCATGACTTTTCATTTGTACATTTTTACACAAGAACACATTTGTTCTTATTTCCTGCTCAATGTCTTCTTGTCATCATTGGGTGTCCCTTCCTACTGTAGCATGTCCACAAAAGCATCAAATTCATCAATGTTTTTTTCATATACAGCCAATTTCTCTGGAAGGGAATCCTGCAAAGAGAGAAAGGACCACTCTGGTTTCTGTGATCGTTGACACAGTGAGAGAACATGAGATGGTACTATATTACTCCCCGTGGAGAAATGATTGACAATTATACCTAATTTATGAGCAATGACATATTTAAGGAGACTGGCATTATCATCAGGAATATACCATACCAGATCATCCGCCATGGACTGGGTGCTCATGTGCAGAGACAAACTAGCAAGTTGTGGTGGGTTCTGGAACTCCCTGTAGAATGTTCCCAGGTCCATTGGTAACAAGTCATCTTTGGAGAACGCTGGTTTCTAAGGTTCAATAAAAGGTGACACGTTTAGGATGTTAGTGTGTTGCTGTGATCATGATTGGACACCTGTGATCAGGAGATGTCAACCAAACATCTAGGGGGTAATATATGGCCTGTAAAGCCCTTTAGAGGGGGCCTAGGGTTAGGGGGTGTTATCAATATATGGCCTGTACAGCCCTTTAAGGGGCCCTAGGGTTAGGGGGTGTCATCAATATATGGCCTGTAAAGCCCTTTAGAGGGGGCCTAGGGTTAGGGGGTGTTCATCAATATATGGCCTGTAAAGCCCTTTAGAGGGGGCCTAGGGTTAGGGGGTGTTATCAATATATGGCCTGTAAAGCCCTTTAGAGGGGGGAACTTCTTTGTCATTTTAGTTTGTAAATGTTGGTCTGTTGTTTTCTGCTCTTTACAACTCTGGTAAAATATGATAAAGACAATTATAAAGCCTAAATCTAATTAGGAGACTTACAATGTCAACCATTACAAAGTCGTCGTGCTGGCGGATGGAATCATCAGAGCCCTGAGAGTGCAGACTGGCCTGCAGCGGAGAGGAGCTCAGAGGGGAGTCTGGGGGCTGGCTCTGCAATGACGAGTAGCAAGTTAGTAAGTCCTGCTAGTATTCACCTAAACATCTGAATCAGTACTAAGTACTGGTAGTATTCACCCAAACATCTGAATCAGTGCTAAGTACTGGTAGTATTCACCCAAACATCTGAATCAGTACTAAGTACTGGCAGTAGTCAATCTGAATCAGCAGTAGTAAGTACATCTGAATCATGAAATAAGATTGTATACAGAATTTCTCAAGTCAACCAAACATCTGAATCAGGACATTTTTCCTGGCCAACATTTAAAGAGGTCAGTATTATTAAACGTAGATGGTTTATATTGTGGACTGCTGCTTCATTAGAAGAGGTCAGTATTATTAAACGTAGATGGTTTATATTGTGGATTGATGCTTCATTAGAAGAGGTCAGTATTATTAAACGTAGATGGTTTATATTGTGGATTGATGCTTCATTAGTAGAGGTCAGTATTATTAAACGTAGATGGTTTATATTGTGGATTGATGCTTCATTAGTAGAGGTCAGTATTATTAAACGTAGATGGTTTATATTGTGGATTGATGCTTCATTAGAAGAGGTCAGTATTATTAAACGTAGATGGTTTATATTGTGGATTGATGCTTCATTAGAAGAGGTCAGTATTATTAAACGTAGATGGTTTTATATTGTGGATTGATGCTTCATTAGAAGAGGTCAGTATTATTAAACGTAGATGGTTTATATTGTGGATTGATGCTTCATTAGAAGAGGTCAGTATTATTAAACGTAGATGGTTTATATTGTGGATTGATGCTTCATTAGTAGAGGTCAGTATTATTAAACGTAGATGGTTTATATTGTGGATTGATGCTTCATTAGTAGAGGTCAGTATTATTAAATGTAGATGGTTTATATTGTGGATTGATGCTTCATTAGTAGAGGTCAGTATTATTAAATGTAGATGGTTTATATTGTGGATTGATGCTTCATTGTTTTATATTGTATCATTGTTTAATACTTTATATGCTTAGTTTATTTTTCAGAATTCTGTTTTTATACTGTATATGCAGAGGTCAGTATTATTAAACGTAGATGGTTTATATTGTGGATTGTGGAGGTTGAAGCAGGGAAAACCTGTGACATCATCCATCATTCATGTTGTCTATAATATTATCTATAACACTACCTCTCATCTCCTCATCATGTGCAATATTCTTAATGTCATGTCCAATAATATTACACTTCAATTATGCCAAATTGCTTTCGCCGTCGGAATATCTTATCTTGCCAACATATTTGTATATTTTAACTGTAAATTAGTAAATCCGTTAGTTTATTTTTATTATTCTGTTGTTTTCCAGATTGTTTTATTGTACTATATTGCTATGTAACCTGGCACAAGAATTTCCTTCGGGATGAATAAAGTTCTATTCTATTCTATGCAGTCCATGGGCTCTCAAACATCAAGATCAGCGAACCCCAACTTGGTATTAGTGATACAGTTTGAATAAGACAGCTTTAGTAAAAGCTCTAGAATGTCCCAACTGTGGGTATATGATATCATAATAATCTATATTATAATAATATTATCCGGTGCAAACATTACCATTAGGTCTCTCTCCTCTGTGTCCAGGCTTTGTGTTGCAAATGCTGCAAAGGGAAGGTCAAGAGTCTTCGTTCCCTACGCAAACACACAAGAGGGAACTTATTAGCAATTATTATGATTATATTATTATTTAGTACTAGTAGTAGTATTCACCAATTGTTTTACATTTTCAACTTATTCAACCATGGTTCCAACCCTAAACAATGCATGTATTTGAAAATGCCTTCATTAGACCAATCGTAACAATATAATTGTATCTTGAATGTGTACAGTTGTATCTTGCTCTAGAATCATGTGTTAAAGGGGTTCACCGAATTAGCAAACAGTGCTTGCTGCTTGTCATGTACCAAGTGTGCATGATCTGGGATCAGAACAGCCCATTTCAAATTTCCATCCATCCATCCATTACCGTCCGCTTATCCGGGGTCGGGTCGCGGTGGCAGCCGGCTAAGCAGGGCCCCCCAGGCTTCCTTCTCCCCAGCCACACTCTCTAGTTCCTCCTGGGGGATCCCGAGGCGTTCCCAGGCCAGACGAGATATATAATCTCTCCAGCGGGTTCTGGGTCTGCCCCGGGGTCTCCTCCCAGTCGGACGTGCCCGGAAAACCTCCAAAGGGAGGCGCCCGGGGGGCATCCTAATCAGATGCCCGAACCACCTCAGCTGACTCCTTTCGATGCGGAGGAAACTCATTTCGGCCGCTTGTATCCGCGATCTCATTCTTTCGTTCACTGCCCAAAGCTTGTGACCATAGGTGAGGGTTGGAACGTAGATGGACCAGTAAATCGAAAGCTTCGCCTTCCGGCTCAGCTCCCTCTTCACCACAACAGACCGGTACAGCGCCCGCATCACTGCAGACGCTGCACCAATCCGTCTGTCCATCTCCCGCTCCATTTTGCCCTCACTCGTGAACAAGACCCCGAGATACTTGAACTCCTTCGCTTGAGGCAGCAACTCACTCCCAACCCGGAGGGAACACTTCACCGTTTTCCGGCAGAGAACCATGGCCTCAGACTTGGAGGTGCTGACTCTCATCCCGACTGCTTCACACTCGGCTGCAAACCGCCCCAGTGCATGCTGGAGGTCACGGTCTGATGTAGCCAACAGAACCACATCATCTGCAAAGAGCAGAGATGTAATTCTGAGGTCCCCAAACCGGACACTCTCCTCACCTCGGCTGCGCCTTGAGATTCTGTCCATGAAGATCACGAACAGAACCGGTGACAAGGGGCAACCTTGGCGGAGTCCAACACCCACTGAGAACATGCTTGACTTTGTGCCGAGAATACGGACGCAGCTCGCACTTTGTTCGTACAGGGACCGAATGGCACGTACCAACGGCCCCGGTACCCCATACTCCCGTAGTACCCCCCACATGATTCCCCGGGGGACACGGTCATAGGCCTTCTCCAAGTCCACAAAGCACATGTAGACTGAATGGGCAAACTCCCATGCGCCCCCCAACAAACCTGCGAGGGTAAAGAGCTGGTCCACTGTTCCACGGCCAGGACGGAATCCGCATTGTTCCTCCTGGAGCTGAGGTTCGACAATCGGCCGAGCCTCCTTTCCAGCACCCTGGAATAAACTTTCCCGGGGAGGCTGAGCAGTGTGATACCCCGATAGTTGGAGCACACCCTCCGGTCCCCTTTTTTGAAAATGGGGACCACCACCCCGGTCTGCCATTCCACAGGTACTGTCCCCGACCTCCACGCTACATTGACTAGGCGTGTCAGCCACGACAGCCCGACAATGTCCAGAGCCTTCAGCATCTCAGGGCGAATCTCATCCACACCTGGCGCCTTGCCACTGAAGAGCTTTTTGACTACTTCAGTGACCTCTACCAAGGATATGGGTGAGACTTCCCCCGAGTCTTCAGACTCTGCCTCTTCCACAGAGGACGTACTGGTCGGGTTCAGGAGCTCCTCAAAGTGTTCTTTCCACCGCCCGACAATATCCTCAGTCTGGGTCAGCAGTTCTCCTCCCCGACTGAGCACAGCCTGAGCCAAGCCCTGCTTTCCCTTCCTGAGTCGCCGGACAGTTTGCCAGAACCTCCTTGAGGCCAACCGAAAGTCCTGCTCCATGGCCTCCCCGAACTCCTCCCACACCTGGGTTTTTGCTTCAGCAACAGCTGAAGCTGCGGTCCTTTTGGCCTCCCGGTACCTGTCTGCTGTTTCAGGAGACCCCTGGGCCAACCAGGCCCGAAAGGCCTCCTTCTTCAGCCTGACGGCTTCCTTCACCGCCGGTGTCCACCAACGGGTTCTTGGGTTGCCGCCACGACAGGCACCGACAGCCTTTTGACCACAGCTCCGAGCTGCAGCCTCTACAATGGAGGCTCTGAACATGGCCCACTCAGGTTCCATGTCCCCAACCTCCCCCGGGATGCACGAGAAGTTCTTCCGGAGGTGGGAGTTAAAGACCCTACGGACAGGGGCTTCCACCAGACGTTCCCAGTTCACCCTCACTACACGTTTCGGTTTACCAGGTCTGTCTGGCAGCCTCCCGCGCCATCTGATCCAACTCACCACCAGGTGGTGATCAGTTGACAGCTCTGCTCCCCTCTTCACCCGAGTGTCCAAAACATGCGGCCGCAGATCTGCTGATACGATTACAAAGTCGATCAGCGACCTTTGGCCTAAGGTGGTCCGGTACCAGGTACACTTGTGGACCACCCTATGTTTGAACATGGTGTTTGTTATGGCCAGTCCATGACTAGCACAGAAGTCCAATAACAAAACACCACTCTGGTTCAGATCGGGCAGGCCGTTCATCCCAATCACTCCCCTCCAGGTTTCTCCATCATTGCCCACGTTTGCGTTGAAGTCCCCCAGTAGAACTATGGAGTCCCCGGATGGAACCCTTTCCAGGATGTCACCCAAGGACTCCAAGAAGGCCGGATACTCTGAGCTGCTGTTTGGTGCTGTTAGGCTCTGACAACAGTCAGAGCCTTCCCCCCAGCGACTTGCAGTCGCATGGAGGCGACCCTCTCGTCCACCGGAGAGAACTCCAACACAGCGGCGCTCAGCCGGGGACTTGTGAGTATCCCCACACCCGCCTGGCGCCTCACACCCTGGGCAACTCCGGAGAAGTAGAGGGTCCAGCACCTCTCCAGGAGTTTGGTTCCAGACCCGGTGCTGTGCGTGGAGGTGAGCCCAACCATATCTAGTTGGTGCCGCTCCACCTCCCGCACCAGCTCAGGCTCCTTCCCCGCCAGTGAGGTGACGCTCCACGTCCCTAGAACCAGTCGGCGATGACGGGGATCCGCACGCCCAGGACCCCGCTTTTGCCTACCGCCGTATACAATGCACCCGACCCCAATGACTCTCCCTGCAGGTGGTGAGCCCACAGGGAGGTATCCCTTACATGTTTCACTTCATACTATTTTTGTGCATATGATGGGGCCTTGTAGAAGTTTAGTGTTGCAATGTTATGAGGTTAGGGTTAGGGGTCAGGGTTACCACTCACCTGGGAGTAAGGTTAGGGTTCAAGTTTAGCAGGGTTAGGGTTCAGGGTTAGCACTAACCTGGGAGTTGGGTTTGTTCACAAAGGCTCCAACCTTCCTTGTGAAGGTCTCCAGTGAGTGCAGAGGGTCGTTAATTCTGCCCTCTTCACTGGTCCTGGCTGAGCTCTGGGGGGGGGCACTATTCAGCAGAGAGAAGACACATTCCTCAGCTACATTCACCACTGCCAACATGTGTTTCAGTATATTCAGGGTTAGGGATAGTGAGGTTACCTGCTGCATGGTATGGAGGGGTTAGGGTTAGGGTCAGTGTAGGGTTAGGGTCAGTGTAGGGTTAGGGTCAGTGAAGGGTTAGGGTTAGGGTCAGTGTAGGGTTAGGGTCAGTGAAGGGTTAGGGTCAGTGAAGGGTTAGGGTCAGTGAAGGGTTAGGGTCAGTGTAGGGTTAGGGTTAGGGTCAGTGTAGGGTTAGGGAGGTTACCTGCTACATGGTGTGGAGACTGCCTTTTGGGCTGCAGGAGAATTCTCAGCTCCATAGGAAGACTGGACAGGTATCAATGTAACGCCAATGTCCTTTCCAGCAGTAACCTTGAACAAAAGTCTGATTTAATTAAACTATACTTGAAATAACTGAATATTCCACCCCCAATAAAAATGTTAACATTGAAAGGCCACATAAACAAGCAAACCAAATAAACTTGATACTGATGATCAAGTATGGTATATAATAAGTCCTAGGATAAACGCCCTAACCCTGACGTTTATGGTGTCTAGGTTTATGGTGTTAGGACTAACCCTAACCCTACCTAGATTTATGGTGTTAGGACTAACTCTCACCCTACCTAGGTTTATGGTGTTAGGATTAACTCTCACCCGACCTAGGTTTATGGTGTTAGGATTAACTCTCACCCTACCTTGGTTTATGGTGTTGACATTTAGATGTCTCACCACCAACTGTGAGTGACTAAAAGGTGTAGAGAGGCGCTCCATGTCGTCCATGATGTACCTGAGAGGGTGGAGAGGTGGAGCAGATCCATGACGTACCTGAGAGGATGGAGAGGTGGAGAAGGAGGTGGTGCAGATCTCTTGAGAGTCCTCAATCCAGTGATGGTTCCATCCTCCTGACTCGGAGCTCTGACCACACACACACATCATATCAGCTGCTTCATTACACTTGGATCAAGTAAACACATTATGCTCCTACAAAAGTAGAATTGCTCCTAGTAGTACTACCACTACTATTTAGTATTTTATGCTTATGACCATTAAAAACTATTTAGAAGAATCTCAGAAAAGTGGTACCAAATTAGCTTCCTTCCTTCCTTGCGCTCAATTTTATTCACTAGCATTCATAAATATTTGTTCTTAACTTCACATTGGTTAAATTGCACATAGTTCCAGTTCTGATGAAGTACATGCTCGTCACCTGTAGTTGCAGGGTTGACCCATGTTGGTTTGCCACTGGGTACCAAAGGGCTGGTCCAGGAAGTGGTCGATGATGATGCCCATAATAGGAGGAGAGTGTTCAAACTGTCTGTAACGGAGAGAGGAGGTGAGGCACAGCACAGCCTCCATTCTGCTGACATACATTTAACTCTAGTAGCAGACACTAAACCTGGCCTAACCTTTTAGACATGAAGGCCAGGTTGGTGCGGTAGGCACTGGACAGGGTGATGGTGCCGATAGGGGTCCCCACCACGCCAACACGCATCGTCTGAAAGCCTGCAGTGTGTGCCAAAGTAAAGCAATAAACTAAAGGATCATATTTGGGTTAGGGTTATCGGGTAATAAGTAGACGCAGTAGTGTTTAGGGTTGGGGTTACGGTTATAGGGTAATAAGTAGACGGAGTAGAAGTCACTGACCGTCTCCCAAGCCACTCAACTGGACCTCCCCAAAGTAGATCCTGGTGACAGAGAGCACAGCATGATGTGCTGCTGTTAAAATGTGTGCCTGTTTTGAGGGCTATCATGGCTAACGGTGTACAGGAGCTGTTACTTCCTGCTGGGAGAAGTTGTGTGAACCACAACTTCCTAAAAGAATGACCAACGTTTAGGTCAAAGGTTGAGCAAAACATTGAGCCGGACACAATAAAGCCACAGACATTTACATTACATTTAGAGCATTTCACCTGTATAACATAACATAGTCATGTCCTCACCTGTATAACATAACATAGTCATGTCCTCAACTGTATAACATAGTCATGTCCTCACCTGTATAACATAACATAGTCATGTCCTCACCTGTATAACATAATCATGTCCTCACCTGTATAACATAAGTCATGTCCTCACCTGTATAACATAATCATGTCCTCACCTGTATAACATAGTCATGTCCTCACCTGTATAACATAACATAGTCATGTCCTCACCTGTATAACATAACATAATCATGTCCTCACCTGTATAACATAACATAGTCATGTCCTCAACTGTATAACATAATCATGTCCTCACCTGTATAACATAACATAGTCATGTCCTCACCTGTATAACATAACAGTCATGTTCTCACCTGTATAACATAGTCATGTCCTCACCTGTATAACATAACAGTCATGTTCTCACCTGTATAACATAACAGTCATGTTCTCACCTGTATAACATAACATAGTCATGTCCTCACCTGTATAACATAACAGTCATGTTCTCACCTGTATAACATAACATAGTCATGTCCTCACCTGTATAACATAACAGTCATGTTCTCACCTGTATAACATAACAGTCATGTTCTCACCTGTATAACATAACATAGTCATGTCCTCACCTGTATAACATAACATAGTCATGTCCTTGCTTTCTGGACAGTTTATAAGCAGGCGTCACTCTGGTGATGGCCAGTAGAGACTTCAGTAGAAGAGAGAGGCGATTGTACACGGTATAGGACACTTTAATGTCCTTATCACACCTGTAGAAACACAGAAATAAAGACATATCAAGCATCATCAATACATGCCTGCGCATTCTGGTACTGAAGCAAGAGGAAGCAGCCAATAGATTGTGTCCATACTATCAGGTCACATATTGGGCAGGTTGTGTCCATACTGACCAGTTATCAGGTCACATATTGGGCAGGTTGTGTCCATACTGACCAGTTATCAGGTCACATATTGGGCAGATTGTGTCCATACTGACTGATATATATACAGTATAACATATAATAGCTGAGATAAGAGCAGAAGTGCCGTTCTGAGTGCATTACCAACATCTAAGAACACACAATATGCTAAACAATGCTAAGTACTATTGATAAGATAAGATAGAACTTTATTAATCCCGAAGGAAATTCTAATTAATAAGACGTACAAACACGCAAGTTAGTGCTAGGGTGAACTAGAGGCGGGCCACTGAACTAGAGGCGGGCCAGGCCACTGAACTAGAGGCGGGCCACTGAACTAGAGGCGGGCCAGGCCACTGAACTAGAGGCGGGCCACTGAACTAGAGGCGGGCCAGGCCACTGAACTAGAGGCGGGCCACTGAACTAGAGGCGGGCCAGGCCACTGAACTAGAGGCGGGGCCACTGAACTAGAGAGACACAACATCAGAGGACTTAGAGAGGCGGCTGGGCTGAAGTTAAGGGATCAGTGAAGGGTTAGGGTCAGTGAAGGGTTAGGGTCAGTGTAGGGTTAGGGTTAGGGTCAGTGTAGGGTTAGGGAGGTTACCTGCTACATGGTGTGGAGACTGCCTTTTGGGCTGCAGGAGAATTCTCAGCTCCATAGGAAGACTGGACAGGTATCAATGTAACGCCAATGTCCTTTCCAGCAGTAACCTTGAACAAAAGTCTGATTTAATTAAACTATACTTGAAATAACTGAATATTCCACCCCCAATAAAAATGTTAACATTGAAAGGCCACATAAACAAGCAAACCAAATAAACTTGATACTGATGATCAAGTATGGTATATAATAAGTCCTAGGATAAACGCCCTAACCCTGACGTTTATGGTGTCTAGGTTTATGGTGTTAGGACTAACCCTAACCCTACCTAGATTTATGCTGTTAGGACTAACTCTCACCCTACCTAGGTTTATGGTGTTAGGATTAACTCTCACCCGACCTAGGTTTATGGTGTTAGGATTAACTCTCACCCTACCTTGGTTTATGGTGTTGACATTTAGATGTCTCACCACCAACTGTGAGTGACTAAAAGGTGTAGAGAGGCGCTCCATGTCGTCCATGATGTACCTGAGAGGGTGGAGAGGTGGAGCAGATCCATGACGTACCTGAGAGGATGGAGAGGTGGAGAAGGAGGTGGTGCAGATCTCTTGAGAGTCCTCAATCCCAGTGATGGTTCCATCCTCCTGACTCGGAGCTCTGACCACACACACACATCATATCAGCTGCTTCATTACACTTGGATCAAGTAAACACATTATGCTCCTACAAAAGTAGAATTGCTCCTAGTAGTACTACCACTACTATTTAGTATTTTATGCTTATGACCATAAAAACTATTTAGAAGAATCTCAGAAAAGTGGTACCAAATTAGCTTCCTTCCTTCCTTGCGCTCAATTTTATTCACTAGCATTCATAAATATTTGTTCTTAACTTCACATTGGTTAAATTGCACATAGTTCTAGTTCTGATGAAGTACATGCTAGTAGCCTGTAGCTACATGAAGTACATGCTCGTCACCTGTAGTTGCAGGGTTGACCCATGTTGGTTTGCCACTGGGTACCAAAGGGCTGGTCCAGGAAGTGGTCGATGATGATGCCCATAATAGGAGGAGAGTGTTCAAACTGTCTGTAACGGAGAGAGGAGGTGAGGCACAGCACAGCCTCCATTCTGCTGACATACATTTAACTCTAGTAGCAGACACTAAACCTGGCCTAACCTTTTAGACATGAAGGCCAGGTTGGTGCGGTAGGCACTGGACAGGGTGATGGTGCCGATAGGGGTCCCCACCACGCCAACACGCATCGTCTGAAAGCCTGCAGTGTGTGCCAAAGTAAAGCAATAAACTAAAGGATCATATTTGGGTTAGGGTTATCGGGTAATAAGTAGACGCAGTAGTGTTTAGGGTTGGGGTTACGGTTATAGGGTAATAAGTAGACGGAGTAGAAGTCACTGACCGTCTCCCAAGCCACTCAACTGGACCTCCCCAAAGTAGATCCTGGTGACAGAGAGCACAGCATGATGGTCTGCTGTTAAAATGTGTGCCTGTTTTGAGGGCTATCATGGCTAACGGTGTACAGGAGCTGTTACTTCCTGCTGGGAGAAGTTGTGTGAACCACAACTTCCTAAAAGAATGACCAACGTTTAGGTCAAAGGTTGAGCAAAACATTGAGCCGGACACAATAAAGCCACAGACATTTACATTACATTTAGAGCATTTCACCTGTATAACATAACATAGTCATGTCCTCACCTGTATAACATAACATAGTCATGTCCTCAACTGTATAACATAGTCATGTCCTCACCTGTATAACATAACATAGTCATGTCCTCACCTGTATAACATAACATAATCATGTCCTCACCTGTATAACATAAGTCATGTCCTCACCTGTATAACATAATCATGTCCTCACCTGTATAACATAACAGTCATGTCCTCACCTGTATAACATAACAGTCATGTCCTCACCTGTATAACATAACATAGTCATGTCCTCACCTGTATAACATAACATAGTCATTGTCCTCAACTGTATAACATAATCATGTCCTCACCTCTATAAACATAACATAGTCATGTTCCTTCACTGTATAACATAACAGTCATGTTCTCACCTGTATAACAGTCATGTCCTCACCTGTATAACATAACAGTCATGTTCTCACCTGTATAACATAACAGTCATGTTCTCACTGTATAACTAACATAGTCATGTCCTCACCTGTATAACATAACATAGTCATGTTCTCACCCTGTATAACATAAAAGTCATGTCCTCACCTGATAACATAACATAGTCATGTCCTCCACCTGTTATAACATAACATAGTCATGTCCTTGCTTCTGGACAGTTTATTAAGCAGCGTCACTTCGGTGATGGCAGTAGAGACTTCGTAGAAGAGAGAGGCGATTGTACACGGTATAGGACACTTTAATGTCCTTATCACACCTGTAGAAACACAGAAATAAAGACATATCAAGCATCATCAATACATTGCCTGCGCATTCTGGTACTGAAGCAAGAGGAAGCAGCAATAGATTGTGTCCATACTATCAGGTCACATATTGGGCAGGTTGTGTCCATACTGACCAGTTATCAGGTCACATATTGGGCAGATTGTGTCCATACTGACTGATATATATACAGTATAACATATAATAGCTGAGATAAGAGCAGAAGTGCCGTTCTGAGTGCATTACCAACATCTAAGAACACACAATATGCTAAACAATGCTAAGTACTATTGATAAGATAAGATAGAACTTTATTAATCCCGAAGGAAATTCTAATTAATAAGACGTACAAACACGCAAGTTAGTGCTAGGGTGAACTAGAGGCGGGCCACTGAACTAGAGGCGGGCCAGGCCACTGAACTAGAGGCGGGCCTCTGAACTAGAGGCGGGCCAGGCCACTGAACTAGAGGCGGGCCACTGAACTAGAGGCGGGCCACTGAACTAGAGGCGGACCACTGAACTAGAGGTGGGCCAGGCCACAGAACTAGAGGCCGGGCCAGGCCACTGAACTAGAGGCGGGCCTCTGAACTAGAGACGGGCCTCTGAACTAGAGACGGGCCAGGCCACTGAACTAGAGGCGGGCCTCTGAACTAGAGGCGGGCCAGGCCACTGAACTAGAGGCGGGCCACTGAACTAGAGGCGGGCCACTGAACTAGAGGCGGGCCTCTGAACTAGAGGCGGGCCAGGCCACTGAACTAGAGGCGGGCCACTGAACTAGAGGCGGACCACTGAACTAGAGGTGGGCCACTGAACTAGAGGTGGGCCAGATCACTGAACTAGAGGCGGGCCAGGCCACTGAACTAGAGGTGGGCCACTGAACTAGAGGCGGGCCACTGAACTAGAGGCAGGCCAGGCCACTGAACTAGAGGCTGGCCACTGAATTAGAGGCTGGCCACTGAATTAGAGGCGGGCCACTGAACTAGAGGTGGGCCAGGCCACTGAACGAGAGGCGGGCCACTGAACTAGAGGCGGCCACTGAACTAGAGGTGGGACGGGCCACTGAACTAGAGGCGGGCCTCTGAACTAGAGGTGGGCCTCTGAACTAGAGGCGGGCCAGGCCACTGAACTAGAGGCGGGCCACTGAAATAGAGGCGGGCCACTGAACTAGAGGCAGGCCAGGCCAATGAACTAGAGGCGGGCCTCTGAACTAGAGGCAGGCCAGGCCACTGAACTAGAGGCGGGCCACTGAACTAGAGGCGGGCCAGGCCATTGAACTAGAGGCAGGCCACTGAACTAGAGGCGGGGCCAGGCCACTGAACTAGAGGCGGGCCACTGAACTAGAGGCGGGCCTCTGAACTAGAGGCAGGCCAGGCCACTGAACTAGAGGCGGGCCACTGAACTAGAGGCGAGGCGGGCCACTGAACTAGAGGCGGGCCAGGCCACTGAACTAGAGGTGGGCCTCTGAACTAGAGGCGGGCCAGGCCACTGAACTAGAGGCGGGCCACTGAACTAGAGGCGGGCCTCTGAACTAGAGGCGGGCCAGGCCACTGAACTAGAGGCGGGCCACTGAACGAGGCAGGCCAGGCCAATGAACTAGAGGCGGGCCTCTGAACTAGAGGCAGGCCAGGCCACTGAACTAGAGGCGGGCCAGGCCACTGAACTAGAGGCGGGCCACTGAACTAGAGGCGGGCCACTGAACTAGAGGCGAGGGCGGGCCAACTGAACTAGAGGCGGGCCAGGCCACTGAACTAGAGGCGGGCCAGGCCAATGAACTAGAGGCGGGCCTCTGAACTAGAGGCGGGCCAGGCCACTGAACTAGAGGCGGGCCACTGAACTAGAGGCGGGCCAGGCCACTGAACTAGAGGTCGGGCCACTGAACTAGAGGCGAGGCGGGCCACTGAACTAGAGGCGGGCCTCTGAACTAGAGGCGGGCCCTCTGAAACTAGAGGCGGGCCACTGAACTAGAGGCGGGCCCCTGAACTAGAGGCGGGCCACTGAACTAGAGGCGGGCCAGGCCAATGAACTAGAGGCGGGCCACTGAACTAGAGCTCTCCCTGTATTTCCATGTTGACCACCATAACGTTACACAATGAAGATCATTTATACGAAAAGATTAATTCACCAGAAAGCAGTAAAAAACTTACTTCTCATTCATCTCAAGGCACCATGTCTCCAACTCCATAGATTCACCCTAGTAAAGAGGAGGAGTCATGTTGAATATCAACCCCATTCTTTCACACAAGCTATAGCTAAAGCTAGTCCATCCCAGAAATGTCCTGGAACATTTCCTGCACAGGGTCATGTGTGAATGGGAACAGGGATCAAAATACTAAGCGTGTACATTTACATTAAAATGTAAATGTAAGTGTGACATTTTGTGACAAAATGTCACACTTGTGACAGTGCTGGTTATTCCAGTAATTTACCAGAAATAAAACACGTGCCTGCAGGTTGTAGTTTGAAGGACCAATAGGTAGAATCTGAAGTGTACCTCTGATGTCTTGAGGGAGATCTCCACACACATGGACCGCCCGATGCCTGGCAGTTGACCTGCTAGAGCCTTCTTGGCTTCATGGGACACATCTAGGATATCCTTTATGGCCAAATTAAACTGGAAGGCAAATAGGAGAACTATAAAATATAATCAAGCAAACAGTTTACCAATTAATTGCAAGTAGATCACAGTGTAATGAGGCTTAAAGCCATTAAAGAAACTGGGTGAAACACAAATGAGTAAAACCCTCCAAATGTACACAAACACCTCCCACAATGCTTCCACTTCCAGTGGATAAACCAGCTGGTCTCTTGAGACAAACTGATCTATCACAGGGTTACCCTAACCCAACCCTAACCCTAACCTAATCCAACCTAACCCTAACCCTAACCCAACCCTAACCCTGGACAAACTGTTGCTGATGAAGGTCTGCCAAGTGCCAAGTGCATGTCTGGAAATCAAAGTTTTAACGTTAACCCTACTGCAACCCAGACAGGGTTAGAGTTAGAGTTAACCCTACTGCAACCCAGACAGGGTTAGAGTTAACCCTACTGCAACCCAGACAGGGTTAGAGTTAACCCTACTGCAACCCAGACAGAGTTAGAGTTAGAGTTAACCCTACTGCAACCCAGACAGAGTTAGAGTTAACCCTACTGCAACCCAGACAGGGTTAGAGTTAACCCTACTGACCAAGACAGAGTTAGAGTTAGAGTTAACCCTACTGCAACCCAGACAAAGTTAGAGTTAACCCTACTGCAACCCAGACAGGGTTAGAGTTAGAGTTAACCCTACTGCAACCCAGACAGGGTTAGAGTTAGAGTTAACGCTACTGCAACCCAGACAGGGTTAGAGTTAGAGTTAACCCTACTGCAACCCAGACAGAGTTAGAGTTAACCCTACTGCAACCCAGACAGGGTTAGAGTTAACCCTACTGCAACCCAGACAGAGTTAGAGTTAACCCTACTGCAACCCAGACAGGGTTAGAGTTAGAGTTAACCCTACTGCAACCCCAGACAGGGGTTAGAGTTAGAGTTAACCCTACTGCAACCCAGACAGAGTTAGAGTTAACCCTACTGCAACCCAGACAGGGTTAGAGGTAACCCTACTGCAACCCAGACAGGGTTAGAGTTAACCCTACTGCAACCCAGACAGAGTTAGAGTTAACCCTACTGCAACCCAGACAGGGTTAGAGTTAGAGTTAACCCTACTGCAACCCAGACAGGGTTAGAGTTAGAGTTAACCCTACTGCAACCCAGACAGAGTTAGAGTTAACCCTACTGCAACCCAGACAGAGTTAGAGTTAACCCTACTGCAACACGGTTAGAGTTAACCCTACTGCAACACGGTTAGAGTTAACCCTACTGCAACACAGACAGGGTTAGAGTTAGTTAACCCTACTGCAACCCGGTTAGAGTTAGAGTTAACCCTACTGCAACCCAGACAGAGTTAGAGTTAACCCTACTGCAACCCAGACAGAGTTAGAGTTAACCCTACTGCAACCCAGACAGGGTTAGAGTTAGAGTTAACCCTACTGCAACCCAGACAGGGTTAGAGTTAGAGTTAACCCTACTGCAACCCAGACAGGGTTAGAGTTAACCCTACTGCAACCCAGACAGGGTTAGAGTTAGAGTTAACCCTACTGCAACCCAGACAGGGTTAGAGTTAACCCTACTGCAACCCAGACAGGGTTAGAGTTAGAGTTAACCATACTGCAACCTAGACAGGGTTAGGGTAACCTTACTGCAACCCAGACAGGGTTAGGGTAACCCTACTGCAACCTAGACAGGGTTAGGTAACCCTACTGCAACCGAGAGAGGGTTAGGGTAACCCTACTGCAACCCAGACAGGGTTAGGGTAACCCTACTGCAACCCAGACCGGGTGCAGTCCATTTAATATTTACCCAGACAACCCATAGCCAGCAAAACATTTGCATCTTTAATATTTTAATACAACTTTTGTTGTCAGGCTTGTGAGATTTGACACCAAAAGGAATTTCATAGTAAATATGTCAATGTGATAGAAATGCAAATGTGATATTGTTTGCTTCATAACATACTGAAATATGTGTGTGGCTGTGTGAATGCGAGCAGGATGAGTGTGTGAGCAATCTGTATATGTGAGCAGATGCTTGGAGATCAAAATAGACACCATCAATCTTGCTAGCACACATAGAACAGAAGAAGGTGTACTTTGTGATTTATAATCAAATATAAATACTTAAATTATTTATTTTAAAGCCTTTTCCATTTCATACGTTTATAAATGTTGGTTAGGAGAGATGAAATGTTACCCAGTCAGAGCCTGTCGGCGAGGAGGATGAGTGTGTGCAGATCTTCTCTCCAAGGCGTGCCTGGATGATCACTTGCACCGTCTGATATGGACCAAGGACAAATATAAAAGACAAGAGTGCCCAAAAGTATTTATTATCACTAAATAATAATCCATACATTATACGGCACTATAAAGGGTCACAAAGCACATGAATGAGACGTGTCTATCGGGAACTTATCCATCAGATAATCGTGATGGAGGAAGTGATCCCTCACGAACAACCTGAAGCTGATGTGGCCTTGAATCAGCTCACCTGCAGAACTGGACTGCTGATTTTAAGGAGGGTTACAGTTAAATGGTTAGGGTTAAAGGGTTATGCTAGCTTTTTGCTCTACCCACAAACAAATGCAAACTTCTAAAATAAACTACACTGGTGTCCAATGTGTCCCTTCTTCAATGAAGGGTCAGGGTCAGGGTTAGGGTTAGGTCACAGAAGCCTTTGAGCACCAGCCCTTACTCCTGATGTCAACGACAGCCTCATGGAGCCCAGCAGCCCAAGAGCCAGCCAGCCTCTAGCAGCCAGGACAGCAGCCCTAACTCTAACCCAAGAGCCAGCCTAACCCTAACCCTAACCCAAGAACCAGCCTAACCCTAACCCTAACCCAAGAGCCAGCCTAACCCTAACCCAAGAGCCGGCCTAACCCTAACCCAAGAACCAGCCTAACCCTAACCCAAGAGCCAGCCTAACCCTAACCCATGCTCCAGGGAGGGAGGGGGGCGCTGTTCTGTGGCCCAGCTGCCAAGCCTTCCTCCCTCTATACGTTCCTCCACCACTCATAAGTGTTGAATTTAATGCAACTGTGATTGACAGGCAAGATGGATTCCCTGAAAAATTAGGGAAGAGATACCCTGATTGGTCAGAAATGAGGGCGGAGCGGTCTACAACCTAAATGGACTCATCCACAGGAAGTCAACTAGAGACCGATGTTCTCACAGAAGGTTTCACTAACTAATAATAAAAGAAAGTAGAGGTCTTCCAGGTCTTCCACCTTTAGCATGCGTGTGTACAGATAGTCAGACAGACAGAGAGGAAGTGAAGGTTAACATGGAACGAACCTTTAATGCGAAGAACTTGATGAACTTGTCCAGGTCTTTTTTATCCTGGGGGCTCAAGTCAGTGTCCATAACGCCGGAAACCTGTAGAACATTAACATGGATCCATTAATGACAAACCCTAACTATATATTATATATATGTTTCATGGTTACCCAAACGCTTACTATATACCGGTATATATATATATATATATATAACCCTAACTATATATATTATATGTATAACCGTAACCCTTACTGTGTACATATTATATTATATATATATATATAACCCTGTGTAGATATTATATATATATATATATTAATATGACTATATGATATGTATAACTATAACTATAAAGTTAGGGTTATATATATATAATAATATATATATATTATATAAGGTTAGGGTTATATCTATATATATATATATATATATAATATATATCGTATATATATTATATAGGATATATATAACTGTTAATGTTGGTAAACAGAGAACTTACTGGTCATCACAGCACGTCGTTTCCCTTCAGCAAATATCTTAGAAGAGAGGAAATAATTATTAGTTATTAGTTAGTTATTATTATAACTCAAATAATAACTAAAGCTACAATAATAACTCATATCTCAAACAAACAGACTACAATAGGAGCGAATGTACCAAGAGTCCGAGCTAACCTGCTGCTACGATAACAAGCTAACCTGCTGCTAAGCTAACACGCTAACCTGCTGCTACGATAACAAGCTAACCTGCTGCTACGATAACAAGCTAACCTGCTGCTAAGATAACAAGCTAACCTGCTGCTAAGATAACAAGCTAACCTGCTGCTAAGCTAACAGGCTAACCTGCTGCTACGATAACAAGCTAACCTGCTGCTAAGATAACAAGCTAATCTGCTGCTACGACAACAAACTAACCTGCTACTAACCTGCTGCTAAGCTAACAAGCTAACAAGCTAACCTGCTGCTACGATAACAAGCTAAACTGCTGCTACAATAACAAGCTAACCTACTGCTAAGCTAACAAGCTAACCTGCTGCTAAGATAACAAGTCGACGATTCTTATTTAGATGACGTCATCGGTTCTTCTTCTTTACAATAAACAACAAGTTGCCACCTATAGCGCCCCTAGTGTCTACTATAGATATAACACCACCTATATATAACACCACCTATATATAACACCACGTATAGCGCCCATAGTGTCTACTATAGATATAACACCACCTATATATAACACCACCCACCTATAGCGCCCCTAGTGTCTACTATAGATATAACACCACCTATATATAACACAACCTATAGCGCCCCTAGTGTCTACTATAGATATAACACCACCTATATATAACACCACCTATATTTAACACCACCTATATATAACGCAACCTATAGCGCCCCTAGTGTCTACTATAGATATAACACCACCTATATATAACACAACCGATAGCGACCCCCCCTAATGTCTACTATAGGTATAACACCACCTATATATTGTAGCGGCCAGGGGGGGGGGGGCGTGGCCACCATACAGCCGCTAGATGACATAGGGGGCCCCGAGGGATTATGGGAAGTTATTGTGTGTCATGGGGGTGTTGCCATGCGGTTGAGTTAGTTCAGGCAGCTCTAGTGATTCAAGTGGTTCTTGGTTCAATAAAAGGTTGACTATATTCCGCGTCCGCCTCCTCTCTGCCTGCTCCTCCGCGGTGTTTCGCTTTACAATATAACACCCACCTATATACTTAACACCCACCCCACCTATACGCGGCCCCTAGTGTCACTCATAGACCTATTAACACCAGACCTATTAATATAACACCAGTCCTACCTATTAGCGGCCCCTAGCTGGTCTACTATAGGAGACATCCATCCTATAACCACCCACCTATACTATAACACACCTATAGCGCCCCTAGTGTCTACTATAGATATAACACCACCTATATATAACACCACCCACCTATAGCGCCCCTAGTGTCTACTATAGATATAAAACCACCTATATATAACACCCGCTACCTATAGCGCCCCTAGTGTCTACTATAGATATAACCACCTATATATAACACCACCTATAGCGCCCCCTAATCTGTATGTGTGTGTGCAGGGCCGGCGCATGCGCCAGTAGGGGCGCCAAAGGGCGCCGCGCAACCGCTGAAAAGTTTTATTTGAAAATGGGAAAAACAGCTATGTGTGTAATTTGTCTAATAATACGGTGTTAATTTAAGGCAGGTCTTTAGAATCATAAGAACACTTAAACGTTGTATTTCCATGACGATGTGTTTTCAGAGTGATATGCATGACAGCGTCTGCCACCGACTTTCAACCAGTGCGCAGCGTGCGCCTCTGAGCCGTACAGCGCATGTACCTGTTCATTCCAGAGCCTGTAACCTGCTTATTTGCCATCGTTGTGTGTGTGTTTTGTGAAGGCGCACTTTCGTTGTTTTGCCCTGAGCGCCTGATTGCCTCGCGCCGGCACTGTGTGTGTGTGTGTACCACTAGGTGGAGTAAGAAGATTTTTCAACAGAAAACAAACAACAAGAAGAGGAAGAGGAAGAGGAAGAGGAGGAGGAGGAGGACGAAGACGAAGAGGAGAACTGGCAAAAGGAAATAAAAGCAAGACAAACAAGTAGGACGTTTATAGTCTACATCCAGGGTTAGATAGTCTACAGCCAGGGTTCGATAGTCTACAGTTTTTCACTCACTGCTTATACTCACGTGTAAATTGTTAAGTGACAATAACAAAAAAAAAAAATACTTGAAACATCCAGGGTTAGGTAGTCTACATCCAGGGTTAGGTAGTCTACATCCAGGGTTAGATAGTCTACATCCAGGGTTAGATAGTCTACATCCAGGGTTAGGTAGTCTACATCCAGGGTTAGGTAGTCTACAGCCAGGGTTAGATAGTCTACATCCAGGGTTAGGTAGTCTACATCCAGGGTGAGGTAGTCTATATCCAGGGTTAGGTAGTCTACATCCAGGGTTAGATAGTCTACATCCAGGGTTAGGTAGACTACATCCAGGGTTAGATAGTCTACATCCAGGGTTAGATAGACTACATCCAGGGTTAGATAGTCTATATCCAGGGTGAGGTAGTCTGACTGATCTAGGTAG
>PIJE02000631.1:246338-263838 GCA_002895965.2 Coryphaenoides rupestris
TGCTTGCAGCAGAGAACAGTCCGTCCAGGAGTTTCAGAGGGTGGCGGAGATCCCTGGAGTCCATGGAGTGTTAGACTGTGTTCAGGTGAGTTGCTCTGGTGTTGGACTCACAACCAGAAGGTACTAGGTTGGTGGAAAGGTGGTGTAGGTCTGGTGTTGGACTCACAACCAGAAGGTACTAGGTTGGTGGAAAGGTGGTGTAGGTCTGGTGTTGGACTCACAACCAGAAGGTACTAGGTTGGTGGAAAGGTGGTGTAGGTCTGGTGTTGGACTTACAAACTGAAGGTACTAGGTTGGTGGAAAGGTGGTGTAGGACTTACAAACTGAAGGTACTAGGTTGGTGGAAAGGTGGTGTAGGTCTGGTGTTGGACTCACAACCAGAAGGTACTAGGTTGGTGGAAAGGTGGTGTAGGTCTGGTGTTGGACTCACAACCAGAAGGTACTAGGTTGGTGGAAAGGTGGTGTAGGTCTGGTGTTGGACTTACAAACTGAAGGTACTAGGTTGGTGGAAAGGTGGTGTAGGACTTACAAACTGAAGGTACTAGGTTGGTGGAAACGTGGTGTAGGACTTACAAACTGAAGGTACTAGGTTGGTGGAAATGTGGTGGAGGTCTGGTGTTGGACTCACAACCAGAAGGTACTAGGTTGGTGGAAAGGTGGTGTAGGTCTGGTGTTGGACTTACAAACTGAAGGTACTAGGTTGGTGGAAACGTGGTGTAGGACTTACAAACTGAAGGTACTAGGTTGGTGGAAATGTGGTGGAGGTCTGGTGTTGGACTTAGAACCAGAAGGTACTAGGTTGGTGGAAAGGTGGTGTAGGTCTGGTGTTGGACTTACAAACTGAAGGTACTAGGTTGGTGGAAAGGTGGTGTAGGACTTACAAACTGAAGGTACTAGGTTGGTGGAAACGTGGTGTAGGACTTACAAACTGAAGGTACTAGGTTGGTGGAAATGTGGTGGAGGTCTGGTGTTGGACTTACAAACTGAAGGTACTAGGTTGGTGGAAAGGTGGTGTAGGTCTGGTGTTGGACTCACAACCAGAAGGTACTAGGTTGGTGGAAAGGTGGTGTAGGTGTTGGACTTACAAACTGAAGGTACTAGGTTGGTGGAAATGTGGTGGAGGTCTGGTGTTGGACTTAGAACCAGAAGGTACTAGGTTGGTGGAAAGGTGGTGTAGGTCTGGTGTTGGACTTACAAACTGAAGGTACTAGGTTGGTGGAAAGGTGGTGTAGGTCTGGTGTTGGACTCACAACCAGAAGGTCCTAGGTTGGTGGAAAGGTGGTGTAGGTGTTGGACTTACAAACTGAAGGTTGTAGGTTCCTGCACCACCTTGAGAACCAGCCCCTAACGCCTACCTGCTCCTTCAAGAAAATAGAAAACAACTTATTTTAGATGATGCTATGGATTGATCCTGGTCCAAATCTCCAAATGCATAACCTTTTAAAAATGTAGGATAAGATGTAAATATGGACTCATTGTCCTCTATAGCTTGCTATGGAACTCATGTTACTCATGCATACTGTACCTATTATTGGATGTTTTGGGTTACCAGGTAATGTCACCCAATCTGTCCTGTTTACAGAACAGAGTGAAGACATTGTTGAGGGCGGGAATGAGTTCAAACTGGGTGTTTAAGGTTTCCTCTGTGTCTCAGTTCACTGTAATTCGTTTTGAATTAGTTGATTTACCTTGTGGACACTCAACTTTCATACAATTTCATACAATTTTAGAAATGTAATTTTGCTTGTTTAGGTGGCCATTAAAGCTCCAAACAGTGAAGACTCGTCCTACGTCAACAAGAAGGGCTTCCATTCCATTGGCTGCCAGTTAGTCTGTGATGCCAGAGGGTTGTTGCTCAGTGCTGATACCTGCTGGCCAGGTGGTCTCAAACACACTGAGATTCTGGAACGGTCTCCCATTTGCAAAACAATGCAAAGCACAGATGACGGCTGGTTACTGGGTGAGTCATTGGGTCCTGAGTGTAAGTAGGCTTTCTTGACAGCGGTTCATCTGATCGGCTTTATATGTGGCGGGTCTATGGCTGAGGACCCAAGGAAGTGGCATGTGGGTGAGCGGTTAGAGGCCACGCAATCGGCAGGATCCGAACGGGCATGTGACTAGTTACTGATAATTTTGTAAATGATCATTTCACACATTTATAAAGTAGGAGAGGATGCAGGTCTAAAGGTTGGTGAGGTTCTTCAGTCTCCTGGGGTTGGTCAAGTCAGTTACAGTATCAAAGGCCTTACAGGGCATATATAGATGACCCCACGCAACCCTAGTCCTCAAAGGACAAGGAAAAATTATAATTATCGTGGTGATGTTTCCTAACCCTCGGTGTAAACTGTGTATTTAGTAGACTGTGTATTTCTGATAGTTATCATGGTGATGTAACCTAGGTGGCCGACACTATCCTCTGAAGAAGTGGTTGCTGACTCCAGTCTTCTACCCAACATCCCCTGCGGAGGTGCGCTACAATCTGGCCCACGCAGCAACATGCCAGATTGTGGAGCAGACCTTCAGAGCCATTCAAACTCGATTCAGATGCTTGGACGGTTCTAAAGGATACCTCCAGGTATTCGTCTTTCTTGCCATGAGCATGATTCATCATTAGTCACGAACCCTGCTACTGGAATAATAACTCTTCTCACATGCTCTAGTATTCTCCAGAGAAAAGCTCATCCATTCTGCTGGCTTGCTGTGTCCTGCACAACGCCTCACTGCAGTCTGGACTGGATGCGTGGACTTTGGAGAGGCCTGAAGCCCCGGAACAACCGGAGACCTACGAACCGTGTCCTGGAGAGGAAGACCCAGAGTCAGATAATATACGCAAAGAACTCATAATTAAGCATTTTAGCTGAACATTTAAACAGTTAAAAAAGTATTTCTGTCATGTATCTAAGATGTATGGAGGCAAAATACATTGTATTGAACAATTAAAGGCCTTGAAAATAAAAAGCTTTTTATCCTTTTAATAAAAACTCAGATCTGTTGATGTGTGAAGTGCATGAAACAATTCTAATGACAACCCAGTGTCACCACCTGAGGTAAAGAAGTCCATAATCCAGGGGTAGATGGGGGTGCCCAGGCCTAAGTCCTTCAGTTTCAGGACCAGCTTGGAGGGAACGAAGGTGTTGAACGCCGAGCTGAAGTCAATAAACAGTCTGGTGTAGGTGTCCCTGTCCAGGGCAGAGTGTAGGTGTCCCTCTTAACACTCTTGAATCTTCTTCTCCTTCGGCAATGATCGAATGTCCACAGGAATCTATTCATCAACTAATTGATAGTTTTTATTGCAGGAATTTAGCAGGGGTTCAGCAAAATGCAAAAAGTTGGCAAAAATGGTTATGATAACAGTAAATATAATGAATGAAGCACGCTGTCCGATATTGATGAACTTATCCGGATCTCGCTAGTTGGTGAGCGCGCCTGCTGCTGCCTACTCGGGCCTCCAACCCCTCCCGTCGTGCGCATTGTAGAATTCCTTGGGTCCAGTCTGAGAATATGTCAAAACAAACGCTGGTAAACTTCACAGTCTTGTTGGACTGCGGAAGACATCCTCCCCTCGATGGACTGTCGAAAAAAAACCCCAGAAACTAAACAAGAGTAATCCGAGTCTCGGAAATAAAAAATTAAAAAATGTCCGGAGATTTCTTGCGCTTCTTTTTCCTCATCCTGATGGCGTCCTTCTGTCCGCCCCTCAGGAGCTCCGATGACTCTCTTTGCACGTTCACTTGTTGGCCCTTTTATACCCTCCGATGACCTCGACGTTTAATAGTAACTGCGCCACAACCCCTAAACGTAGAGCCTCCACCTGGTGGTTACAGAGGAGAACTACAACCTTTGAGACTACGTTCAATAGTAACTGCGCCACAACCCCTAAACGTAGAGCCTCCACCTGGTGGTTACAGAGGAGAACTACAACCTTTGAGACTACGTTCAATAGTAACTGCGCCACAACCCCTAAACGTAGAGCCTCCACCTGGTGGTTACAGAGGAGAACTACAACCTTTGAGACTACGTTCAATAGTAACTGCGCCACAACCCCTAAACGTAGAGCCTCCACCTGGTGGTTACAGAGGAGAACTACAACCTTTGAGACTACGTTCAATAGTAACTGCTCCACACTGGGCCCCTGGCCTTGAGAAGAGCCACCTGGCCTCCTTATCTTAGCGCATGCTCTAACCGATCTTTAAGACTTGGTGCCAAGATCTAGTGTTTTCTTGGGAGAACAACACCCCTACTAAACTTAGTGCTTATCTAGACATACGATACACTTGGCAATATATACCCAATGGTGATACACATGGTTATACATATAATGTTTCTCAATCAATGAATCATAACATTATTGCATATCGATTATAACATATCATAACATATTATTACATGGATATGATAAACTCACTATTACTAAATGAATCATAACACATCATGACATAGATATGATCGCTAACAATCAAACCATAACACATCACTTACTTGACTATGATAAACAACATGAAACAACATCATGATTATACACATAGATTAGAATAATCCCACTTCACCCTTCATTCTTCCAACATCACATGGTTTTTTGGACACCGGTGAATCAACCCTACTTGACAATATACTGTATGGTGTATAGACTATGGTGTATAGACTGTATGGTGTATAGACTGTATGGTGTATAGACTGGTGTATAGAGTGTACTGTATGGTGTATATACTGTATGGTGTATATACTGTATGGTGTATAGACTGTACTGTATGGTGTATAGACTGTATGGTGTATAGACTGTACTGTATGATGTATAGACTGGTGTATACACTGTACTGTATGGTGTAGACTATTAATTATGTATTTAATTAATATTTTTAAACCATTAAAGTTATCAAAAAGGCTGGATCCCCTTAGAATGTGTCAATTATAAAAAAAAACGATATGCCGAATCAAATATCGAAGGGTGGCTGAATACCCTGGTAAAGGTGATTTAAGACCCATTATACAGTATATATATATATATAGATACACTAGTATTAGGTGTTGTAAGATGTATTAAGAGCTATGTATTTATTAAGAGTCGGTAACCCAGGGACTCCCTGCATCCCAGCACCAGCAGCTTGACTGGAACCGTCTTCCTGGAGTCAACACTCGGTAACCCGGGGACTCCCTGCATCCCTCCTAACACTAACCCTGCCCTCTTAACACTAACCTCTAAACACTAACCTCCTAACGATAACCTCCTAACACTAACCCTGCCCTCCTAACACTAACCTCTAAAGACTAACCTCCTAATGCCCTAACACTAACCTCAGACCAAACAGGTCTGTGGACGACGCCATCTCCCTGACACTACACTCTGTCCTGGAACACTGAGACAGGAGGGACACCTACACTCTGTCCTGGAACACCTAGACAGGAGGGACACCTACACTCTGTCCTGGAAGACAGAGACAGGAGGGACACCTACACTCTGTCTTGGAACACAGACAGGAGGGACACCTACACTCTGTCCTGGAACACCTAGACAGGAGGGACACCTACACTCTGTCCTGGAACACCTAGACAGGAGGGACACCTACACTGTCTTGGAACACAGAGACAGGCGGGACACCTACACTCTGTCCTAGAACACCTAGACAGGAGGGACACCTACACTCTGTCCTGGAACACCTAGACAGGAGGGACACCTACACTCTGTCCTGGAACACCTTGTCTCTGTCTCCAGGACAGAGTGTAGGTGTCCCTCCTGTCTAGGTGTTCCAGGACAGAGTGTAGGTGTCCCTCCTGTCTCAGTGTTCCAGGACAGAGTGTAGTGTCAGGGAGATGGCGTCGTCCACAGACCTGTTTGGTCTGAGGTTAGTGTTAGGGCATTAGGAGGTTAGTCTTTAGAGGTTAGTGTTAGGAGGGCAGGGTTAGTGTTAGGAGGTTATCGTTAGGAGGTTAGTGTTTAGAGGTTAGTGTTAAGAGGGCAGGGTTAGTGTTAGGAGGGATGCAGGGAGTCCCCGGGTTACCGAGTGTTGACTCCAGGAAGACGGTTCCAGTCAAGCTGCTGGTGCTGGGATGCAGGGAGTCCCTGGGTTACCGACTCTTAATAAATACATAGCTCTTAATACATCTTACAACACCTAATACTAGTGTATATATATATATACTGTATAATGGGTCTTAAATCACCTTTACCAGGGTATTCAGCCACCCTTCGATATTTGATTCGGCATATCGTTTTTTTTTATAATTGACACATTCTAAGGGGATCCAGCCTTTTTGATAACTTTAATGGTTTAAAAATATTAATTAAATACATAATTAATACAGTCTACACCATACAGTACAGTGTATACACCAGTCTATACATCATACAGTACAGTCTATACACCATACAGTCTATACACCATACAGTACAGTCTATACACCATACAGTATATACACCATACAGTATATACACCATACAGTACAGTCTACACCATACAGTGTATACACCATACAGTACAGTCTATACACCATACAGTATATACACCATACAGTACAGTCTATACACCATACAGTATATACACCATACAGTACACTCTATACACCAGTCTATACACCATACAGTCTATACACCATACAGTATATACACCATACAGTACACTATACACCATACAGTCTATACACCATACAGTATATACACCATACAGTCTATACACCATACAGTATATTGTCAAGTAGGGTTGATTCACCGGTGTCCAAAAAACCATGTGATGTTGGAAGAATGAAGGGTGAAGTGGGATTATTCTAATCTATGTGTATAATCATGATGTTGTTTCATGTTGTTTATCATAGTCAAGTAAGTGATGTGTTATGGTTTGATTGTTAGCGATCATATCTATGTCATGATGTTATGATTCATTTAGTAATCGTGAGTTTATCATATCCATGTAATAATATGTTATGATATTTTATGGGTGGTTATAATCGACCATATCTATGCAATAATGTTATGATTCATTGATTTAGAAACATTATGTATAACCATGTGTATCACCATTGAGGTGTATATTGGCCAAGATGTATCGTATGTCCTAGATAAGCACCTAAGTTTAGTAGGGGTGTTGTTCTCCCAGAAAACACTAGATCTTGGCACCAAGTCTTAAAGATCGGTTAGAGCATGCGCTAAGATAAGGAGGCCAGGTGGCTCTTTCTCAAGGCCAGGGGCCCCAAGTAGATAAAACCCTTGTAACATGACCTGGCCAGGCCACGGCGCATGTAGTTTCTCCCTGTAACCACCAGTGGAGGCTCTAACGTTTAGGGGTTGTGGCGCAGTTACTATTGAACGAAGCTCTCAAAGTTGTAGTTCTCCCCTGTACCACCAGGTGGAGGCTCTACATTTAGGGGGTTGTGCGGCAGTTACTATTGAACGTTGAGGTCATCGGAGGGTATAAAAAGGGCCAACAAGTGAATGTGCATAAAGAGTCTTCGGAGCTCCTGAAGGGGCGGACAGAAGACGCCATCAGGATGAGGAAAAGAAGCGCAGAAATCTCCGACATTTTAATTTTTTTTATTTCCGAGCCTCGGATTACTCTTGTTTAGTTCTTATTGCTGGGGGGTTTTTCGACGGTCCCAGTCGACGGGGAGATGTCTTCGCAGTCCACAAGACTGTGAAGTTACCAGCGTTTGTTTTTGACATATTCTTCGATTGGACCAAGGAATTCTACAATGCGCCCGACCGGAGGGGTGGAGGCCCGAGTTTAGGCAGCGAGCAGGGCGCTCACCACTGGCGAGATCCGGATAGTTCATCATATCGGCAAGCGGGCTTCTTTAATTTATATTACTGTTATCAAACCATTTTGCCACTTTTTGTATGCATTTTGCTGAACCCCTTCTAAATTCCTGCAATAAAAACTATCATTAGTTGATGAATAGATTCCTGTGGGACATTCGATCATTGCCGAAGGAGAAGAGGATTCAAGAGTGTTAAGAGGTTGACAACCTGGTTCTGAGAGGTTACTTCTAGGAGCAAACCATTCACTAGGGCCATAGTTCCAAGCCTTAAAAATTAAAAAAATCCTAGTGAATCACCAAAGCGCCACTGATCCCAGGAGAGAAGAGCTGCCCATAATGGCGCTGATTGGGCTGTGGCTCGAAGCTCAGGGTTTATGTCTTGGGTCGTGGCACCAATGTAAGCCGGGGGTAGACGTTCGGCATAGGCAGTTAGGGGCTAGGCTAGTCTCTCCAACGACCTGTTAACAACCGTTACTGGATACAGGTTTCACAACGACCTTCCTTAGAGGAGGTTATCTGAGCGGATCTAACAATTACATCCAGTACATACGTATATACACCATCACAGTATATAACACCAACAGTCAGTATATACACCATTACACGTATATACACCATACAACGTACAGTCTATATAACCATACAGTCTATACACCATACAGTATATACACCATACAGTCTATACACCATACAGTCTATACACCATACAGTATATACACCATACAGTACAGTCTATACACCATAGTCTATACACCATACAGTCTATACACCATACAGTACAGTCTATACACCATACAGTACACTGACAGTACAGTCTATGCATCATACAGTACAGTCTATAAATCATACAGTGTGTGTGTTGTTGGCCCCACCGCCCCAGTCAGGCTGAGTTGGCTAATCAAGGCCCACAGGTTCTTCCAGCCGTCGCCACACAATCAGCAACTTCAGAGTGACCACCACTTGTCTCCTAATCCTAACTCTAGACTGGTTAAAGGGCCCCTATCTTGTTGACAGTGGTCTCCTAACCCTAACTCTAGACTGGTTAAAGGGCCCCTATCTTGTTGACAGTTGTCTCCTAACCCTAACTCTAGACTGGTTAAAGGGCCCCTATCTTGTTGACAGTGGTCTCCTAACCCTAACTCTAGACTGGTTAAAGGGCCCCTATCTTGTTGACAGTTGTCTCCTAACCCTAACTCTAGACGGGTTAAAGGGCCCCTATCTTGTTGACAGTGGTCTCCTAACCCTAACTCTAGACTGGTTAAAGGGCCCCTATCTTGTTGACAGTTGTCTCCTAACCCTAACTCTAGACGGGTTAAAGGGCCCCTATCTTGTTGACAGTTGTCTCCTAACCCTAACTCTAGATGGGTTAAAGGGCCCCTATCTTGTTGACAGTGGTCTCCTAACCCTAACTCTAGACTGGTTAAAGGGCCCCTATCTTGTTGACAGTTGTCTCCTAACCCTAACTCTAGACTCGTTAAAGGGCCCCTATCTTGTTGACAGTTGTCTCCTAACCCTAACTCTAGACTCGTTAAAGGGCCCTATCTTGTTGACAGTTGTCTCATAACCCTAACTCTAGACTGGTTAAAGGGCCCCTATCTTGTTGACAGTTGTCTCATAACCCTAACTCTAGACTGGTTAAAGGGCCCCTATCTTGTTGACAGTTGTCTCCTAACCCTAACTCTAGACTGGTTAAAGGGCCCCTATCTTGTTGGTCTCTTTCTTCAATGTCATGCCAAATCCTCATCCTCCTCCCTTTGCTCGGTTAGTTTTCATGCAGGCAATTGGCAATGTCTGTTGTGTTATTGGCAACACCCAGAGAAGTGGCTTTTCCCAGCAGGCTAACTGGTGAATAGATCCGGGGTGCTGCCCTCATCCCCACCCGGGGATTGTGCTGACGGGGCTGGTCCATGCATGACATAATGTCATTCCAGGGGATCTTGTCCTAAGCCTCTCTTTCTATTTCTCAGGTATATAAAGAGATTCTGCCTGCAGAGGCCATCCCATCTTTGTATTGCTCTGTTGTGACCATCAAGGAGGCTAAGTTACCACGTGACTAGCTCTTGACATGATGGACATCTCCATTGAGCATCCTTGGTTCAGACGTGGTTCCAGTTATCCCTTCAGGCTCTTCAACCAGTTTTTCGGAGAGGGCATGTACGATCCAGTGACCACTCTCAGTCCCTACTACAGACAGTCCCTGTTGCGCAACATGCTGGACTCCAACAACTCCGGCATTTCCGAGGTAATCACTATTGCCTGTTGGAGAACGTTCATATTTGTACCGTATTGTACAGGATTTCACATCAAAACAGAAGCTAGTTTGCCCACAAGCAAAATGCTTGGCTTTTTTTTCTCCAAAAGTTAAGTATTTCAATATCACTGAATAGTACTGAATAATTGTTTATTCTATCTGTTCCTATCTGTTTTCAATGGATTGAAGTGTTTCAGCAGATTTAAGTGTCACAAAAGCAGTGAAGAGTAATTGTATCCACTGCTGGCCCACCCATGCTCAGGTTTTTACTCTTTACATCTCAATTGGACAAGCATGGTTAAAGGTGAAATACTCATTATATTATTCATACACTTTCTGCTAATCTTTGAACTCCAGTTTCCTCAAACATGTCGTTGTGGTTCAGGTAAAGTCTGACGAAGAGCGATTCACCGTCTACCTGGATGTCAAACACTTCTCTCCCGAGGAGCTCACGGTCAAAATCACCAACGGCTATGTGGAGATACAGGGCAAGCATGGAGAGAGACAGGTAAGCATGGAGAGACAGGTAAGCACAGAGAGACAGGTAAGCACAGAGAGAGACACGGGTAAGCACAGAGAGAGAGACAGATAAGCAGAGTGAGAGACAGGTAAGCACAGAGAGAGACAGGTAAGCAGAGAGAGAGACAGGTAAGCACAGAGAGAGACAGGTAAGCACAGAGAGAGACAGGTAAGCAGGTGGAGAGACAGGTAAGCAGGTGGAGAGACAGGTAAGCAGAGGGAGAGACAGGTAAGCACAGAGAGAGACAGGTAAGCACAGACAGAGACAGGTAAGCAGGGGAGAGACAGGTAAGCAGAGGGAGAGACACGTAAGCACAGAGAGAGACGGGTAAGCAGGGGGAGAGACAGGTAAGCAGAGGGAGAGACAGGTAAGCACAGAGAGAGACAGGTAAGCACAGAGAGATAGGTAAGCACAGAGACAGGTAAGCACAGAGAGACAGGTAAGCACAGAGAGAGACAGGTAAGCACAGAGAGAGACAGGTAAGCACGGATAGAGACAGATAAGCAGAGGGAGAGAGGTAAGCAGAGGGAGAGACAGGTAAGCACAGAGAGAGACAGGTAAGCACAGAGAGAGACAGGTAAGCACAGAGAGACAGGTAAGCACAGAGAGAGACAGGTAAGCACGGAGAGAGACAGATAAGCAGAGGGAGAGACAGATAAGCAGAGGGAGAGACAGGTAAGCAGAGGGAGAGACAGGTAAGCACAGAGAGACAGGTAAGCAGAGGGAAAGACAGGTAAGCACAGAGAGACAGGTAAGCAGAGGGAGAGACAGGTAAGCACAGAGAGAGACAGATAAGCACGGAGAGAGACAGGTAAGCACAGAGAGAGACAGGTAAGCAGGGGGAGAGACAGTTAAGCACAGAGAGACAGGTAAGCAGAGGGAGAGACAGGTAAGCAGAGGGAGAGACAGGTAAGCACAGAGAGACAGATAAGCACGGAGAGAGACAGATAAGCAGAGGGAGAGACAGGTAAGCACAGAGAGAGACAGGTAAGCAGGGGGAGACAGGTAAGCACAGAGAGACAGGTAAGCAGAGGGAGCGACAGGTAAGCAGAGGGAGAGACAGGTAAGCACAGAGAGAGACAGGTAAGCACAGAGAGAGACAGGTAAGCAGAGGGAGAGACAGGTAAGCAGAGAGAGAGACAGGTAAGCACAGAGAGACACAGATAAGCAGAGGGAGAGACAGGTAAGCACAGAGAGAGTCAGGTAAGCAGGGGGAGAGACAGGTAAGCAGAGGGAGAGACAGGTAAGCACAGAGAGAGACAGGTAAGCACGGAGAGAGACAGGTAAGCACAGAGAGAGACAGATAAGCAGAGGGAGAGACAGATAAGCAGAGGGAGAGACAGGTAAGCAGGGGGAGAGACAGGTAAGCAGAGGGAGAGACAGGTAAGCACGGAGAGACAGAAAGGCGGAGGGAGAGACAGGTAAGCACAGAGAGAGACAGATAAGCACGGAGAGACAGATAAGCAGAGGGAGAGACAGGTAAGCAGAGAGAGAGACAGGTAAGCACAGAGAGAGACAGATAAGCACAGAGAGAGAGACAAATAAGCAGAGGGAGAGACAGGTAAGCAGAGAGAGAGACAGGTAAGCACAGAGAGACACAGATAAGCAGAGGGAGAGACAGGTAAGCACAGAGAGAGACAGGTAAGCAGGGGGAGAGACAGGTAAGCAGAGGGAGAGACAGGTAAGCACGGAGAGAGACAGGTAAGAACGGAGAGAGACAGGTAAGCACAGAGAGAGACAGATAAGCACAGAGAGAGACAGATAAGCAGAGGGAGAGACAGGTAAGCAGGGGGAGAGACAGGTAAGCAGAGGGAGAGACAGGTAAGCACAGAGAGAGACAGGTAAGCAGGGGGAGAGACAGGTAAGCAGGGGGTGAGACAGGTAAGCACGGAGAGAGACAGGTAAGCACAGAGAGAGACAGATAAGCACGGAGAGACAGGTAAGCAGGGGGAGAGACAGGTAAGCAGAGGGAGAGACAGGTAAGCATAGAGAGAGACAGGTAAGCAGAGGGAGAGACAGGTTAGCAGGGGGTGAGACAGGTTAGCAGGGGGAGAGGACATGACATCACTACAGGACATGAGGTCACTACTGGACATGAGGTCACTACAGGACATGAGGTCACGACAGGACATGAGGTCACGACAGGACATGATGTCACTACTGGACATGAGGTCACTACAGGACATGACATCACTACAGGACATGAGGTCACTACAGGACATGAGGTCACTATAGGACATGGGGTCACTACAGGACATGAGGTTACGACAGAGACATGAGGTCACGACAGGACATGAGGTCACTACAGGACATGGTCACTACAGGACATGAGGTCACGACAGGACATGAGGTCACTACAGGACATGTGAAAAAGGTCTACAGTAACAGTTGAACTCTCCCTTTCTTTCAGGACGACCATGGTTATATTGCACGGGAGTTCCATCGGCGTTACCGCCTCCCTGCAGATGTGGACCAGCCCTCGGTCACCTGCAGCCTGTCCAGTGACGGCCTCCTCAGCCTGAACGCTCCCAAGATCTCCAGAGAAGGGGAGTCGTGTCGCGGGGAATGCAGCATTCCAGTAACCCACGACGACAAGCGCGAAGCTGCAGAACCTCCCCCCCCCCCCCCCCCCCCCCCCCCGCCTCCTAAGATCACTGGAGGATCAAGGAAGTCACAGTTGCTGTTCAGTGAAATATTACATTAAACAGTTTAGGACAATGTTCACCAGGAGATGGTCACACCATGAGTTTTAGCATTGACTGATTTCCTCCATCATCCCACACCTTGGTTATGATCTTTTTTCTTTCAAGTTCTTTGTTACTTGCATATTAATCCTGGAATACATTGTTTAAATATGACAATAAAGTGATAATGACTTATCCATGTCTGGACTCATTCAACACCATCAGTGTTGAATGCCAACATCCCACATCTTTGAAATTGCCCAAGTTATTCAATCAGAAATCTTCAATCTTTTACTTGTTCCATCATAAATCTTTTCTTAAATCTTTACCAGGTGAGGCTGATTGTTAGCACGGCAGGGTTAGGGTTAAGATCTAGGGTTAGGGTTAAGGGCCAGGGTTACAGTTAATATTCAGGGTTAGGGTTAAGGGCCATGGTTAGGGTTAAGATCCAGGGTTAGGGTTAAGATCCAGGGTTAGGGTTAATGGCCAGGGTTACTGCCTCATCGCCTCAGGGTCGCCTCAAGACGCAGCAACGCTAGGTGAGCTCAAGACGCAGCAACGCTAGGTGAGCTCAAGACGCAGCAACGCTAGGTGAGCTCAAGACGCAGCAACGGCAGGTGAGCTCAAGACGCACCAACGGCAGGTGAGCTCAAGACGCACCAACGCTAGGTGAGCTCAAGACGCGCCAACGCTAGGTGAGCTCCAGACGCGCCAACGCTAGGTGAGCTCCAGACGCGCCAACGCTAGGTGAGCTCAAGACGCACCAACGCTAGGTGAGCTCAAGACGCACCAACGCTAGGTGAGCTCAAGACGCTACCGAGTCAGCGATTCGAACACCTCGGCAGTGCAGATGGTGAACGCTCATGACTGAAAGTCCCCGTTGTAAACAAGTTGAAACCCATTTTAAACAAGCAGAACCAAACTCACACAAGAAACAAGGCTTTCAGTTGACAAATCACAATTCCTTTCCACTTGAAATAATGATTTTATTAGAGCCCTCTGCAAACAGCACTGTGGCACAACGTTCCCAGGCAGGGTGAGCATAGCATCACATCTTCAAACCTTGACCATCTGCAAGTGTTCTTGTGTTAACGAAAATAAAAAAAAATAACGCGTCATTCCGTCAACAAGATGCTGGCTCAGTTGCCCGTAAAACAAATTGAAAGTAAAATGTGTTTTCACGCCACAGAGGTTTTTCCTTCATTTGATTGTTTTTTAAACGTGTTGCACTGAGCATTAGTTTTTTCAGGAAACTAAACTAAAACTAAACTTTCTACAGAGCTGATCTGGGAAGCTTCTCCACACCTATCGCCCGAGTCAATACTATCCCCCTCTCTCCAGGTCCCTCTCCAGGTCTCCCTCTCACCCCCTATCTCCAGGTCTCTCTCCAGCTCTCCCTCTCCCCCCCCTCTCTCCAGGTCTCTCTCTAGGTCCCTCTCCAGGTCTCCCTCTCCCCCCCTCTCTCCAGGTCTCCCTCTCTCCAGGTCCTCTCTCCAGGTCTCTCTCTCCAGGTCTCATCTGCCGACCTTGCCCAGGCGGTGGTCGGTCTTGGGGTCGGCGAGGATGGCTTGCACAGCCACCAGCGCCTCGTTTATACGAGTCTGCAGCTCCCGCAGCTCCTCGATGTGCAGCAAGCGCAGGATCCGGGCCGCCTCATTCAGCGTGGCGTCTGGGAGACAGAGAGAGAGACCGTTAGAGAGACCATGAGTGAGAGAGACCGTCAGAGAGACCGTTAGAGAGACCATGAGTGAGAGAGACCGTCAGAGAGACCGTCAGAGAGACCGTGAGTTAGAGAGAGAACGAGACAGAGGGAGACTTAGAGAGAAAGGGAGAGCGATATAGAGAGGGAGAGAGAAAGAGAGAGAGTTAAGACTGATCCATGCTCCACGAGAACTTTGTTCTTGTTCTCACCCAGGGCTGTGAGAACAAGAACAAAGTTCTCGCTTCTCACGGAGCATGGATCAGTCTTTAGAGAACGAGAGAGGGAGTCAGAGGCACACCTATTGAGGTGAAGATATATGAATCTAGAGAATATAGATAGATATATGAATCTAGAGAATAATATATATATGAATCTAGAGATTATAGATAGATATATGAATCTAGATACATGAATATAGATAGATGTATGAATCTAGAGAATATAGATAGATGTATGAATCTAGAGAATATAGATAGATATATGAATCTAGAGAATATATATATATGAATATAGAGATTATAGATAGATATATGAATCTAGAGAATATAGATGATATATGAATCTAGAGAATATAGATAGATATATGAATCTAGAGAATATATATATGAATCTAGAGAATATACATATATGAATATAGAGATTATAGATATATATATGAATCTAGAGAATATACATAGATATATGAATATAGAGATTATAGATAGATATATGAATCTATCTACCTATCTCCATAGTTCTACTGGGGGACTTCAACGCACACGTGGGCAATGATGGAGAAACCTGGAGGGGAGTGATTGGGATGAACGGCCTGCCCGATCTGAACCAGAGTGGTGTTTTGTTATTGGACTTCTGTGCTAGCCATGGACTGGCCATAACAAACACCATGTTCGAACATAGGGTGGTCCACAAGTGTACCTGGTACTGGACCACCCTAGGCCAAAGGTCGCTGATCGACTTTGTAATCGTATCAGCAGATCTGCGGCCGCATGTTTTGGACACTCGGGTGAAGAGAGGAGCAGAGCTGTCAACTGATCACCACCTGGTGGTGAGTTGGATCAGATGGCGTGGGAGGCTGCCAGACAGACCTGGTAAACCCAAACGTGTAGTGAGGGTGAACTGGGAACGTCTGGTGGAAGCCCCTGTCCGTAGGGTCTTTAACTCCCACCTCCGGAAGAACTTCTCGTGCATCCCGGGGGAGGTTGGGGACATGGAACCTGAGTGGGCCATGTTCAGAGCCTCCATTGCAGAGGCTGCAGCTCGGAGCTGTGGTCAAAAGGCTGTCGGTGCCTGTCGTGGCGGCAACCCAAGAACCCGTTGGTGGACACCAGCGGTGAAGGAAGCCGTCAGGCTGAAGAAGGAGCCTTTCGGGCCTGGTTGGCCCAGGGGTCTCCTGAAACAGCAGACAGGGTACCGGGAGCCAAAAGGACCGCAGCTTCAGCGGTTGCTGAAGCAAAAACCCGGGTGTGGAGGATTCGGGAGGCCCATGGAGCAGGACTTTCGGTTGGCCTCAAGGAAGTTCTGGCAAACTGTCCGGTGCTCAGGAAGGGAAAGCAGGGCTTGGCTCAGGCTGTGCTCAGTCGGGAGGAGAACTGCTGACCCAGACTGAGGCTATTGTCGGGCGGGGGAAAGAACACTTTGAGGAGCTCCTGAATCCGACCAGCTTACGTCCTCTGTGGAAGAGGCAGAGTCTGAAGGACTCGGGGGAAGTCTCACCCATATCCTTGGCTAGAGGTCACTGAAGTAGTCAAAAGCTCTTCAGTGGCAAGGCGCCAGGTGTGGATGAGATTCGCCCCTGAGATGCTGAAGGCTCTGGACAATTTGTCGGGCTGTCGTGGCTGACACGCCTAGTCAATGTAGCGTGGAGGTCGGGGACAGTACCTGTGGAATGGCAGACCGGGGTGGTGGTCCCCATTTTCAAAAAGGGGACCGGAGGGTGTGCTCCAACTATCGGGGGTATCACCACTGCTCAGCCTCCCCGGGAAAGTTTATTCCAGGGTGCTGGAGAGGAGGCTCCGGCCGATTGTCGAACCTCAGCTTCAGGAGGAACAATGCGGATTCCGTCCCGGCCGTGGAACAGTGGACCAACTCTTTACCCCTCGCAGGGTTGGTTGGGGGGGGGCATGGGAGTTTGCCCATCCAGTCTACATGTGCTTTGTGGACTTGGAGAAGGCCTATGACCGTGTCCCCGGGGAATACTGTGGGGGTACTACGGGAGTATGGGGTACGGGGCCGTTGGTAAACGTGCCATTCGGTCCCTGTACGAACAAAGTGTGAGCTGTGTCCGTATTCTCGGCACAAAGTCAAGCACATTCTCAGTGGGTGTTGGACTCCGCCAAGGTTGTCCCTTGTCACCGGTTCTGTTCGTGGTCTTCATGGACAGAATCTCAAGGCGCAGCCAAGGTGAGGAGAGTGTCCGGTTTGGGGACCTCAGAATTGCATCTCTGCTCTTTGCAGATGATGTGGTTCTGTTGGCTCCATCAGACCGTGAACTCCAGCATGCACTGGGGCGGTTTGCAGCCGAGTGTGAAGCGGTCGGGATGAGAGTCAGCACCTCCAAGTCAGAGGCCATGGTTCTCTGCCGGAAAACGGTGGAGTGT
>PIJE02000632.1:0-10000 GCA_002895965.2 Coryphaenoides rupestris
CTTCACTGGTTTAGATCCTACCTCTCAGACAGAAACACAATTTGTTGTCTGCAAAGGATCAAAATCGAAGCATTGCAACTTAAGCTTTGGTGTTCCCCAGGGGTCGGTCCTTGGTCCACTGCTCTTTGCAATCGACATGCTCCCTCTTGCCGATATTATTCACAGCTTTGGCATTAGCTTTCACTGCTATGCGGATGACACCCAAATCTACATTCCCACTGGATCAAAAGACTCCCCCCGGCTCCAACAGATCCAAAAGGTTGAATCCTGCCTCGCTGCAATCAAAAGATGGATGTCCCAAAATTACTTGCAGCTTAACACGGGGAAAACTGAGATGATTATCTTCGGCCCGAAGCATAAACAATCACAACTTGATGACGTCACACTCTGCCTTGAGGGATCCACTATTGCCCAAAGCTCAAGAATCTTGGTGTTCTGCTTGATCCCACCGGGCCCTCGCACTACACTAGTCCTGCAGGGTCCACCCACGTCCCCTTTTCACTACCACCACATCCGGACATCCAGGGGCCACCGGGACCTCGCAATACACAAGTACTGCAGGGTCCACCCACGTCGGACACGAACTGTGGCGTGAGCCCCTGTACACTACCACCACATGTTCACTACCACCACCACACAAGATTGATACATCCACAACTCCCAACAATTACCATGCTACATTACCTTTCATCATTATGTGCAATATTCTTAATATCATGTGCAATACTACCTCTCACTATTACTACCCTTCAATTATTACCTTTCATCAACATGTACAATATTTCTCATGTTCACTACCACCATATCCGGACTCGAGGGGCCACCGGGACGTTGTACTACACGAGTCCTGCAGGGTCCACCCACATCAGACACGCACTGTGGCGTGAGCCGCTTTTCACTACGACCACATCCGGACCTCCAGGGGCCACCGGGACCTCGCACTACACAAGTCAAGTTCAAGTTCAAGTATTTTTATTGTAACTTCACAATTTACACGTGAGTATAAGCAGTGAGTTAAAAACTTTTTGTGCAAAACGCCCGACAGCCGACAGTAATTATAAGAATACAAAATAGAGTAAAACTACAAAATAGAAATAGAACTATAAATAGAATTCTATATAAAATAAGTAAATGAAATCTAAAATGAAATGGAATATACAGTAAAATATCCATACACATATAAATCGATGTACTAAAATATACATTGTTATATGCTGACATTCACAGAATGTCACGGAATACCTTCCCAGACAGTCGACACAACACTAGCACCAGCAGTTGGCACCAGGACTAGCACTAACACCAGCACCAGCACTAGCAGTAACACTAGCACCAGGACCAGCACTAGCAGTAACACCAGCACAGCACTAGCACCAACACTTAGCACTGCTACCAGCGCTAGCTCCAGCAGTAACAACTTATCACCAGGACTAGCACTAGCAGTAACACTTAGCACTAGCATTAGACATTGATGCCGAACTTGTTCAGCAGCCTGATGGCCTGACTGTGGAAGCTGTCTCTGAGTCTGCTCGTGTGGCATTTGATACTGCGGTATCGCCTGCCTGACGGTAGGAGTGTGTACAGTTCGTGGCTGGGGTGGTTATTGTCTTTAATAATCCGTTTGGCCTTGGCCACACACCGCCTGGTGTATATATCCAGGAGGGAGGGAAGCTCACCTCCAACGATGTACTGGGCCGTCCGCACCACCCTCTGTAGTGTTTTACGCTCCAGTGCGGTGCAGTTCCCGTACCAGACGGTGATGCATCCTGTGAGAACACTCTCGATGGTACAGGAGTAGAATGTTCTGAGGATGCGGGGGCACATGTTGAATTTCCTCAGTCGCCTGAGGAAATACAGGCGTTGTTGGGCCTTTTTCACCACGTGTGTGGTGTGCGTGGTCCATGTGAGGTCCTCGGAGATGTGCACGCCGAGGAACTTGAAGCTGCTGACCCTCTCTACTGCAGCACCGTCGATGGAGATGGGGGCGTGCTCTCCTCTCCGCTTCCTGTAGTCCACGATCAGCTCCTTGGTCTTCTTGACGTTGAGGGCGAGGTTGTTTTCTTGGCACCACTGTGCAAGTGATCCAACCTCCTCCCTGTAGGCTGTCTCGTCGTCGTCGGCGATCAGACCCAACACTGTCGTGTCGTCAGCAAACTTGATGAAGACGTTGGAGCTGTGCATAGCCATGCAGTCGTGGGTGTACAGGGAGTAGAGGAGAGGGCTCAACACGCATCCCTGAGGGGCTCCGGTGTTGAGGGTCAGCGGCTCTGAGGTGGTGCTGCCCATCCTCACCACCTGGCGGCGGCCCGACAGGAAGTCCAGTATCCAGCTGCACATGGTCGGGTGCAGGCCTAGACTCCTGAGCTTGGTGTCGAGCTTGGCAGGAACTATCGTGTTGAACGCTGAGTTGAAGTCCACAAACAGCATTCTCACACAACAGTTCTTCCCCTCCAGGTGAGAGAGGGCGGTGTGAAGTGCCATGGCAATGGCGTCGTCGGTGGATCTGTTTTGACGGTAAGCAAATTGCCATGGGTCCAGCGTGGCAGGCAACATGGAACAAATGAAGTCCTTGACCAGCCTCTCGAAGCATTTACTGGCAATCGAGGTGAGGGCTACAGGTCTCCAGTCATTCGGGCAGGTTACCTTGGGGTGTTTAGGGACAGGCACGATGATGGACATCTTGAAGACCTCGGGAACAACAGCCTGGGACAGGGACAGGTTGAAGATGTCTGCGAAGACTCCTGCCAGCTGGTCTGCGCATGCTCTGAGGACGCGCCCCGGGATGTGGTCTGGGCCCGCTGCCTTCCGGATGTCCACCCGCTTGAAGGCTCTGCGCACGTCAGCCTCTGAGATGTTCAGCAGGCTGGCCTCCTCAGGCAGCGCTGACTTCGGCGGGCTGCCGTTCACGTCGAACCGGGCGAAGAAGGTGTTTAGCTCGCCAGGGAGGGAGGTAGAGGAGTTCTCTACACCGCTGGTTCTCCCTCTGAAGTCCGTGATTGTCTGCAGCCCCTTCCACACACCCCTCACGTCGTGGCTCTTGAATTTGTCCTCCACCCTGTTCTTATACTCCCGCTTGGCAGAGCCGATGGTCTTGCGGAGGTCGTAGCGGGCTCTCGTATATTCCACCATATTCCCGGAGTCAAAGGCGGCGTTACGCGTGCGGAGTGCGGCGCGAACATCGCCATTAATCCACGGTTTCTGGTTGGGATAAATCCGAACCGATTTAGTAGGAACAACGTCATCTATGCATTTCTTGATGAACCCGGTGACTGAGGACGCGTACTCGCTGATGTTATTGTCCGACGCGACCCGGAACATATTCCAATCCGCGTCACCAAAGCAATCCTGCAGCATAGACTCCGATTGGTCCGACCAGCATTGGACCTCCTTCACAGCAATTGGTTGCTGCTTCAGTCTCTGCCTGTAGGCGGGGAGTAGTTGGATCGAGCGGTGATCTGATTTGCCGAACGGTGGGCGGAGGAGGGACTTGTAGCCGTCCCGGAAGGGGGTGTAGCAGTGATCGAGGATCCGCGTGCCCTGTGTGTTGCTTGTGATGTGTTGGTAGAACTTCGGGAGAACTTTCTTCAGGTTCGCCTTATTGAAGTCCCCCGCCACAATGAAAGCAGCCTCCGGGTGAGCCGACTCCTGTTCGCTGATAGCCCCATAAAGTTCCTTCAGCGCTATGTCCGTGTTGGCTTGAGGGGGAATGTACACAGCAGTCACGGTTACTGCTGTAAACTCCCGCGGTAGCCAGGAATGGTTGGCACATAAGCACATAAGCACATAAGCACATAAGTCCTGCAGTGTCCACCCACATCGGACACGCACTGTGGCGTGAGCCACTTTACACTACCACCACATGTTCACTACCACCACACAAGATTAATACATCCATGCTACATTACCTTTCATATTCAATATTCAATATACTTAATATTCTTTTAATGACCACCACATCTGGACCTCCAGGGGCTACGAGTCCGGGAAGGTCCACCCATGTCGGACACGCACTGTGGCATGAGCCCCTGTACACTACACACCACATGTTCACTACCACCAACACAAGATTGGTACATCCACAACTCCCAACAATTACCAATCTACATTACCTTTCATCATTATGTGCAATATTCTTAATATCATGTGCAATACCTCTCACTATTACTACCCTTCAATTATTACCCATGTATATCAACATATCAACACAATATGTACAATATTTCTCATGTTCACAACCACCACATCCGGACTCCAGGGGCCACCAGGACCTCGCACTACACAAGTCCTGTAGGGTCCACCAACGTCCCCTTTTCACGACGACCACATCCGGATCTCTAGGGGCCACCGGGACCTCGCACTACAACGAGTCCGGCAGGGTCCACCCACGTCGGACACGCACTGTGGCGTGAGCCCCTTTTCACTACCACCACATCCGGACCTCCAGGGGCCACCGGGACCTCGCACTACACAAGTCCTGTAGGGTCCACCAACGTCCCCTTTTCACGACGACCACATCCGGATCTCTAGGGGCCACCGGGACCTCGCACTACACGAGTCCGGGAAGGTCCACCCACGTCAGACACACACTGTAGCGTGAGCCCCTGGACACTACCACCACCTTTCATGTTCAATAGTCAATATACTTAATATTCTTTTCACTACCACCACATCCGGACCTCCAGGGGCCACTGGGACCTCGAACTACACAAGTCCGGGAACGTCCACGCACGTCGGACACGCACTGTGGCGTGAGCCCCTTTTCCCTACGACCACATCCGGACTCCAGGGGCCACCGGGACCTCGCACTACATGAGTCCTGCAGGGTACACCCCACGTCAGACACGCACTGTGGCGTGAGCCCCTTTTCACGACCACCATATCCGGACCTCCAGGTGCCACAGGGACCTCGCACTACACGAGTCCGGGAAGGTCCACCCACGTCGGACACGCACTGTGGCATGAGCCCCTTTTCACTACCACCACATCCAGACCTCCAGGGGCCACCGGGACCTTGCACTACACAAGTCCTGCAGCGTCCACCCACGTCGAACACACACTGTGGCGTGAGCCCCTTTTCACTAACACCACATCCGGACCTCCAGGGGCCACTGGGACCTCGCACTACACGAGTCCTGCAGGGTCCACCCATGTCGGACACGCACTGTGGCGTGAGCCCCTTTTCACTACCACCACATCCGGACCTCCAGGGGCCACCGGGACCTCGCACTACACGAGTCCGGTGCGCTGTGGCGCTCCGGCGAAACTTTCCCTAACCGTGGCCAAGTCTCGGAGGACACCTAGGATAGACGGGCTGCTCGATACGTGCGTACAACCGCCGACAGGTGGGAGGACTGGCTCGGACACACAAATGTGAGGCACCATTCATGTGGAACTAAAGCCACACTAAAGCCCTCACTGATGCATGCCGCTTCATCATCTTCAGAGATCTGTCTCACCTCTGACCCATACTAGGATGTATGTATGTTTTTCAAGCACCGGCCCATGACCGGAGTATGGCAAATGCACACACACTCATGCTTATTTACATACTTTAGCGTCCCATGGTGATTTGACGATATATTTATCCGAGCAGGGGCACCCCGCTGAAACCCGGATCTGAAACCCGACTGACTGACCCATGTTCAACTGCCTGTTCACATGGAACCCTTCTCCACTTCGGAAGGAATGGAGATGTGGGAGAAAAGGTGGGAGGCAGACCAGAAAGGAAAGGGGTATCACAAAATACAAAAGACGGTTATAACAAAGAACGATAAAGAAAGGAACAGAAGGGAGGAAATCACGCAAATCGTGACAACAAGACCCAGATTGGATCACAGTTAATTAAATGGTACTATGGTATATGAAAAGGAACAGTGACAAGTGTGGGAACTGTGGAGTTGAAGAAAACATGGAACATATCCTATTGTATTGCACAATGCATGAAGCAGAAAGAGAAAGGTTATATGATAAATCCGACAGGCAAGATGGGAGTGGAATCTGATGGGAATACTGGGAACAGAAGGAGAGGGGGCAGGAGTCACCAGGAAGGCACTCTTTACCTTCTTAACCCTTTGATACACAAGCTATGCAAACCCCTTCTAAGGCACAACATGGGTCAAAAATGACCCGCATTGACCAATAATTTTATTTCATGCATGGCTGAGTGTTTCTTTGTTATATTTTTGGAAATTAATTCATTTCATCATTTAATATTCCAAGTATTCATTAAATATCTTGTTTTTTATTAACACAAATCATTATTTTCATTTTTTCCTTTCTTAATTTATGAACTAAAATAGTTTTTGTATTACTACATCAAGTTTACACACATGGGTCAAAAATGTATGCAAGTGTGATAAAAATACAAATAAAGACATACTATAATAATAATTTTGTTAAGAATCATTATTTTAGCAGTGATTTGGACCAAACAATACATTTAATATTTGAAATGTTTATTTGTCACTTTGTCACACACAACATGCACCATACAACCGATAACACTGATATTGAACTGTAAGTGTATCTGTCGTGTAACTGTAGTGAACTGTGGTGAAAGTATACAATGAATGAATAAAAGAAAAGAAAACTGATTAAATAAAAACATAAGGGTACAGCGTAGATTGCCATCTCAGTGCATACATGCCTCACAAATGACAATGACATGTTTGTGCTCCTTGCACACAGGGCTGTTGCACTTGGAACACCAGCTGCTGGCTTTTCGGTCTTTGGCAGCTGGGCAGGTCTTGCACCTCTTCCTCTTCACTTGGCCCTCCTGTCTGGAGTCCTCCTGTGGCTGGGTGGTGGCTGCGTTTGGTTTTTTTTAGCCCACATCTTTCCATTGCCCCTGTAATGTGCTTTTGGAGATGGGGCGTGGCCTCCATGCGCCTGTTCATATGTGGCATGACAAGCTCTTTGCCCAGCTCCTTGATGAATAGCCGGTGTGCATTGGTCACACCACCCATGTAATCAGGGTGTTGCGCAGGGTGTTGCGCAGTGAAGTTGGTGTAGGCATTGAGGGTGGCAACATCCAGCACATTGTGCCAGAGCACCATGGGCCACCTCCGTGTTCTCCCTTACTTGTGTAGGCGCTGTTACGGCTCACCCGCCCTCGCCTCCACGTCCGTCCCTTTCCCCTCCCGCTACGCGCCCTTCGCGCTCCTCTGCGGGCCGCCGTGGACCGGGGATACGGCGTTCCGACTCTCCGGAGTTCCCCCCGGCTGTCGGGCACTCACGTCCCCCATCCCCCGCCGGCCCTGTCCGGCAGGCTCCTCCCACTCCTCTCGGAGCCGGACATTCCCGGCACGTCGGCGCAGGCGCAACGGCGGAGCAGCAGTGACGCTGCTGGCTTCCCGTCCGCTATAGGATTGATTTTAAAATGTCGTTGTTAGCGTTCAAAGCGTTAAATGGGCTGGCCCCTCCCTACCTCACTGACCTCCTACATCACCACACTCCTTCCAGAGCACTGAGGTCGTCCAACCAGATGCTCCTGGATGTTCCGAGTCCAAGGAGGAAAACCAGAGGAGATCGAGTATTTGCGGTGGCTGCCTCTCGTCTCTGGGACAGCCTACCAGCTCACATAAGATCTGCCCAGACGTTACCATTTTTAAATCATTCCTAAAGACTCACCTCTTCGCCTTGGCGTTCAATTTGAGTTGAGCACGGCATCCCCCCATTGTGCCCTTATCTTTTTTTTTTTTTTTATAGTTTTTACTGTTTTATTGTTATTGTTTTTATTGTTGCTATTGTTATTGTTTTCTGTTTTATTCTTTGTGCACTCATGTAACTTGTTCAGCACTTTGTCTGTTATGTGCTATATAAATAAAACTGACGACTTGACTTGCATACAGCGCGACTCTCCGCACCGGCGCCCCATTCCCAATCACCGCACCTGCCCCTGATCGGCAATCACCACGCGCCCTACAAGATCCTGGCCTGCAATCAGGATCAAGAATTGCTTCATCTTCCTCATCCTCATCTTCATGTAGAATCTCTAAGACAATTTGAGCCGGAAATCTGGAATGACTGCGACCAGCCACACTAACACTGTGGATAAAGAAAATCCAAATATGTTGAACTATCAGTTGATCAAGTATACAGTATACTGTAATATTTTGAGTTTTATTTTGTTGACCTAGCTAGAATAGAATATGTCAACAGCTAGCTAATAATATTGGACATACTGTATTTCTCTTTCTGACTAGTAATGGATGTCAAGGTCATGTAAATATTATGTACAAATATTATATATGTTATCTTTCATGAGATATACAATATTTTCTTTGGTAAAACAATTGTAAATTAAGACTTACATGAATCAGATGTGCAAAAGCAGCCTGTTGAGTTGTGACAAGTGTGGCATGTTGAAAACAGTAAACGGCAAACATTTACAAATCAAAGGTTCCTATCAAATTCCATAGTGAATACATGCTTGGTCCAAATCACTGCTAAAATAATGATTTTTTTTAACGCAATTATTATTATAGTATGTCTTTTTTTGACCCATGTGTGTAAACTTGATGTAGTAATACAAAAACGAATGATGAAAGTAATTTATTGCAAAGATATTCGCAATTAAAACTCATTCGGGTCACTTTCGACCCATGTTGTGTATCAAAGAGTTAAAAGACACAAGGTTGATTTTGTAAATAGTGTTAAATGTCATGAAGTTACACTCTGGTACAGTAGGGGGCGGTATGCACCGTGTAGTAGTTAGCGGTCCGCCAGTAACCCGAGAGAAGAAGAAGCAGCAGAAGCAGTACGTGGCTTTACTGACAGCTGAGACCTTCAGCATCGTCCTCGGAGAAGACAGACGTTTGAGGTGCCGCAGTAAGTATTTCATATATTTCCCCAATCCTTTGTTGCGGTCATCTGTCTATTTATTATACAAAGTAACATTTAAAAAAAGAAAGCCAATAGACGAATCGGGGAGACATTGGTTCAGCGTTAACATGGTCGACGTGTTAATGAACTCATCCACACTTTTAGTTGTGACTGATATTAAGCGTTCATGTTTCATTGCAATTCACCGTCCACTCCTGGTGTCGATGTTTCTGCCAGAAGCTCTGAACCAATCCACCCAAGATGGACCAGATCATGCAGTTCGTGGAGCCCAGTAGGATGTTCGTCAAGGACTCGATCCGTCTGGTGAAGAGATGCACTAAACCGGACAGGAAAGGTCGGCCTATTGCTGGACAAAATGAACACAACTACCATTCATTTGATAGAAATGCTCTTCAATATTTTTTTCTTCAAACTTGCAATTTGATGTTTTGCATTATTTTCTTCTCAGAGTTTCAGAAGATTGCCATGGCCACAGCGATAGGATTCGCCATTATGGGCTTCATAGGGTTTTTTGTGAAGCTCATTCACATCCCCATCAACAACATTATTGTGTAAGTAAATGATCCTGTGATACTTAATCCACATTCAAACACCAAATGTGTACCTCGCTCTTTACAGTGGGGCCCAGTAACTGTGTTGAGTGTTGGGTCACTGCTGGGGGCTAGGGCCAACCCTTTTGTGTGCCAACTGTTTGGCTCAAACCCCGGACATTTTCCCCTCCTGGGATGGGTTAGTTTTGTACTAGTGACTGAAATAAATAATACACATTTACAAAAGTCTCTAATAACTACAATACCTGTTTCAGCAACCTAAGGCATGTATTTGTTTGAGTCATCATGTTCATCACCACAACACTTGGATGGGCATCAATATAATTATAATTATTTACCTATATAATTATAATAATACATATAATTATTTACCTCTATAAACTGATAATCTTACCTTACCTCCAATCTGCAGCCTAACCTTACAATTCCTATTTTACTATTCTTGATTGGAGGGTATCTGTTATACCCTGTGTTAATTAAACTGAGGTTTTACAATGTTTTTTGTATGCATCCATGACAATGGTGCCACAATTGTGACCCCTATTATGTTCCACATTTCTGTACATGGGAAGGGTTGCTTCATCAAAAAAGCGGTGTGTCTTAAC
>PIJE02000632.1:12500-22719 GCA_002895965.2 Coryphaenoides rupestris
ACACACACACACACACACACACAGGCACACGCACACACACACAGTGTCTATGTCTATGATATGTTTTGTGATTGGCTCTGATAGGGACGTTCCCCTATATTATTGATCTGGTGAATGAGTCGTGTGTCTCTGCATTCATTCTTACCTTTCTGTTCAATATGCCAGTGCATATGGAAACATGAACCGACTAGTATGACTAAAGCTATTGATCATAAACGATATTGAGATATTGTCATTATTCTATTGCAACGAAGCGGGGGTTGCCATACAGAAAATGAAAAAAGAAGAAGATCAGATTCTGAACTCTGAACGCGGCATGATAACAGTCCACCCTGGCTCTGTGGTGGATAAATGCATCAAATATTCTTATTTACACCCCTATTCAATTGAACTCAACATCAAGTCTGAGGGTGATTATGGTGTGTGGTGACTGAAATGTACAGAGACGGCTCTGAAACCTTGTATATTGACTTAGTTTCTTTAGTGCCTACTAGATAGTAAACCAGGGCACACTAGCAACCTCAGACCTTATAGTTGAAGACAACAAACAATAGACATCTCATACAGCATCCTGATGCTCTGTTAACATACACACTATGTTCTAGCTTTGAACCAATTTCACACATACACACGTATGCACGTGAATGGAAGAGCCTGAGTCCTCAGGGGGCTGAGACTGGTGCCATGTGTGTGTGCACACACACACACACATGGCACCAGTCTCTCAGCCCCCTGCTGGGGTGCTGTTGACTAGACATGTGTTCTCCTTCAGGCTCTTCCATTCACCCATTCATCCAATTTGCAAAACAGCAGCAAAAACAGCAAAACAAGGGTTGTTGTTGTTATTATTTAATATGTCCATTGAATGGATGTGTAAATATAATAACCTCCATTATATCATCTGAACAACTCCACTATATTTATTTGAGCACTAGGTACCTAAATGCAGTCATTGCCTAAAATAGGATTATTAGCCTAGTATTTTGGGAACTGGGGAACTAGTAAGAATCATGACCATTGGCATAGTATCTAGAGCACTAGACATTAAACGGAATCCATATTGTTTCATATAGGCCTAGTGTCAGTGAGAGAGAGATTGTGTTGTGGGGATTGGGATGCTGGGTCTTTGTTGAGAAATGTCCGGTAAATGGACAAAGAAGGCATCTTGAAGAGGGGGGAGGGTCTCAAACTCAGCACGTGTGTGTGTGTGTGTTGTGTGTGTGTGTGTGTGTGTGTGTGGTGTAGGCGGGGGGATGGTGTGTGCACCCATCTGTGTGTGGTGTCACATAGGGTGACAATCACAATAGCAGATGCTGCGCATATTTATAAGATGTCTAATTTGAATAACTAAAGAGCTACAGGCTTAAGGAGGTTGTATAAAGTATGTATACAGCCGTATGTAGTGGCCCATGTGAAGGTAAGAGAAACATACTGGCTGCATTGGTCTGCCTGTATTGGTCTGCCTGTATTCTGCTGAGGTTGACCCAAATAATTGCTTAGGTCAAGATACTCTACAGTGTTCTTACTCTTACTCTACTCTGCTCTACTCTACAGATCTTCTTACTCTACTCTACTCTACTATACAGAGCTCTTACTCTACTCTACTATACAGTGCTCTAACTTCTGACTCTTCTCTAAAGAGCTCTTACTCTTCTCTACTCTACTCTTACTCTACTCTGCAGAGCTACTCTTAATCTACTCTACTCTTACTCTACTCTACAGAGCTCAAGCATACTCTACCATTAAGATCTCTACAGATATAGCACCTATATATAGGTTAAACAGCATTGAATGGGGGAGACCCCACAGTTCATCTCTGCTCTATGCTTTGAGAAGTCAACTTGTGAAACAAAGAACTCCAGGCTAGTTGGATATGATTGAAACCACCTTAAAACCTTTCCTGAGAGACCAACATAGTTTTCAAGTCTGTGCAATAGAATATCATGGTCGACGGTATCAAAGGCTGCACAAGATCTACGAGGACTAGGACTGAAAGCTTATTAGAATCAGTGTTAGGCTAATTCTTATGTTGTTCACCACTTTGACAAGTGCAGTCTCTGTGCTGTGGTGGGCTCTGAATCCTGATTGTAGAGTCTCAAGGATATTGTTATTTTTGATGAAAGTGTTAAGCTGTTCAAAGACTAAAAAGACTCAAATCTAACCTAAGAAGGGGAGATTTGATATGGGTCGGTAGATACTATAAACACATTTTCTATCCTGGACGATCGGGACTTCCCCCTACTCGCCGGTCTCTGCAGCCCCCCATCATCTCCAGAGTTTGATGGCCCCTTGAACTCTGTCGCATCCCTTGTTGCATCCATGTTGACCGTCACTCTCAACGACATGTAACCAGCCTTCTAACCAGCCCTTGGGAGTGCACACTCCCGACGGCACACCCCCTCATCGCGATCCAGCTGGAAGCAGTCCACTGCTCATCCTGTAATCCCATCGCTGTTTCAGATCTCCAAGCCCCCTCCTCCTGTTACGCTGATTATCAGCGATTCCATGTTCCGAAACATCAACAACGATCAAATAATCACCCACAAGCCAGAAATATTGTCATCCATATATACCACAAACAGTCTGAAATACTAAATTGCGATTCTAACAATGTTTTTAAATTGCTAAAGGATTGCAAAAAATCTGTTTTTACTTCTGGACCGATCCCCTCTCTCTGCCGAGGTGTATGCCATTTTAGCAGGCTGCTCGGTCTCCTCACACAACGCCGTTTTAATTGATAATTTTAATCTTTTCTGGGAGCGTGCATCATTTTTTAATGGAGATAGCATCAAACCCAGTCCTCAGGGCACCCGCGCCCTAGCTGCAAACATTTTTCATGCCATCTCCACCGCCATACACACATGACAAATCAATCCTGCAGCAGACCTGGACACAGCACCAGTCACTGAATGTTAATTCTTTCCTCTCTACCATTGACATTCTCCATTCCCGCTCACTAGCAAGCAGAGCCATCTCTCCCCAGCTTCGTTTCACATACACATACACATATTTAAGGCAGGGATCTGTAAAGCATGTATTTTTACTAACACAAAACCCAGCCAGCACTATTTCACTTTTCTAGTGGGGGCTAAACACATTGATTTCACAATATGTTTTACATGAAATGACATCTTCTCTGTCTACTCCCCCCTCCCTGGTGTGTAGGTAAATGTGAAGATTCCCTGGCCACGCCTCTTCCCTACAGTTCCTTCACTTAGCTCCTCCGTCTATGCCACAGCCTATGGAGCTGGTTACGCCAAACTCAACCGGGAGAGGAGGTAGGGCCCTGTGTTATCATAGTAGTGTTATCCAGGTAGCTGCATGCTGTGATTGGATGTCTATTTGTATTTTCTTTTAACATATTATTTTGCACAAATGTACCAGCATGAACAACATACAGGCCAAGATTACACTCCTGGACATTAACTTTGGCCTACAACAAAGGTTCTTGGATACTTTTTACATCGATCCTGAGTGGCCGGCGGCGATAGTACGAGCGAGCCACAACAACAGTTGGCAACGCGTCTCCAGGGAAACAAAGAAGGAAAACACTGAGGGAAATGGGCGGGGTTTGACACAGACTGAGAGACCAGGCACACCGTCCACCTCTGCCCAGCATCCTTTCTAGCTAATGTCCAGTCTCTAAAATCAAAGGATGGAGGGGTTTGCTTTAATAGGGCCAACCTAAACAAAGTCACGCCAAACTTCTGTCAGCACATGTACGGTGCTACCAGGGGAGCAAGAACTTTGGACCACTGATATACGCCATTCAAGAGAGGCTACAAGGCTGCCCCTCTTCCCCGTTCAGCAAGTCGGGCCATTTTCCTGCTGCCGGAGGATAAACAAAGGATAGAACGGGAGGTGGTAGTGAAGAGGGAAGTAAATCGGTGGTCCGACCAAGTTGATGACGATGTGGGACGCCATGAGCGACGTCGACATCCCAACATCATCGTACCCACGGTTAAGGTGAGATCCCTTCCTAATAAAATCTGTGGGTCGATGTCCATCCGTGCCGCCCTGAACGCCCAGCCGCGTATCCGGCAACATCAACAAATACAGAATGACGTCCTACGGACTACGGCGAGTGGTGAAGGATGCAAAGAGAAGGTACAGAGACAGAGTGGAGGCGCAGATGGAGCAGTGTGACACCAGACGCCTATTGTAAGGGCTACAGACATATATCATGGATTAGCTGGGCAGAACCCACTCAACAGAGTAGCGGATGATCTGAACACATTTTTTGCACTCGTTGGCAAGACAAAAGCCTCATGCTGAATGTCTCCAAAACTGAGGAGCTGATTGTGGACTTTAGGAGGACACAACATCAGAGGACTTACACACCACTGGGGATTAATGGTACTGCTGTGGAGAGGGTGAGCAGCTTCAGGTACCTGGGAGTCCACATCGCAGAGGATCTGACTTGGACAACACAAATTGACAGGAAGGCGAAGCGGCGCCTCTACCACCTCAGGCAGCTGAGGAAGTTTTGAGTCTCCCGAGGATCCTTCAGACCTTCTACGCTGGTGTGGTGGGGGGGGGGGGGGGGGGGGGGGGGGGTGGGGGGGGGGGGGGGGGGGGGGGGAGGGGGGGGGGGGGGGGGGGGGGGGGGGGGGGGGGGAGGGGGGGGGGGGGGGGGGGGGGGGGGGGGGGGGGGGGGGGGGGGGGGGGGGGGAGGGGGGGGGGGGGGGGGGGGGGGGGGGGTGGGGGGGGGGGGGGGGGGGGGGGGGGTGGGGGGGGGGGGGGGGGGGGGGGGGGGGGGGGGGGGGGGGGGGGGGGGGGGCGGGGGGGGGGGGGGGGGGGGGGGGGGGGGAGTGGGGGGGGGGGGGGGGGTGGAGAGCATCCTGACAGGGAGCATCACTGCCTGGTTTGGTAACAGCTTCACTCAGGACAGGAGGGCTCTGCAGAGGGTTGTGTGTTTGGCTGAGCGCACTTTTGGCACAACACTCCCCACCCTGCAGGACCTGTACTCCAGGAGGTGTTGAACCAGAGCCTGCAGGATCATGAAGGATCCTCACCACCCCAATATCAACCTGTTCCAACTTCTGCGGTCAGGCAGTAGAATAACTATCACGAGAACATCGGTCGACTCCCTGCGAACCACGCAGCTTTTGTTTTGAGAGGATAAAATGCGATCGATTCCCCTTTAAATCCCAACATTGACAGACCACTGTTTCCTTTCACCGCAAGTGAAATATCACAGCCCCGCTGCCGAGCCCCGGACCTCAGGACCATCAACATGTAACGTTGTCGAACTTGACGCAGTTCTTTGGGAAAGACTGAACCACCTCCTGATCACTCCACACGCAATCTCCAGCGAGGTAGAGATCTGGGCATAGATAGAACTGTGTTATATGATTGTGTATTTAACTGTTTATTGATATTGTCAGACAATATTGGAAACACGTTGTGCCTTCTTCCCTTATGTTTTGATCTAAAGTCCGAGTGGATCCCGGTCCATTGTTAGATCTGTACATGGCCCTCTCTTTTGGTTTTCTCTCCCTTTTTACTAACAAACTGCATACACCTCGTTTAGTGTTTTGATGTTGGTGTTAAAAGTGATTCAAATCCTCCCACCTAATCACTCACTGATCCCTTTGTTAGAACTACCTCCCACGTTTACCCGGCCTCAACCACCGCCATTTGCACACACGCACATACGAACACTTCAGGTTGTGCGTTGCTTATAGTATTTCAGGAATATTTACTTCATGCCATTCGCCAACGTGAATAAACATTCTTATATTATAACTATTTGTGGTCTTTGCTTGAATATTGTGTTGAAGCCAGCCTCTGTCGCGTAAAGAATTCTGAATCCTGAATCCAGTGACCGTAGGACACTGTTTTCCCGATCATTGGACTAAACCAGCAATCCTCAAAATCCGGACTCTGGCCCGAATCCAGACCGAGCCACAACTGTCTCCAGACTCTGAGCAAATGATACTTTTAATATGTATGATTGTACTTTTCATATGTATTATTATACTTTTCATTTGTATTATCTGCGAGACATCTAAACGAGTCAAAACTCTCAGTTTCTCCACTGCAAGCAGCGCTTTGAATGTCCGACTGCTCCACTGTCTGTGTGAGGAGGACGTCTACTCTGCTTTGGTTTGGTCCAATCACATTCAGCATCCTGTCATCTCCATGACAGCGATGCATCTCAGACGACACATCATAGAGCCATGTTTCTTTTCAACTTTACAAGCAAAGAGAAGAGTGGGACAGCGCAGCTGGTTTCTTCAGCAGTTAGTAGCCTAGATTTTAAACATGAGTCAATCAAAATGCCATGTTCAAAGGTGGCCAGTAAAAGAAATGTTGACTGGACTGAAATTCGAATTTCAAATAGGAATGGACTGGACTGAAAAATATGTGTTCATCCTCCCTCCAATGAGCACCAAACCAATGTGCCTTATATGCCAAGAATCAGTAGCTCTTGTGAAGAGTGGTCATTTGAAATGTCACTATGAAACAAAACAGTTTTTTTGAAACAACCATTCCTCAAAATCCAGAGCGAAGAACCACAAAAATTGATGGGATGAAGTCGTCATATCAAGCCGCAAGCAGAATTATTCTATCCATGACATCTATGTCACAACGAGAAAAAGCAAATAAGTCCTCACTCAGAGTGGCATGGGTGTTGGGTAAACACAAGAAGCCATTCTCTGCAGAAATAATAAAAGAATGTATGACTGAAGTGATGGAAACCATGTTTGAAGGCCAACAAAAAGAGGAAATGATCGGTCAAATCAAGCCCCTTCTCAGATTCTACAGCAACCAGATGAACTGAATTTCTGTCTGGCGATTTGATTAAACAGCTTTGTGATGGAATAAAAAATGCACAGCGCATTTCCTTGGATCAGTCCACTGACACCACTGACAATGGTCAGTTGCTGGTGTGTTTGTTTTTAGTTTTTAGTTTTTTTAAATTATATATTTCATACTTTTTTTAGATTATATATGTAACACTAAAATATATATTTTTTTATGTAATAATATTTATAATTTAATTATAATTAATATACAGACCTTTGTCTTCTTGAAAATGTTCTTTGTCGACCTTTAAGATTTATATTTGAGTACACCTAGACTAAACCTCGCTACCATTTCCTGTTGTACCTTCTTACCTTCCGACGTAATTAATAAAATACAATTCCGACTGTTCCTGTGGTGTGCCGTGCTGCATTTGGGTTCTACCTACACCTACCTACCTATACTTACTCGCAAAGTATATTAGGGGAACGGCAATTTAAATTTTTTATATTATACATATATAGGCCTATATATATATATATATAGACTAGACCAAAACATAGTCTGGCTGACAGGATGTAGGCTGTGGGGATAAGCATATTTCAATCGGGATGAACCTCCCCTTCTGCTATCTGCATGTTACTGTTTTCAAAGTGGTGTGAAACAACCTCCGAGCTATCAACCTACAAGTATTTTATGTTTCCTTTTGCGGAGATAGGTCTGGTGATAGGTCAGAGACTTTAACCTGTTGACGCATTCTATCAAAAGGAGTCTACACGTGTGGTACCACACACTAGAGCTGGGAAATAATTGCTCTTAAAATGATCTATGAATATGAGTGTTTAAATGTAAGTGAGAAAGGAAAAGTCCGATTTTTGAATTCATAAGCATATTCTGATATTTAGCGATTTTGTGTCAAATTCCCCATAATTATCACGATAATACATTTTTCCATATGGCCCACACCACCCCCTCTCTATGATCTGTGTGAACCACCTTAGACTTCCCCACTTCTGATGTCCCCACTCCACCTTCACAACTTTCCCCCCTCCTGCCACCCTCCCCCACCCCTGTATGGCTCCACCCCTCCCTCCTCTCCATCCAGGCGCCGGGGGCTGGTCCCCGCTGGACGCCGACCACTACCAATGGCTGCAGGTGGACCTGGGCTCCAGGAAGCAGGTGGTAGCCGTGTCCACGCAGGGCCGCTACAGCAGCTCCGATTGGACGAGTCAGTACCGGCTGCTGTACAGCGACACGGGCAAGAACTGGAGGCCGTATCTGCAGGATGGGAACATCTGGGTCAGTCAAATTGATGCGCCTTGTCTATTTATTTTCTATCTACGGGTCCCTCAAACAGGAGAACGCTGTAGAACTGTGCAAAGAATGAGTAGAATGTGACTAAAAATAGATCATAGCTTATTGTACCAGAGGCTATGAGATGCAGCTGAGCAACCTCGTCGGTGTTTTTATATTGCACATTAAAATAGAGCAATCAAATCAATGTGTATCCATGATACTGTAGTTAACAAAATCTATTTAGTGAATTCAGTATCAGTCAATGTAGCTTGAACTGCCAAACCCTGCATAACCAACTGCATTATCACTTGGTAAAACTCAATATGCACACAGTGTAGCCAATCATTTACGTGGAAAAATACTGCCGATGGCTCTCTACAAATACAGTCTTATGTAGCCAGTAACAAACCCTGCTCCACCCCGCCTGGGTGGTGTCGTCACATGTGTGCATACGCCGGTACACAGGTACACTACACTGTGTTGGGAAGGTAGGCTCTCTTTCCCATCTAATCGACTGATCAAAGGGATTTTTGTCCCTGTATGGGTACACTAAACTGATCAGCTTGTGGGGATGATGCATAGATTAGCAGTAAGAAGTATAGGGAGCATATGCATTTGATCCCAGCCGGTACATTTACTGATTGTGGACTGATCTTGGTACTGTGTGATGTTGTCAACTATAAATACTTAAAACACTATGTACAAAAGTAATAGCAAAAACTCACTTAGTGTGTAGTTACATACAAGGTTTTCAATATCCTTTATACACCGTATTAATAAACAATAGTCAAGTTGGAATTAGCTTAGCCAAAGGCAATTTGCAGCAATAGAGGACATGGTTGCTGATTACAGCATGCTACTTTGAATACCAACTCAATTATGAATGAGTTTGTTGCGTTTTTAATAGAGATTGCTGCATCAATATTTAAAACAACATAAGCTATTGATGCTCAAATAACGTCTTGTAGGATAATGTGTCTTTCGCTCCCATGGAAGATAGGTTCTACATTTCCAAACAGAAGTATAGCTGAATACAATCTAGATTAACAAGATTAAACAAGAATACAATCTAGTGTGAATAATCTATTATGACTTGAATCTGTTGTCATCTAATAACATAATATAAGAACATAAGGTCAAATATTATAGCAATATGCAGAGAATGTGTCTGTATACAAAAACGTATCATATCATAATCAAATGCATTGCAGTACAGCGCACACTCGTTTGAACAGCAATTGACGGATGCTTGAGAGTTAACATACAGGGTGTGTTATGCTATGTGTTCCATACGTTAAGTTAACATACAGGGTGTGTTATGCTATGTGTTCCATACGTTAAGTTAACATACAGGGTGTGTTATGCTATGTGTTCCATACGTTAAGTTAACATACAGGGTGTGTTATGCTATGTGTTCCATACGTTAAGTTAACATACAGGGTGTGTTATGCTATGTGTTCCATACGTTAAGTTAACATACAGGGTGTGTTATGCTATGTGTTCCATACGTTAAGTTAACATACAGGGTGTGTTATGCTATGTGTTCCATACGTTAAGTTAACATACAGGGTGTGTTATGCTATGTGTTCCATACGTTAAGTTAACATACAGGGTGTGTTATGCTATGTGTTCCATACGTTAAGTTAACATACAGGGTGTGTTATGCTATGTGTTCCATACGTTAAGTTAACATACAGGGTGTGTTATGCTATGTGTTCCATACGTTAAGTTAACATACAGGGTGTGTTATGCTATGTGTTCCATACGTTAAGTTAACATACAGGGTGTGTTATGCTATGTGTTCCATACGTTAAGTTAACATACAGGGTGTGTTATGCTATGTGTTCCATACGTTAAGTTAACATACAGGGTGTGTGCTGCTATGTGTTCCAGACGTTTCCAGGCAACTCTGAGAGCGAGAGCGTGGCGCGTCACGAGCTGCAGCGGCTCATCGTGGCGCGATATGTCCGCTTCGTACCACTGCAGTGGAGCAAGGAGGGTCGCATAGGGCTGAGGGTGGAGGTGTTTGGCTGCTCGTACTGTGAGTCCACATTCCTCCAGGCGTGATTGTAGTCATTCTTCATGAAAGTGCATCGTGCAGCAAGATATGTTTTTTGCCAATTGCGCTTAAGCCAAGCGTACGTTGCACTTAAACGCAGTGCTATACCTTTGG